>VZTU01004372.1:50434-144968 GCA_013400835.1 Zapornia atra | reverse complement strand
AGGCCCCCTCGATGCCGGGGTCGCGGCGGGCCGCTGTCATGGCGGTGAGGCTTTGGGTGCTGCTGCTGCCGCTGGCGGCCGCCGTCTATGAGGACCAAGTGGGCAAGTTCGACTGGTGAGCGCTGGGGGGAAGCCGGGGGCTTCGCACCGCGCCGGGGTGCGCCTTCTGCGGGAGGGCTTTCTGCTGCAGCCGCTCGTCGGGCCTACCCTCTCCGTCCCCCTCAGCGAGGCGCCCCCGCCGCCTCCTCCTCCTCCTCCGACGTTCTCCCGCCGTCCCGTCTCTGTCCCCGCCGTCCCATCCCTCCTGCCCCGTCTCACTCCCGCTGGTGTTTCCTCTCCTAGGAGGCAGCAGTACGTGGGGAAGCTCAAGTTCGCCTCCTTGGAGGCCTCGCAGGGCTCGAAGAAGCTCATCGTGGCCACCGAGAAGAATGTTGTGGCCGCCCTGAACTCCAGGAGCGGCGACATCCGTGAGTGACCGGGGTTGTGTTGGGCTGGGGCTGTCGTGTCAAGCTGTGCTGGTGAATTAACGCTGGTTCTGTCTGAGCGAGGACTCTCCTGCCGCTTCAAAAGCCACCCTTGTGTAGGGCAGGCAGACCACTCTCTGCCCAGGCATGTTGCCATAAAGAGCTTAGATTTAAAAATAATAAGAAACAAATATTTTTGGAATGACAAGTATTGTTCTCACTTAATGCTGTTGCCTTCAGTGTGGCGCCATGTAGACAAGGGAACCCCTGAAGGAGCAATCGACGCGATGCTGATCCACGGGCAGGGTAAGGAGGGCACATGGATGGGCTGCTGGGGCTAGTGGTTGTCCTCATATACGTTAAACCACAAGCTGAAGTTGCCAGAGCTCATTGTCTTGTTGATCAGTGGCAAATGGAAGTTCTGTGCTCATCTTTTTCTCTTCATTCCCTGGGCAGATGCCATCACTGTGTCCAACGCTGGACGTATTCTGCGTTCCTGGGAGACCAACATTGGTGGGTTGAACTGGGAGACCTCACTGGACACTGGCAGGTAGGCTCTCCTGTTTGCATTGCCTTTTTCCCTTTGTCATGCCTCTCTGGGAAGGAGGAAAGGGGTTGTTCACTGTGTCTGGACTCACACTGTGGAAAAAGCTCAGTTGGATGTAGCGTTTCCAAAATGACATTTGGGTGAAGAATGCCTGACCCTTGCAACTAAATCTAATGCCATTCTTAGTGAACCAGCAAGAGGAAGACAAGTGTTTGGTGGGTTTTTTTCATAGATGGATTTTCTCTTTACATACACAACACATTAGGCATATGTCTGGTTTGGGGTGTTTGGATTCCAGCCTAACTCTCTCTGTTGAGATCAGCAAGGATAGATAAAGCAGGCTATAAATTGTACATCAAGACTTACATTAGGTGTTTGGAAAAGGTCTTAAGTCAGAGTAGGGTCTTTTTCCCAGAAGAAAATAATATAACTTGCTGTTTCTGACCTGTGTTTAGTTTCCAGGTGGCTAGTTTGGTGGGGCTGCAGGATGTGGTGAAATACGTGGCAGTCCTGAAGAAAGCAGCCATCTCTCTTCACTACCTTTCCAATGGGCACCAGAAATGGGTGGAACACTTACCAGAAAAGTAAGAATGTCTTTTAAGTAGAAGTGCAGACTTCTGACAGGGAGCCTGTTGCCTTGGAGAGGAAAGGATGCCATATGCTTTTGAAAACATCTGAAAACAGTAACGTGAGAAGATGATGCTTCACAGTTGCTGCTTCTCTTGCAGTGAGAGTACCCACTACCAGCTGGTGTATTCCCGTGGGACTGGAGTGATCCACGTGCTTGGAATTGTTCCCCAGAGCCACTTGAACGTTTTAACATTCAGTGTGGAAGATGGAGAAATTACAAAACAGGTAGTGCTCAATTACAGATCCAAAATAACAAACTGGATGTTAACAAATCTACTTCCAAGTAGATGGGCTGTGGTGTGCAGAGTAACTAACTGTTGTAGGACAGATAAACTTCCCAGTCACTGTGGCATTGCCTACAAGCCAGTAAATGGATTTCACTGGTGAATTCCCCAAAAGCAAACCTGAATTGGACTTGCACCTCTTAGTCAAGACCATCCTGGAAATCTCAGGCTAATAGATAGTATCTCCCAGGGTCAGGGGTAAAAATAATTCTAGCTTAAATTCTTGGATGTGTCCAAGTTGGTTCTTTGAAGATTGTGTTCTGTTGGCACCTTTATCTCTCTGTTTATGTCTCACTTGACAGATCAGAGTAGCAGCCCCGTGGCTGAAAAGCTTAAACGGTGCGTGCAGTGTGGTGGGGGAGGCAGTGCTGGTGTGCATGGACTTGGACACACATTCACTCTATGTTTGCTCCTTGGAGACAGAGCAGGAGATGAAACAGATCCCACTGCAGGTGAGGAGCGCTGAAAGGGCATCGTACATAATTCATTGTCCCAGCTGGTTTGATGCCTGACTGAGCCTGGCAGTGTAGGGGGTTCTCCTCTTGGTAAACTACAGAATGATTGGCAAGGTTGGAGGGGGAATCTACTAGTTCTTTGTGAATTGATGCCTCCAGAGCTTTACTCCAGTAGGAGCCTGGACCTCTTTGCTTCTGCTGGATTTACCCAGATGTGGGGAACCTCTGTATAAAGCTTATCTTGCTGCTGCTAAAGCAAAGGTAGTAGTTTCAGTGAAGAAGTTCTCATGGATGCATATGCTTGTCTCCCTTTCACAGTCACTTGACCTGGAGTTTGCTGATGCCTTCCAGCCCAGGATATTGGCTACTCAGCCCAATGTCATCAGTGCTTCACGGACTCAGTTCTTTCTGCAGCTGTCTCCAAGCCACTTTGCTTTGCTGCAGTACAAACATGGGCTGCTCAGCCACCTTCGGGACTTCGAGCAGGTAACCAAACACGCTCAAGTGAGAGGGTGAGCTACAGCTTAGAATGCTTCAAAATCAACACCCTGCACTACGTGTTCTGAGCAAGCTGCTGAGCTTCTCATTTCAGCTGTGCTCTTGGCTGTGACACCTAAAAAACATTTCATTTTGGTTATACCAGCTGCTGAAGCATCACCAGACACCAGTGTAGGTACGCTTTGTGGCCACCACGTGTTTAAGTTACCAGTGGTGCTGCAGTACTTGTGTTAGGCCAGCTGCGAGGGTTTCAGAAGCAAACAAGCCTTAAAAAGCTCAGTAAAGCCAGATACAATGATTTAAAAGCCCGTGACAGGTCAGCTGTTAGCATCTTTGACAGGTATTTTCAGTCTATCAGAGATAATTATTGGAGTTTTTTTTTAATTTGGTGAAATAAAATTTGGCTGTGAAATATCATCTGGATTTAATCCAGCATGGGTTAATTTGCTGCACAGGTGTCTTTTAGTGGGTTTGGGGGATTTTCTTGTTTGGTTTTATGATCTCCTGCTAGTTTGTTTGTTTTCTTTTCAGGCAGCTCTGGTGAGTTTTGCAACAACTGGGGAGAAAACCGTAGCAGCTGTGCTGACCTGCAGGAGTGAACTGGTGAGTACAACTTGCCTGTACTCTGTAACCAGCACAGCCCAAGTACAGACGTGGCCTGGGGGTGTGTTCCACAAGTGTTTTCCTTCACAGACCCAGGGATGGGTAGTAACTGGAGGAAAAGGACAATTTACTTAACCTTCTCAGACCTTAGAAGGCAATGCAATGCAAGAAGATCTTGATTCTGTCCAGCTAAGGCTGTCCCTGAGTTGGAAAAGCATATTGCCCAGCTCTTCACCCTTGTGTAAGGGGGGCATGTAGCCTAGGAATTGGCTTTATTGATCTGGAGAGGATCTCAGTTCTTGGGGATACTGGACTTGGTGAGGTTTCACTTTTATCAGAAATAGAACAGAACTATTTCCTGCCTGGTTTCAGAGTGAGATGTATTGGGCACTCAAAAAATGAATTATTTTGGTTTGTGCTCTCATTGGGGTCTGCGGCTCTGTTACCTCTTCCCAAACTCATTTCAGAAACCTGGAAGTTCTGATGGCCCTCATGCTGGAAGCACTCTGGAGGATTCCCGGAAGCAGGTATGAAGCTCTTGCTCCCAAGGGCAGTGGAAGTTCTCAACAGTCTATTGTAGTCCTTTGCCTGCAGGAACAAAACTGTTGTACCATCTTCTTGGAGGCTGATGTTTTGCAGCAGGTCCACATATATACTCTAAAAATATCCCCAAGCTGCATTTCTTACCAAATATGAAACCCTTCTGCTGCATTTGATGTAGCATGTACATCTAACTTGGTTGTTTTCTGCAGGAGTCCTTAACCTGTTCCAATCAAACCTACAATATTAATCTCTATCTGGTTGAAACTGGACAACGATTGTTGGATACTACAATTACCTTTAACCTGGAGCAGAGCGGTGCCAAGCCACAGCAGGTGAGCAGGGAGTGATCCTTTTGGTCCTGTGGTTTAGCAGGCTTGCAGTGCCCTCCCTACTCTGATCAGCAGGATGGGTAGAACCCTTCAGATAGGGTGAAAAGCATTCTGCCATCACATGGGATTACTGCATACTATCACTGCTTGTGTTTCATCCAAGAGTCCTGTCTTCTCCAAGGAGATGATGTGATCATTAACCTCACCCTTTTGCTTGCTCTTTATTTCAGCTCTACATCCAGGTTTTCCTGAAGAAGGATGACTCTGTGGGCTATCGAGCCTTGGTGCAAACAGAAGACCACATGTTGATGTTCCTCCAGCAGCCAGGTAACAGCTAATCTGCACCATTTTTAACATTGCACTCCTTGTCCCTGGAGGACAAGAAGAAAATTCTGAGTCCCAAATGATTATATTTTATAGAATCATAGAAAAGAATCCCAGACTGGTTTGGGCTGGAAGGCACCTTAAAGATCATTAAGTCCCGGCCCCCTGCCATGGGCAGGGACACCTCTCACTAGCCCAGGCTGCTCAAGGCCCCATCCAACCTGGCCTTGAACACCTTCAGGGAGGGGGCAGCCACCACTTCCCTCCCTGGGCACCCTGTGCCAGGGCCTCACCACCCGCGTAGTGAAGAATTTCTTCCTAACATCCAGTCTAAATCTACCCCCTTCCAATTTAAAACCATTCCCCGTGGTCCTATCACTCCAGGCCCTTCTAAAAAGTCTCTCCCCAGCTTTCCTGCAGCCCTTTCAGGTACTGGAAGGCTGCTATAAGGTCTCCCTGGAGCCTCCTCCAGGCTGAACAACCCCAACTCTCTCAGCTTGTTTTCACATTTCATTAAGGACAATTTGCATTCGAAGGGCCTGCTGGAAGATGCTTTTATACCAAGTGATGATTTTTTTCTCCTCTAGAAGTCTATTCTCAGATTTTCCAATATTCTACTTGTTTTTCTTTCCAGGAAAAGTTGTATGGAGTCGAGAGGAGTCACTAGCAGAAGTGGTAAGCTTGGAGATGGTGGATCTACCTCTGACAGGTGCACAGGCCGAGTTGGAGGGAGAATTTGGAAAGAAAGCAGGTAGAGTTACTAGGATTACCTTCAGGCATGTGAACATGTTTGGTTTTCTTCCTGAAAAAAATGTGGCTGTTTTCATTTCCATCTGGGCTGAGAGCTAGGGTTCATATTTCTACTGATGGCAATTAAAATGAGGAAAAAGAAAGCCATTTCCATCTAAACTTTTGAGGTCCAATGCCAAATGCAGATGCCATGAGCCTATTAGAGCATTATATTCCAAAGCCAGCGGTTGGGAGGATTTTGGCCTTGTCTCCTAAACGTTTCCCTTTGACCCTTTCTGGAAGACTCATTTGCAATAGCTGTTGTTTTTGCTTTGTTTTGTGTTTTCTTGCTGTCCTGGATGCAGCCATTCAAGGTAACCCCAGACTGCATGCCGTGGTTTGTCATACTTCCAGTGCTTGTAGTGGAACCTCATCTCCTCTCTGATGGCTTTCTGCAGTGGTGAAATAGAGTTGAAGTGTGGTCTTTTGCTAAATATAAATCCTTATCAGGCAGAATTAAGTATTTTATTTAAATTCGAGGGCTTCTCTTGCCCTGAGGGCAGGAGGGAGATGCAGACCACAGAGGTGGGTAAGGTTTGGGTGGGCACTTGCCATGAGCGCACGAGGAAGAGAGATGGAATACAAAGGAAGAGATTAAATACTCTGCAAGGTTTGCTTTTGGTTGATGAGAACGTCTGTTGGAGTGTGAAGTGGGAAAAGGTTGGTAAATGCCAGAGTCTGTCATAGAACTAATGGTGTAACTCTGCTATTCTGGGGTGGGAGGTAAAGAATTGCCATAGGTCTGTGCACGGCAGCATTTCTTCCCCTGGCTAAGACCTTAATTTCAATTATAGAGTGAGATGCAGTGGTTTCCCCCCCCCCTCCTTTTATTCCCACTGCTGGTGTATCTGCAGATGGTTTGCTGGGGATGTTTCTGAAGCGGCTGTCCTCCCAGCTTATCCTGCTACAGGCCTGGACTGCCCATCTTTGGAAGATGTTCTATGATGCCCGGAAACCTCGGAGCCAGATTAAAAATGAAATTAACATTGACAATCTGGCCAGAGATGAATTCAACCTTCAGAAAATGATGGTGATGGTCACTGCTTCAGGAAAGGTGAGGAAGCCAGGGTGGGAATCTCTTTCCAGACAGTAGCAGAGAGTTTTTTGGTTCTGAATTCCTCTCCCAGGTTTTTGACAGGCTTTAGGTAGAATGTCATGGTAGTTTTGGAGAGGCACCAAGACTCTGCCATCTTGTCATACCCCAAAGAAAGATGCAGTGCTTGAATATGAGATGTGTTGTTCTAAACTTTAGCTTTATTCTGTCTCTCTCTGCTCAGCTTTTCGGAATTGAGAGCAGCTCTGGCACCATCCTATGGAAGCAGTATCTCAGGAATGTGAGACCAGGCTCCTCCTTTAAGCTGATGGTCCAAAGAACAACAGCTCATTTCCCACACCCACCACAATGTACTTTGCTTGTTAAGGACAAGGTGAGTCCCTTTTTGCTTTTATTGAAACAAAAATATTCACCCAGTTCCTTTGGTTGTGTGAGAGGTCGTGTGGTGTCCTTTACCTAGCTGCAGGAGGGTGTGTACTCCACACGTGAGGGAGGAGGTTATGTTATTACGTGCTGGCACTGCCTCAGCAGGTGGCAGGTAGGATTTAGTTAAAGCCAGGAACACTTTGTTATGTTATGGGATGGTTTTGATAGAGAAACGTGTGACACAGCGTATGCATGTCCAAAAAGAATGCTTTGAGGCTGGAATAGCTGAATCCAGGGTACAAATAGTCGATGCTAGCAGGTGGCAGGTAGAAAAACAGCTCTTTTGTC
This sequence comes from Zapornia atra, assembly GCA_013400835.1. NCBI lineage: Eukaryota > Metazoa > Chordata > Aves > Gruiformes > Rallidae > Zapornia > Zapornia atra. The sequence continues at coordinate 137,734 of VZTU01004372.1, read as the reverse complement.
CACCTCTAGAAGTTTTGCATCTATTTTGTTTTTTAGGAGACAAAAATGAGCTTTCTTTACGTCTTTAACCCCATCTTTGGGAAGAGAAGTCAAGTTGCCCCCCCTGTTTTGAAGCGTCCGATTTTCCAGACTTTGCTTCTGCCTATTATGGATCAAGATTATGCCAAAGTACTGCTCTTGATCGATGATGAGTACAAGGTAACTGCTGTGCCTGGAGGCAGCTCTCTTCATGTGCTGGTGCATTATTCCCCCTCCCTTTTGGAACGAGATTTTTAAAAAAAAGCTGTTGAGTCACACTTAGCACAAAACTATGAGGTTATCTGGTAAACATGTTTGAAATAATCTTTCTCTGCTGGGTTATTTGTTGTTTGTTTGTTTTCTTTTGTGTTTCACTTAGTTTTTAACCTGCTTTTCAATTCTTTTCCAGGTTACAGCTTTCCCAGCAACTAAAAATGTTCTTCGGCAGTTAGGAGAAATAGCCCATTCTATCTTTTTCTATCTAGTGGATGCTGAGCAGGGAAAACTCTCTGGATTCAGGCTGAAAAAGGTATGGAAGACTCATTACAGTCTAAGTGACATCATTTTCCTGAATGTCCTCTGGATCATGGTAGAGCTCTTAATTTGAGTTTTGCTCAGAATAGAAACAGTTCTGCCTCAAAATGCACCTGAAACTTAGAAAATCCCAAACCAGAGAGAGCTCCCAGCATCTTATTGGTGGAGATGGTGGCTTTTGAGGGCAAGATAAAACCCCTTACGTCATGGTTTGTCTTTTCTTGCAGGACCTGACCACAGAGGAGATTTGGGGGGTGGTGATACCCACCGAAGTACAGAGGATCGTGGCTGTGAAGGGGAAGCGTTCCAATGAACACGTGCATTCCCAGGGCCGTGTGATGGGAGATCGCAGTGTTCTCTATAAGGTGCTGTAGGGACTTGTTGATGTGTTTTCTCATGGGAAGATCTCAGCACCTTTTGTGGGGACATTATTGAGATTAGTTGCTCTGTGGTGTCATTTTTTCCCCATATTCACATGAGTGTCCATAACCCTCTGCAGAAGGTGCTATTTTTGGTGGAGATTTCCTTTATAAGCTTGTCAGGCAGGAATTAAATCAGTCAAACATCTGCTCATGGGGAGATGATAGAATCCCAGGATGCGTTAGGTGGGAAAGGACCTTCTAAGGCCACCTAGTCCCACCCCCTGCAGTGAGTAGGGACACCTTGAACCTAGAGCAGGGTGCTCAGAGCCCCATCAAGCCTGACCTCGAATATATCCAGGGATGGGGCCTCCACCACCTCTCTGGGCAACCTGTGCCAGTGATCTACCACTCTCAGAGGGAAAAACTTTTTCATAATACCCAACCTAAATCTCCCCTTTTCTAGTTTAAAACCATCACTCCTCGTCCTGTCGCTCCATGCCATTGGGAATAGTTCTTCCCAGTTTCTTAAAGGCACCTTTCAAGGGATTGGAAGGCTGCTGTAAGGTTCCCCCCACAGCCTTCTCCAGGCTGGACAACCCCAACTCTCTCAGCCTGTCTTCATAGGAGAGGTGCTCATTTCTGTGGCCTCCTCTGGACATGCTCCAGCAGGTCCACGTATTTATTTTGTTGAGGGCTCCTTGATTTCTTTAGGTGATTTGTGTTAATAAGATTGATTGTTTATTATGTGCCAGATGAAACGCAGATTAACAAGGTGACTGTGGCACTAAAGTGGGGGTGTCTCACTTGTGGATTTGGGTGTTTTTCCCTTTTTCTCTAGTCCCTGAACCCAAACCTGCTTGCTGTGGTGACAGAGAGCACAGACACGCACCATGAGCGCACCTTCATTGGAATATATCTGATTGATGGAGTCACAGGCAGGATTATCCACTCATCCATACAGAAGAAAGCGAAGGGGCCTGTCCACATGGTCCATTCAGAGAACTGGGTGGTGGTAAGAAGTTATTTGTATCTTGTTCTTTCTGTTTGGGAGGTAGACTCAGTTGCTGAACCTGCAGGGAGAAGACTTTTTGACTATTCTCTCTGCTTTCCTATGTGTTACTGACCCTGCTTTCCCTGTATTCCCAAAACTCTCAGTACCAGTACTGGAACACGAAGGCACGTCGGAACGAGTTCACTGTGCTGGAGCTGTATGAGGGGACGGAGCAGTACAACGCCACAGCCTTCAGCTCCCTCGACCGCCCGATTTTACCCCAGGTCCTCCAGCAATCTTACATCTTCCCATCTGCTATCAGTGCCATGGAAGCCACCATCACCGAGCGCGGCATCACCAGCCGTCACTTGCTCAGTACGTACATGCTGCTTAGTTCTGAATGTTGTTTACACTGAAAACCGAGCAAAATTCAGTTTACTGCCCAAAATCCTGTCTGTGGGCTGCCCTGGCTGCCCAGCAAGTTCAGGAATAAGCACCAAGAGAACATTTCTGGGAGCAGTTAGCAAATGCTGCCAGAAATGGCTGTGTTTTAAGCTGCATTTCTTTTCATGCACAGTTGGGCTTCCTTCTGGGGCCATCCTCTCCCTTCCAAAGGCTCTGCTAGATCCTCGCCGCCCAGAGATCCCTACGGAACAGAGCAGGTAAGGAAAGAGTTCCTGGGCAGCTTGGAGGAGGGATGGATTTTTTTGTGTATATGGTAGTGTGAAGTAGAACAACTTGGCTTGGACAGATTGAGGGTCAATTCTTGCATGAAATTAAGTGACATTGGTTTGTTTCCAGTCTGTGATGATGGAATTAATTTGTCCATAATGCAGCAGGTCTTGCTGTTGGGAAAACCAGCCTCTTGTCTGCACTTCTAAGAAGTAGCAGCCTGAGTAACGCTGGAGTGTTCAGAATAACACTTAATTTTCAAACCAGTGTCATTCTAAAAACTGCTTTTCAAACTTTAGAAGCCTAAAAGGAGGGTGCTGCAGTGTGGTCTGACCCAGCTGGCATGTTTTGAAATTCATCCTGCAGCAAAAATTAATCTGCACTGGGAAAAGCTGCTAAATTTGCTCGTTTAGGTCAACTTGTGGTGATCAGACTCAGGAACGCAGACAATGTCCTTTGTGTGATACTTGACTTCTCCTTAAATGCCTTTCAGAGAAGAGAACCTGATTCCATACTCCCCTGATGTGCAGATCCATGCTGAGAGGTTTATCAACTACAATCAAACCATATCCCAAATGAGGGGGATTTACACGGCCCCCTCCGGCCTGGAGTCCACTTGTCTGGTGAGTACAGGGCAGCGGATTCAATGTAAGGCTGTGGCGTTTGGGGGTAGAGTGGCACAATACTGTAGCCTGTAACCTGCCACCTGCCTGCTTGATGCTTAAAAGTTTCTTCTTTTCTTTGATTGTTGTGAGATACCTAGTTTTCTGTTGGAAGCTGCGTTACCAGCTCCTCACCTCCTCTCTTTAGGTTGTTGCATATGGCCTGGACATCTACCAGACTCGAGTGTACCCGTCAAAGCAGTTTGATGTCCTAAAAGATGACTATGACTACGTGCTGATAAGCAGCGTTCTCTTCGGGCTGGTTTTTGCTACAATGATCACAAAGAGACTCGCTCAGGTGAAGCTGCTGAACCGTGCCTGGCGGTAGAGCTGCGGGGGAAGGCGAGGCAGAGGCTGGAGAAGACGTCTTGATGTTTGCACTGCCTTGAAGGTCTGTCATCTCCCATTGCTGCTGGGTCTGGTTAGAAATTCCAGCTTTGCGTGACTGATGAATGCAAAGATCTGTATTATGGTTTTGCTGGAAGATAATTGGGAAGAGCTGCTCCTGCGACAAAATAACTGCGCTTGCATGTCTCCTAATGTGGAGAGATGGGAGAGAGATGTAAATGAGACATTGACCTCCGTTAAAGCCCTAAACTCTGCCATCACATCCCCTGCCTGACATGGGTGAAGATAATACTGAGGTTCTGTGTTGTCTTCATGATTCTCGCCTCTTCCTTGGTTCCAGCCATGACTCAGTATTGTGGAGAGAGGAGGACAGGGGAGCTGCCAGCTGCTGCCATACAAGTGCTAGGCTTGGTAACAGAGGAGGCCTGAGGAGGGTCGGGGCAGGGAGAGGTTTAGAAACGTGTGTGGGTGGGAAACAGCCTGGTGGGGCCCCTTCCTCACACCCCAGGCTCGCGAGAGGAATCTCCCTGTCAGTGATGGTGGCAGGGTGTGTGTCCCCTCCCCGCTGTGAGAGCTCTCTGGTCTGCGACCCCGGCTGAAGGAGGGGAGCGGGTAACGACCGTTAATTGTCTGTACGTGGATGTTAAGTGTCAGAACTGCGCTTGGCCGCCGGTTGCGGCTCGCCCCAATAAAGGCCGTGCGCCGAGGAGCCGGACCTGCCNCTGAGGCTGCCCTGCCTGCGGCGGCCCCGCCTCACTGCTGCGCGTGCGCGCCCGCCTAGCCCTCCCAGGGCGCGTGCGCTGCCAGCAAAGATGCTGACTCATGTACTGCGCAGGCGCTTGGGCCGGGCCTCGTCCTTCCAATCGGGAGGCGCGGCGTGCGCCTGGGCCTTGCGTTGCTTCCCGTCTGGCGGCGCGTGGGGGGGCGGGGCTTCTGCTCCTCCGTCCCCTCCGCTGCCGCGGCCCCCCCTCGCCCGACGGAGCGGCAAGATGGCGGCGGGCGGCGGCGCGGGGGCCGCGGCGGAGCCGGGCTGGGAGGTGGCCGTGCGGCCGCTGCTCTCCGCCTCCTATTCGGCCTTCGAGATGAAGGAGCTGCCGCAGCTGCTCGCCTCGGTTATCGAGAGGTGAGGGCTCGCCGGCCCGGTATGGGGGACAGGGGGCGCGGTCCGGGCCCCCCCACCCGCCTCCACTCAGCGTCCTTCCCTCAGGATGGGTGCGCGGCCGCGGGGAGCCTCTCGGTGTTAGCGCTGCGGGAGCGCCGGGGTGCGGTGCTGCGGGGAGAGGCCCTGCTCGGCGCTGGGCAGGGGACAGCGGCCGGGCTGGGCCGGTGCCCGGGACTCGGTGGCCAGCGCCTGCTCGGGCTGCTGGGGAAAAAAGGGAGCCCCGAGCGGCGTCCAGAGAGCTTACTCATGCTCAGCCGCCTCCCGCTTTCCTGGGTACTGAGAGGCTCATTGGGGTGGTGCCCTTGGGCCCTAATGAGCGGGGATGAGGATGAGGATGCACGCCCGGCTCTTGGCGGCGGCAACCTCTCGGTCGCGGCCGAAGCACCTTTGACAGGTACCCCGCGGTGAGGCTTCGGGACTCCTGTCACCCTCTGCCAAGCGCTTACCGCTTCGGCGGGGAAAATTGTTGTCTCACCTGGCCTGTCTGCTCCGGCGGCAGAGTCCTGCGGGTCCCTGCGTGGCATCGGCTTCCCGTTCGGGTTCCCTCCGGTGAAGGAGGAATAAAGCTGAAGGAAATCAAGGCAGACCTTTCTTAACCGGAGAGCTTAGACTCAGAGCACAAGAGTACTCCTTGGAGCTGTTTAACTCAGAGCTGTAAGCGCTAAAACACTGGGTTTGAATGCCGTGGTGTTATGCTCAGTTACAAAGGTATAACCCTGACTGCTGTAAGTCGTCAGGAAATAAACAAAAAGAAGTAAATAAATGCTGTGTCAAAGAAGATAATAAAGTCAAGTCTTGTGGTATTTTGTTTAATACAGAATACCTGAGCGCCTAAAAAAATGGGGCCTCAATGAACATTCTGTGCCTTTAGCCATGTAGAGATAGGTCACCTGGAAACCTGCAGGTACTCAGTATACACGTGGTTTGGGCAGCTCTTCGGTTAATCTTTCTTCTAGGGACCATTTCATCATAGCTTTTTCTTGCTGTCACTGTGTTTAAAGTTCCTTACTGGAGTCTTTTTGCAGAGGAGTATTGCAGAAACACTTAAGTGTACACAGTTGACTTTTGGGTGAGGTTTGTTTCTTCCATTAGTGAGAACAGCAGTCCCGTTTTCTACTTGAGACAGAATTTTGTTACCTTTTAGTGTTGCCCTGAGGTTTGTGTGCCCGACAGTGACCGTGTTTCAGACCCTTAACACAAGCACAAGGGCTGTGGAGTCTAGTGGGATGGTATCTTTTATGTCATGCCTTGTTATAACACATGGCATATCACGGAGGGGAAAAATACAGCTTGTTTGCTTCTGGAGCATGCTCTTCTATGCTGAACATAGAATTGATCTTTAGATTTCTAATAAAAATTACTTTAGCTATTCGACTTATTTTTAGAAGATGATTGTTCTTGTAGTTGATGCTGTCTGCAAAGTGGCTGGATTTCCCTTTGAATAAACATGGTGTGATGACAACACAATCATTAACATTATTCTCTTGAAAATTAATAAACTCCTTTTCTTGACAATTTTTAAGTTTAAGCGTCAGGAAGCTACTGGAATTCCCACCAGAGCAGGTACATTCAAGAACTGTTAGACTTTGGCTTATTTGACATAAATTATGGAAATACTGACTTGGAAAGTGCAGTGTATGTGTGTGACAGTCGAAAGACGCTGATTTTCAGGGAAGGGATTTCTGTCAGGGGAGATCTCCTGCCCCTGCTGCTGTGCCTTTGGAAGGAAGAGGCAGCTTTTGCGCCCTGCTGCTTTACATGAAGAGTCTAGTTCAGGCCTGCTTGAGATTTGGAAGCAGGACTGAGAAAGGAGGTGAGATTTGGGGCTGACATGTTTTATTTGATAGTGACGTGGGGGCTTCTTGCTTAGTGCAAGGAATGGTTTTCCCTGGGGAGTAAATATTATTTAAGTAATAAATCACAATACAGAAGCTGAAAGTTGTCGTTAAAGCTCCCTGTATGTGCAAAATAAGTTTAGCACATCACAGACTGAGCTGTTATTTTTTCTGTTTATTTGCAAGGACTTGATTGTTAGTTAACAGATGCCTTATACTTCCCACTGCTATAACAAGTCCACAGCTTGTTTTAATGAAACACAAGCCTCTTGTGCAATCCAGGTGAAATTCCCTATCTTGTTCTGGTTTCTGCACTTTTGTGTTCTTAGGCCTCCTGGGCATTGTGTCCTGCACAGCTTGACCTATACAGCAGAACACTAATTGAGGAGCTGTTGCTTGCTCCTGTACTTTTATTATTCCCAAATTGTTCTCATTTGTCATCTTAAAATCTGTTGCCTACACCTACTGCAGCTAACTTAGAGCTGGGCATGAAGAGGCAGGGGAGCGAAATCAGTGTCTGTGTATAATGGAGCACAAACTTTTTCGTGCAGTCAATGAGCCTCTGAGCACATTATGCTGCTGAATTTCTTCAAGTGAAGGCTCTTGCTTTGCTCTTGGAACACAAGTCTGATGAGGAGCAGCTGAGGGAAGTGGGGCTGTTCAGCTGGGAGAAGATGAGGCTCCGGGTTGACCTTATTGCTCTCTCCAGCTACCTGAAAGGAGGCTGTGGTGAGCTGGGGGTCAGCCTCTTCTCGCAGATAACCAGTGACAGGATGAGAGGGAATGGCTGCAAGTTGTGCCAGGGGAAGTTCAGGTGAGAAATGAGGAGAAATTTCTTCTCAGAAAGAGTGTTTGGGCGTTGGAGCAGGTTGCCCAGGTAGGTGGGTTGTGGTGTGGCACTTTACCGTCTGATTTTTGCGCGTAAGTAGATGTTCTCTGTGGCCAGAGAGCTTCCCTGAGAAACCTCGGAGACTTGACTTGACTTTCAGCATGTCCAAGCATATTTTGCTTCCTAGTTTTACTTCTGGTTTGAGTTGGCATGAAATGCCAAGCTGCAGGTCTCTACCCATGAGGCCGATTACAGCGGGTGCATTTTTCTCCTGCCAAAGCTCTTTATTCCCCAGCTCGTTGCAGACACCGCGTTGTGTATTTGTTGTTGTTATGCAATTGCCCCTTTTGATCCTTCTGTTTTGCAGAATTGCATATATTCCAGTTGACTCTGTGCCTCCACAGAAAAGGAATGCCTGTGCTTCAGTCCTGGCAAATCCTGCCTAGCGTTAGCAGAACAAACAGTCCATACTTTACGGGCAGCTGAGTTTAGAAAAACTTAAAAGATTGATGGGTCTCCGACTGGGAGAGCAGTTGTTAAAGAGGCTGACCCGTTATGGTATAAAAGAGAAACTTTTGCAGCATTGGAAGTATTTCTTTAAATTTCCTGTGTGGGAAGCGATGCTGATGTCCTGATCTGTCTGCTGCTGGAGGACTCAGTCCTGAGGACACAGGAGGTTGGACACAAGGGAGACGATTCCGTTCTCAGGACATTGATTTTAATGATCTCGTCGTGCATCTGTTATTAGATATAACATATTTTGAGCATTGCATGGTGCTGCTGTTGTGCTGTATTTAATTGACATGTGCCCTGTTCTCTTGCAGCGAGTCTGAAATCCTGCACCATGACAAACAATATGAGCCTTTTTACTCTTCCTTCGTTGCACTTTCTACACATTACATCACTACTGTGTGTAGTCTAAGTAAGTGTTCACCATCCTTTGCTTCTCTTGCTCTTGTGTTACGAGTAGGATTTAGTAAAAGTAAACCAGAACTATTGTCCTTATGGTGTTTCTCTCTAGTCCTCTTTCTGAGTCAGACCTAGCTTTTATACTGGGGAAACATCAGTTTGGACAGAAAGGGAAAACTCTTCGATAGGAGTGTTTGGCCACCAAGTACTGGGCAATGTTGACTTTTTGGCTGCTAATGATTTAGGGAAAACAATTTTTGGTCAAATGAAGTGATAAAATCCATTTTCAGGAGTTTTAGATTATTCTTTTAGCAGTTACACACCTACATTGGTGTTAATGATCAAAACATCCTGACTGAATATATTATTTTGGCTGTCAGAATTTGGCAATTTCAGCGAATATGATCAACTGTGTACGTGTTTGTGTCACATAGCGTTCTGTTTTACTGAAGCATTAAGAATATATTATGGTGAATTATTTAAAGACTTGTGCTGAGTACAAGTATCTGCCTTTTTCAGTACCAAGAAATCAATTGCAGTCAGTGGCAGCTGCTTGTAAAGTCCTGATTGAATTCTCACTGCTGCGCCTTGAGAACCCAGATGAAGCGTGTGCTGTTTCGCAGGTGAGCACAGGTTCTGTGGGCAAGCCCGAGTGCAAGGATGGACTTTGCCTTCTAATTCCAAAATACTTGCTCTGATGTTGCATAAAGCAAAATTAATGAAGTTCTTAAAATACTTGAGACATACCACTTTGGTAGAGATTGAGACCTGCTGAATCTTCCCTCCACGTTCTTTATTCAGAATTTCAGCATGTAAGCAAGTGAAAAAAAAAGGTGACCTGAAGCCTTGGTTACTTCTGTTGCTATTTCCTACAGTCTTATTTGGGTTTGTGAATCAAAACTGTTTGTGGAGTTTTTTAAGAGGGATTCAGTTGTGTTTTAGTCTCCTGCGAAAGCTTTAATCTATTTCAGAGAGGAAAGGCGTGTGAGAAGTGTTCACATAGTGTAGCTTCTGATAGAGCTGGCTTAAAGCCTTAGCATGTCCTAGGGGAGAGTGCTTTTCCAGATGCTTTTCCTGACAAGCACATGGGACAGTGTTAGCAACCAGAAATACCTGCAGTTAATAAGGCATCATGACCATTGGTATGAGATCAGAGTGGGTTTGAGTTGTTGCAGTAGCATTACTAGCTGAAGTTGTAGTATTCTTCAGCTGCTTTGAATAAACGATATTGAGGAATAATTGGAGTCAAGAGAGTTTAAATTGTACTCGATGCCTTTTTTTATTTGTAGAAACATCTCATTCTACTGATAAAGGGGCTGTGCACGGGGTGCAGCCGTCTAGATCGAACTGAAATCATTACCTTCACAGCGATGATGAAATCGGCCAAGCTGCCTCAGACTGTCAAAACCCTCTCTGATGGTAGGTGGCTTGTCACTGCAACACTTGAGTTAGGCATAGAAAATACTATGGTTTGGATGTACAAAGTGATGTTTTGCTGTTTCCCCTGCAGTAGAGGACCAGAAGGAGCTGGCCTCCCCTGTGAGCCCAGAACTAAGACAGAAAGAAGTGCAGATGAACTTCCTCAATCAATTGACGTCAGTCTTTAACCCTAGAGTCTCGTCATCACCATCTATCGCACCAGAGACACAGGTAAACAGACAGCCTTAGAGTAGAACCAGTCTGAATTCTAATATTAATAACGTGGGTGCTGGGAAGGACAGAAGGCAGTGGGTGGTAGTTTTTTAATAAACAGGTGTAAAGAAAACCTGTCTTGAGTGTTTACATCCTACCTCTGTTGTGGTTGAATAGCAACCACAAAATACTGTTTGCGTTGTATTGGCAGTAGTAGATTTACTGCCCCATGGAAGCTAGTGTTCAGCGATATTCATAGCTCTTCTGAGTCCTGCTCCTTGCTCCAGCCTAGAGAATTGCTGCAGTGCCGTTTATTTTTAATGCTCCCATGATATATTTAGCATGTACTTGCTTTTAGGTGGAAGCGGAGAGCGAGGATCAAGCTTCCACAGATCAAACCTCTGCAGCAAAGACGAAAAGCATATTCATCGCCCAGAATGTGGCCAGTCTGCAAGAACTTGGTGAGAATCAGCTTTTCAGCATCAGAGAAAAAAACCCTAGAGCAAATGACTCTCCAGTGTTGCACCTTAGAGCTCTCAATGCGAATCGGCTTTCTGACCAAAAGTGTTTGTTCTTTAGGTCTCTCTTGGTTGCCTGCTGATGCTACTGAGGCAGGTTGTGGCTCTACTGTAGGTTTTTTTCATGGAAGATGAGATAATTGTATTTATATGCAGTAGCTTTGTTTTTTGGGGGAAAAAAAAACGAGGAGGAGGATATAAAGATCTTGTGGGGTAGGTTCCTGAGTGAATTAGACCTGGTGTGCCCAGGTCTGTAATCTTGTGGGGTAGGTTCCTGAGTGAATTAGACCTGGTGTGCCCAGGTCTGTAATCTTGTGGGGTGGGTTCCTGGGTGAATTAGACCTGGTGTGCCCCAGAACATGCACACAGAGCTTTGTGACACCCGCTATGAGTACTGACTGCTTTGTGTGTGGTAAACTAGTCTTTATCCTGTTGCCTCATCTATGATGATATTTTGTCACCACAAAGAACAATTATGTCAATTATTGCTGACCGTTAGATCTGCCATGCTTAGACGCTTTCCCACAGAACTGTAAAAATAACATTGCTGGGGTTTTTTTGGTAGGTGGCTCAGAGAAACTGCTGAGAGTGTGCCTGAACCTCCCATACTTCTTGCGCTACATCAACCGGTTTCAGGATGCCGTGTCGGCCAACTCATTCTTTATCATGCCAGCCACAGTGGCAGATGCCACCGCTGTTCGCAATGGGTAAGAGTCTGTTGTCACTCTTCTTTGTTAGATGCTGCATACACTGCACAGGAGCAGGTAACTGTGCTACCTATGCAGCATCAGCTATTGCGCCGCTCCTGTGAGCTGTCTGATGTGCACGTTGCATTACTGAACCTTGATGTGTATCATTACTCTAGATTTCATTCGCTGGTAATAGATGTGACCATGGCGCTGGATACTCTGTCTCTACCTGTACTGGAGCCCCTGACACCCACACGTCTCCAAGATGTGACTGTTCTTGCTCTCAGCTGTCTCTATGCAGGTGAATGGATTCCTTCTGTTTTCTTTGGAGCTTGAAGTCGCTCTCACTATTGCTCTGCTTTGTTAGCTGCACATTTGAGGATTAGCCCACAAGTAACCTTTATTTCTCATGAATTTGAAAGCCATGCAGCATAATGTATAATATGATGACTGGGTTAGGATCAAAATAGTGATGCTGAATCCTGATATGTTCTGCAGATGTTCCTGTCAGTATCTGGGAGAAAGATTGAGTGACTCAATATCTTAATAGCCTGTGATTTCTGCTCTTTTTTTTAATGTGCAGAGCATAATATATTTTTGCAATGCTTATGGCTTTAGCTTAATCGATTATACCCCTAAATCCACCTTGTTTGCCAAGAGAGGTTTAGGTACAACAGAATTCTGAGTGTTTAATTGATACAGGTAAGACTTTAAAGAGATGTGCCAGTCAAGTATGAAGATTCCTTAAAAATGGTATTGATTTATACGGTAAAACATTTCCTCCTTTAATTGTTCTCACCTGTTTCTGTAGGACAAAACTCAACTCTTTTGGGGGTACTTCAGAAAGATCTTTTAATCTGTCAGCTATAATATTGAGTATTCCCAGCTCCATCAAGTTTCTGGGCATGTTTTAATGTGCTAAGCAGGGACACAGAGTCCTGAGATTGAGGCTGAATAAGAATGTTGCCTCTGCTTGTTTTCACTCAGGTGTGAGTGTGGCAACTTGCATGGCCATCCTACACGTGGGTAGCACTCAGCAGGTACGAACTGGGTCAACAAGTTCCAAAGAAGAAGATTATGAAAATGATGCTGCTACTATTGTACAGAAATGTGTAAGTAAATGAGAGAGTGTGTTGGTTGGTTTCATCCTGGGCAAGTGAAGCACATGGAATTTGTATTTATTTGGATTGTGATACATGTCTGTTGTCTCCAGGCATTAAGCTTGCTGATAAAGGAGCTGATGGGGTGGCTAATTATAGAGGGAAAAAATGCAGTTGTATTTGGAGTTTTCAAAGTGTGTCTGGTGGTTTATTGCTGCTTAAACATTACTGTGGTTTTCGCTTTGTTTTCAGCTTGAAATCTATGAAATGATTGGACAAGCCATCAGCAACTCACGCCGTGCGGGGGGTGAGGTGAGATTTGCATCTTGGGGAGCTTTTTTTTTTTCACTGGTTTTATGCTGATATATTTTGGCATTTGAATTGACACCATTTTGTCTTTTTGGTGCTTTTTTTCTGTCCCTCCCATTCACTTTTGGGATGATAGCATTATCAGAACTTCCAGCTGCTCGGGGCTTGGTGTTTGCTGAACAGCCTCTTCCTCATCTTGAACCTCAGCCCCACGGCCTTGGCTGATAAGGGAAAGGAGAAGGATCCATTGGCTGCTCTTCGTGTCAGAGACATTATTGCTCGTACTAAGGAGGGCGTTGGGTCTCCCAAACTGGGACCTGGGAAAGGGTATGTAAACACTGCTGGAGTAATCACAGTATCTAACTGTGCCCAGGAACCACTACTGCAGAATATTGCTGGTCTCTTGATAATTTATCTCCATTTCTGTGTCTGGATTCTTAGAAAGTACAGAAATTGTCATCTTCAGTTTAGCAAAGCATATACTTCACTCAATTTAATATATATACTTACTTTACTTTCATCTATGTTTCTGTAGGCATCAAGGGTTTGGTGTTCTCTCAGTGGTGCTGGCAAATCATGCTATCAAATTGCTGTCATCACTCTTTCAAGATCTGCAAGTGGAGGCATTGCACAAGGTATGTGGGTAGCGTGTACATTCTTGGGAAACGGTTTGCCTTCTCCACAGAAGAAACAGACTCTGAATTCTCTTTTCAATGCTCTCTTCCAGGGCTGGGAGAGCGATGGTCCGCCGGCAGTGCTGGATATCATGGCTCAAAGCACATCCATCCAGAGAATTCAGCGGCTGATAGATTCTGTACCGCTCACTAATTTGCTGCTGACTTTGTTGTCTACTTCCTACAGAAAGGTAGGAAGTGCTGTACAGCTATAGAATGCTATAGCTGAACCACTCCTGCTAAGTGTCATTTGCCTGGAGAATCCTCACTTTGCAAACTGTGACTGTGCAAAGAGGAATTTAGAATTCTTCCTTCAGAAGCCTTCAACTGGGGCTTCTCCTCTTCTGAGGTGTAAATGTAACAGACTTGTTCTAATACAGTTTTTATGTAAGCTCAGTGGTATTCATGAGTTTAGTGAGAAGATGGAAAGGCTGTATTCAAAATGAGTGCTTTTGTGTTAGAGCTGTTCCTTGAGGTGTTGCCTACAGGCTCTGTGTAGATGATTTGTTTTCAAGCATCCTAGCTAATTTTTAATACAATTTAAGGGGGAGAAGCCTTGAAAAGCTGTTAATAACTTAAAATGCGTTAGGAAGATGCTCTTTGTTTTCAAATTCTTATCTTTCATAATCCTAAAAGTTATCTTCTTCTGCTGTTCTTCTCAGGCTTGTGTCTTGCAGCGTCAGAGGAAGGGTTCCATGAGCAGTGATGCAAGTGCCTCCACTGATTCTAATACTTACTATGAGGATGATTTTAGCAGCACTGAGGAGGACAGCAGTCAAGGTAATAGAGTTTGCTCTAAGAAGTCAGGATTTTGCACTGTCTCTCAGATTTAGTGGAAACCTGGCTGGGTTTTTTGCCTTCTTGGTTTGGAATGTCACGTTAACACTGAAAATATGAAACAGTTTGTAAGATCCGTTTGGCAGGAGTAATGCTGACTGTACTCTTTCATGTAAACTAAAGGCAGAGTGGCTGGGATTTGGCAGTATTTGCTCCAGAGGAGAGTGGAAATAACTTCTCGTAAATTCCTGCTGGACTGCTGTAAAAGTGCTTTAGCCTTCCGAGCTGGAAAGGTGGCAGACGCCCTAACTGTGCTCACTGCAACTCATTTTCAGGCCTTTTTGAAGCTGAGTAGTTTGCATAAGGGAGTTGCCTTTAACAGTCTGGTTTTGTTTCCTGCCTCCCGTGTTAGATGATGACAGCGAACCAATCCTTGGGCAATGGTTTGAAGAGACAATCTCTCCAAGCAAAGAGAAAGTGGCCCCACCACCACCCCCTCCACCACCGCCTTTGGAGAGCTCACCTAGAGTGAAAAGCCCCAACAAACAGACTGCTGGAGAGAACGGGAACATCCTGGCTAGCCGCAAGGATCCCGAACTGGTATGGGAAGGTCTTCAGGCTTAATGAGATACCTGATGTACTGCAGCATTGTTTACTTGCCAGCAGCTAGCTGCATTGACAGGCAGCATGATAAATGTCAGGTATTTTAAGTCCATCGCTGATGAAGCATTAATGGCTGTCCTGGCTTTGAATAAAGAAGTTTTCTCTACTCTTGCCTCAGGTGGAATATCCCTGTATTTGTTAGGCCAGGGAAGCAAAAAAGACTGAAGATAATATCTGTTTGGGTTACAGATGGAGAAGGAGGGCAGAACTATAAGCAAAATGAGTTGCTGATAGAATACTTTCAGCTTTAACTCCATTTAGTAAAGACAAAACTAAATAACTGCAGGTGAGAAGTTAGAGGCTCTGAACCTTTTCAGGGAACTAAAGCTGCTCCTGGTACAGAACACAGGATGCAGTGAGCTGGCCTGTGGTGACTAAACCTGGCCTCTGCTACCAGGTGGAGTTAAGGGACTTGATTTATTTTGATGGTGATTTACATTTTGCTTACTGTCGTCTTACAGTCCCTTTGTTTTTGTTACTTCTATAGTGTATTTCTCTTTTCTTTACAGTTTTTGAGCCTAGCTTCAAACATCTTGAACTTTATCACGACTTCTATGCTGAATTCCAGGAATAACTTCATTCGCAACTACCTGAGCGTGTCCCTTTCGGAACAGCACATGGCCACGCTGGCTAGCATCATCAAAGAAGTGGATAAGGATGGGCTTAAGGGTGAGTGACTGGAACCTCTCTGTGATACAACATGGATAGTAGGATTTAGAGGTGTATGTTTTTGTATCTCCATGGAAATTCGAAATACAGGAGAGCGGCAGTAGAAAATGGCTTGTTCCTTATCTTACAGGCACGTCGGATGAGGAGTTTGCTGCTGCACTGTATCACTTCAACCATTCCTTGGTGACCTCAGATCTTCAGTCCCCTGCCTTGCAGGTAAGGCTATGGTTGAAGGTGTAAATAAGATGAAATGTTGGTGTCTGTTAATGTCTCTGCATGGACTTTGCACGTAGTGCATTGATTAGTCCTTTTGGCACTGGAGTATATTCTTTTGCAAACAGAGGTTGGAATATTTTTGGATCCAGTGAGTCAAATGACCTGTGCAGTCAGCCAGTATGAAAGTGAACACTTCATGTCTAGAGTTCAGATTAATCCACTGAACTTTGAAGGTGGTGAAAGCCAAAAAGGAAATGTGTTTGCGTGTTTTGTTTTGGAGAGTTGCCTCTATCTATCCACGAGTTTGTCAAGAGGCATTCCTGCAGATTGGCTTTGCTGCCAGGACTGATGCCAAAAGGCCTTGGAATTCTCTCAGGAGAGAATCAAATTAATCCTTTTGCTTTCATGCGCTAACTTTGTAGCCTCTAGGTTTCTTTGCTGGGTCATGGGCTGACCTGGCTTGACACTGTAAGCAGAGGTTATAAATCTGCTTACCGATCAGTGAACTCAATCCCTATACTTTTCGTTGGCTGTTTCTGCTGTATTTAAAATACTCTGTTGTGGGAGTTTTGGGTTTGTTTTTTGGGTTTTTGTGGTGGGGTTTTTTTTAATGCAGTTGAACTTTCCAGAAATTTGCTGTAAATGAGTAGAGCTCATTAATGCCTTTTTTTTTTTTGCATTCGTGTGGAAGTTGAAAGTTTGTTTTATGTGGCAAAGTGACAGCATAAGTGTCCCTCAGTAGCTATGCTGTGTATTTGAGATAGGAGAGAGAATGCTGTGGGAACCCTCAGGAGCCCTGAGAGCCCTAATGTTTATTACCACCTCTATGTTGTGATCATGGTTTTAATTAAAGACTCAGACAGGACTTGCTTCTTTTCAACAAGTCTCTGTTTTGTTCCAGAACACGCTTCTTCAGCAGCTGGGAGTGGCCCCTTTCTCTGAAGGTCCATGGCCTCTCTACATCCAACCTCAAAGTTTGTCAGTGCTCTCACGACTTCTCCTGATTTGGCAGCATAAAGCCACTGCCCAGGGAGATCCTGATGTTCCAGAATGCCTTAAAGTTTGGGAAAGGTGAAGTAGTTTTATGTCAAGCTCATAGTCAGTCAGCTCTTACCTCTCTGATTTTTTTATCAAGTGAAAATTCCCTGGGAGCAGTGTGATGTGGGTGTGTGTTCTCTGAGCTGGTATGTGAGGCTGGGGAGAGCACCAGATCAGGTTTCTGTGTTGCTGGAGTCACAGAATGACTGGGCTGGAAAAAACTTTTAGGATCATTGAGTCCAACCATACCTGTCTTCTACTAAACCATATCACTAAGTACCTCTAAGTGAAGGACTCTAAGTCTTTCAGTAGCTATGCTGACCCAAGTCCTGCACTTAGAGGGTAGGAAATGAAACCTAGAACCAAATTTAAGTGGGTGGAGTCTGAACCACTTACAGTAGTGCTGGTTTTAGAAAGGGAAAGTGAATGTCAGATTTCAGCAGGTTTCTGGTAAGTTCTGTTGTGTTGGTGCCAAGATCTTTTCCTCTCTGTTCTGTTAATCAAATGTGAAAGTCTCTGGTAAGAGTCTAGCTGACTGGAAGCTGTAGAGGACAGCCTTCCCTGTGGGAGGCAGAGTTTGCAGGGCTCTTTCTCCCTTTGAATGATTGTTTGTATTTTCCATCAAATGTATTTGCCGCTCACTGAATGTACGTGGGTGTTTGTGTTTGCATAGTCTCATTCTAATACGTAATGTAGTGAATAATTTGTGAAATTGCTGCTATTAGGAGGATAATAGCAGAAAAATATCATTATGAAAATATTTCTGTAACCTCTTCTAAAGAGGGATCTAAGCAAGGAGAAAAGTCAGCTTCATAAACAACCTCTCTTATTGTCAGGTTTGTGGGCACACTGAAGCAAAATGCCTTGCAGGGGACTCTTCCCAGTGACACAGAAGATCTGAATGTTGAACATCTCCAGCTGCTGCTGCTTATTTTTCACAATTTCTCTGAGAGGGGCCGCAGGTCTATCATGATGCTCTGCATCCAGACGATCGTTGAGCTGACGGTGAACATGGATACCCAGCAATGTTCCGTGCCCCTTATCGTGGCACGCCTCCTCTTGGTGTTTGACTACCTGCTCCATCAGTATTCCAAAGCCCCTATGTACCTATTTGAACAGGTGAGATTTTGACATCATGTTCTGGACATTTAAGCAGAAATCTGTGACAGGTTTGGTGTGTTCTGGCGTCTTCACAGCCTTTGTGGGTAAATCAGCTTGGATGCTGCTACTAGCCTTTGTTGTAAAATGTGTTTACAGCTGCTGATTCCTTGCAGCAGGTTCAGTTTAGAATGTAAATTCTTGCTATAACTACACTCCCAATAAACCCTGGTCAGGACAGGATGAATGCCCTGCCTTATCTTTCAAAATCGTAAAAAAATTAGGCACCATTTAACAAACACCTTGTATGCTGTGTCCTTTCCTTAGCTGCTTGCTGTTGAGGTTTTTGGCACTGTTCATATTAACAGGATGCTCTTGTTTGTGTGTGGCTTTTTCAGTTGTTGAAAGCTTGACCATTGATCTAAGCCACTCACTCCAGAAAAAAAACATCAGATAGGGTCAAAGGCTGCCCTTAAAAACTGGGAATGACTTTTAGCAGTGGGGTTGTTTATATTTTATGGTTCTTGTTCTGTTAGTGATGGTGCTGTGGGTGGTTTATATTTGGGATTTTTTTTTTAAATTTAGGTGCAATATAATTTACTGACACCACCCATTGGCTGGGTGAGTGGATCCCAGGACAGTAGCAGACGAACGTCTGTCCCACTCTACCATGGGTTTAAAGAAGTGGAAGAAAACTGGACCAAACACTGCTCATCAGGTAAGAAAGAAAATAGAAGGATTTTTTAATTTCAAGATTGGCTTTTGCAAATAATGAAGAGCCCTTCCTGTGCCTGATGTCCCTGTAATGCAAGAAAAACTTTATTAAACACAAATGATTGTTCAAAATAAGCATGTATTCATTATGCTAGGATTGCATGAGCAGAAGAACATTAGCAGCAGGTTAAACTGAAGGTAGACAGCACGTGTAGTGTGTCATGGATCTGGCTTAGTAGAATCTGATCTTAGTCTTAAAATGTGAAAGGTTCTGGGGATGGAGGGGAGAGGATAACACAGTGCTGCCTATATAAAACTGTCACCTTGAACATTGTTTTCTGTCCTTGTGTTCTAGATGCAGTTCCACAGCCCAGATTCTACTGCATCTTGTCTCTAGAAGCGTCTGAAGATGACCTGAACCGTCTAGATAGCACGGTATGGGGATTGCTGTCTTCAGGACCTTTCTGTAAGCCTTGAGGGCCACATTGATTTGACAAGTGCCAGGGAAGATAGACAAGGAAAGACTCAAAGTAGCGAGAGCAGAAATATTTCACCAAGCAGAGATAAGGCTGGTGTCCAAATAAGAAAATACAGGATTCCTTTCTGTGCCCAGTTACGTGTCAGGAGGGTCAGTATGCAGAAACCATGAAGATGTCTTGGGCTATGTGTAGTAATGCTTGGCATTCCAGTCTGTGTGCTGTGACAGTGCACAGTCACAACCACACCTTCCAGTGCTGCTGAAACATCCAAGATTCATGGCATTGGAGTTGCTTTCTCATCATTTTGCTCCACGTTCTTCCTCGGTTTTGTTTCCTCACTAAATCTGTTGTATTCAAGGTTGTGGGCTTGCTTCATGCATCCTGCCTTGTAACCTGTTCTCTGGTACTCTGGGGAGAGAAAGACAGAACTAGCTTCCTCAGGTTTTATTTTACATAGTTCTAGTCTGTGGGTATTTGGAATACTTGCTGTTTATAAATGCAGAGCTGTGCAATTGGCAAAGTAACTGTGCTGACTTGGCATCTCTTGCAGGTTTGTGAGGTCCTTTTCTCTAGGACGATGAAGTACGATGAGCTTTACACAGCCCTGACTTCACTACTTGCAGCTGGATCACAGTTTGATACACTCAGGAGGAAAGAGAACAAAAACGTCACCGCACTGGTAAGGCTGTAGTGTTGTCTGTGGTGGGGAATGATGGGTTTTTAAACTTAGTATTTTTGAGCAAAGTATTTAACCAAAGTTTTCTGGACAGCAGTTGGGGGAATGGGGAATTTTAAAATCCCTTAGCTAATGGTTTGTGTTGGCAGTACATCTCAGGAGTTTTTCATTCATGATGTGTTTTAGGCTTGCTTTATGTCCTCAGGAATTGCAAGAAGTCTGGTTACAATACAGTGAAGTGGAAGAATTTTGTGTAATCTTTCCTTTTCTCACTCCTCTTTGTTGCAAAATTTGTTGTATAATATGACAAACTCAATCCACTATGTGTTCATCCAATTTGGCACATCTACAGGAGTACAGAGTCTCTGATTAGGTATTTCCAATGGCTGTAATGATTGAAACAGCAATTATTAATTTGTCCCAACTGTAATTTTGTTTAGGAAGCCTGTGCACTTCAGTACTACTTCCTCATTCTGTGGCGGATACTGGGGATTTTACCTCCTTCCAAAACCTACATGAATCAGCTGGCGATGAACACCCCGGAGATGAGTGAATGTGATATATTACACACGTTGCGCTGGTCTTCCCGCCTGCGAATCCCGTCTTACGTCACGTGGATAAAGGTAAAGCCTCATCTTTCAGGGGTGTTTAGGGGTGTTTTGTAATGTTGCTGGTAAGAATGTCAGTCTCCTTCCATGCTCATTGCAGGTGGGATTTGTTATGTGGGCACGGCGGTGACAAATGGGAGGTTTCTGAAGCGTTCTAGCTGGGCGGTTGTCAGAGGGGTGAATTACAGAGGACTTCTGAGGTCTGACAGGTCTGGTTTTGGCATCTGTAGGATCACCTTACCAAGCAGGGCATGAAAGCTGACCATGCTGCTTCCCTCATCGAGCTGGCCTCCAGCAAGTGCAGCTCAGTGAAGTATGATGTGGAAATAGCAGAGGAATACTTTGCGCGACAGGTAAGGTGGGGTGGATGCAGTTGTGCAGATGGAGCTTTGGGCTTAGTGGAATGATCTGCACTTACTGTTCCATCCCTTTGTGTTTTAAGATATCTTCTTTCTGTGGTGTTGATTGCACAACCATTCTCCAACTTCACGAAGTTCCCAGTTTACAGTCCATTTACACCCTCGATGCTGCAATTTCCAAGATTCAGGTTTCTCTAGATGAGCACTTTTCCAAGCTAGCTGCAGAAGCTGACCCACAGAAGTCTTCAGAGATAACCAAGAACCTCCTTCCTGCTACACTGCAGCTTATTGACACTTATGCTACATTTACCAGGTACAGCCCTTGGGATCACTAGCAGGAATACAGGGGGTTTTCTATGCATAGGACTTTCTTTGCATTTTTGTTGTTTTCTTAGAGGTAGGTCCTTTTAAAAAAAAAAGAAACAATAACTTATATCCATTGTAGATAGACCTTACCATAAGGTGTAATTAACTTAGATCCAGTGTTTTATAAGACAAGGAGAAGTAGCTTCTCAAGCTGTGTGTGTGAAGTTGTTGTTCCTAAGTAGCCTCCTTGTCTGATCTTTTGAGACTTTCTTGCTTTCTTTGCAAAACTAGCTTTTCCTCCAAAGACAAAACCTCCTCTTACTGCTCTCTGGGGTAGTGCTACTTGACCTTTTTTCACTGAGGTCATACTGAGACTGTCAGACCAAGTGAAGGGGGTTTAATTCTTGTATGAAGAGTCTGAAGTCTTATCTCATTAGAACCTATGTAGAAGAAAACAAAAGTGAATCACCATTTTCTTTTGAGTGGGTGTTTTTCCTGGTGACTACCTCAGAGGAGAGAAAAATAGAGAATTCCTTTAATCATGTAACACAAATTATGGGGCAGAACTTCAGAAGTTTGCTTTCTTATCTGTCACTAAACTGATGCACTTAGTTCTGAAATACAGAGTTGTCTCCTGAAATGAATCCTTTCCATCCTGAATGCAGATCTTACTTGCTACGGAGCCTCTCTGAAGAGGGCTCCACTGAGAACAAACCCTCTGAAGAGAAGCTACGAGGTTATGCTGCTGTCCTGGCCATCGGATCCAGCCGTTGCAAGTCTAATACTCTAGGTGAGGGTACCAGATAGTTCATGTTTCCTTCTCTCTGTGGCTGAAGCTTTCCACAATGGAAGTGATCTGGTTTTAAATGGTGGTGTAGAAGCATTCTTGTTTTCATTAGGAGCTGTGAAATTACCCGGTGACTTAAGAGTCTGCATTAATTGCAGGTCCAACACTTGTTCAGAACTTGCCATCAGCTGTGCAGAGTTTATGTGAATCATGGAACAACATTCATACCAATGAGTTTCCAAACATTGGCTCATGGGTGAGTCCAGCCTTGTGGATCGATCTGGGGTGATCTTAGTGCCATAAATTGCTGGGAGAGGTGGGCAGTGTGTCTTCCTGTTGGTAAACAGTTCTGATTCCTCTGTGTGTGTCTCAATCCTCAGCGCAATGCCTTTGCCAACGACACGATCCCCGCAGAAAGCTACATCAGTGCAGTTCAGGCTGCCCACCTAGGTACTCTCTGTAGCCAAAGCCTGCCCCTGGCAGCTTCCCTGAAGCACACCCTACTCTCCCTGGTCAGACTCACTGGGGATCTCATCGTGTAAGTACTGGGTTTTATATCACATCCTTGCAGTATAATCCTGTCTGTTCTTCTGAATGTCTGTCTTCATCAGACTGGTCGTGCTTAGTGAACTGGAGCTGTATTAACTGGAGAAATTAAGCTGTATTAACTCCATTAAAATAAAACCTTTAATGGAGTTGTTTTCAGCATACAGTTCCAAATGAATGAAAACAGCCTTTCTGTCTTGATCTGGTATCTCCAAAAGTCAGACACCCTGAGCAAAACCTTTAGTCCTTGTTAAATAGGGACTTGAAGCAATGGGGACAATATGGATCTAATTAATTAATTTGTCTTCTGATAACATTCACTTGTGTGATGTTTTCAAAGCATAAGAAAAAAGTGAAATGAAAGACTGTTTTTTCCAGGGCCTCGCTCTAAGGTATGCTGAACCAAACAAATAGTTGTTGGCATGGCAGACAAGCTCAGAAGCCATATTATGGGATAGTGTGACAGCCTAGGAAAATGTTGTAATGGCAAAGTAACCCTAGAACCTTCCAAACGAGGAAAGGAAGGAAAAAGTGGCTGGGTCAGTGCATATATCCCAGCTTTCTAGAGAGGGTTTCCTTACTGACTTCCATCCAGATTTGTGCCTTACTTGCTTGTCTTATAAGGACGTTTTCTGATGCATCCTGCAGAGAATTAATCCATTTGTTTGCTTTTCCTTTTAAGCTGGTCAGATGATTTGAACCCACCGCAGGTGATTCATTCCCTGTTGCCCCTCCTTTTGGAGACCAGCACAGAGAGTGTGGCAGAAATAAGCAGCAACTCCCTAGAAAGGATCTTGGGCCCTGCAGAATCAGATGAATTCCTGGCACGTGTTTATGAAAAGCTGATCACAGGATGCTATAACATCCTGGCCCATCACTCCGATCCAAACAGGTAACGGACTGTGCAGCTTGTAGTTCTCCTTCAGCAAAGCTGTATCCAAAGAATTACTACAGGATGTTTAAACATCATTGTCGGTTCTTGAACAGTACAACAAAAAGGCAAAAAATCAGCTTATTTTTATCTGTTGAAGACTTTTATACTTGTAGACTAAAAATATGAGATATTCTATTCATGTGACCAGAGTTTTCAGCGCTGCTGTTGAGGCACTGTGGGTTTTAAGCACCTCTTGTAACTCTGGATGGAGCATGTATATATTCAGATAGGGTTTTTTTTTAATCTAAGCAAATAGAAAATTATGTAAATGCAATCACAAAATCAAAGCTGAAGATGCCAACCTAACTTGCTTTATACTCCTTTGTCTCTGTTCTTGCTGTTTATAAGGCTGGCTAATCCCTGCTTTATCATAGCAAACTAGCCAGATTTGTGCTTCCCAGCCCTTACTCCCTCTCTGTGTGTAGAGGGAATAAGCTTGATGTGCAGATGTTGATTCTACCCATCTGAAACATAAAACCATTAGCCATGATGATGTTGCATCTTTTCAACACTGATCCTCTCTGGATGGAAAGTATTCAGAGAGAGATCTGCTCCTTCTGGTAGAGAATGTACACGTAATTGGATTGTACTTGTAGGGAGCGTTGTGGAGTAGGGTAAGCACAGGAGAGAATGGGGAGGAGTAACACTAAAAGAGACTTAGAATGTAAAAAGAACAGCCACTCAGAGAAATTTGTAATGTGAGGAGGCTGAAAGGTCTAGATTATTCCAGGTTTCTGACTGTAACTTGCCGACAGCATCATGTGCCACTTTTTTTTCTGGACAGTTGCTGGTGTGCTGCTGTTTATGTATGTTTATTCATCAATTGTTTCTGTCTTGTCTTTAAAAGAGAATTGCTTTCAGCTAGTGGAAAGTTTATTAGAATCATATTAGCAAAATTGATCACTCTTGGCTCTCAGAATCGTTGCAATTACTGAAATTGCTTTTATCTGTTCTTATTTAATATGCTGCTTTTGGTTCTCAGTGGCCTGGATGAGTCCATCTTGGAGGAATGTTTGCAGCATCTGGAGAAACAGCTGGAGAGCAGCCAGGCCCGAAAAGCCATGGAGGAATTCTTCTCAGAAAGGTGAAGTCATCCTGAAAGTGACAGCTCCTGAACTTTATTTCTTTTCTCTTAGCTTGGTGCTGTCAGTACCCAGGTGACAACAGTGCCATTGTGAAGGAAAATACAGAACTGTTTGAAAAGGTTTTGTGTGTGGGAGAGGACCTGGGTCTTTGTCATTCCAAATATAATATTTGACGAGTCCTTGTAGATCATCAGTGGGGAATCTTGCAAGATGCTTGTTTGGTAAAGGCTTTATAAGGAGGTTTTTGAGAGATGCTGGTCTGCAAGGCAGTTAATAGGCCAAACTGCAAAATCCCAAGTCCTCTCCATGCTTTCTTGGGCCAATACATTAATATTAGGGTGAAGGTGGGGTGTGGGCCTGACACTAGAATTATGAAGGGAAATTATGGTGTAAACAGTGTAGCACAGTGTTTGGAAGACTTATGAGGGTGAACTGGAGGAATGTTTTTTTCTGTTAGAAAGCTGACCGTTGTCTGACGTTGCTCTCTACTTACGGAACAGTTCAAAACTGAAGCAGTCTGGTGGCTGTGCTTTGTTAACATGGAAGGGAAAAATAAGGAAGAAAATCCTGAAGTGTGGTTTGGAAATCAGTAGAGGTCCTTTGTGACTTGATACATGGACAATATCGATATGTTACTTGGGAGTTTGTGGGATTTACAAGTTTTAGTCCAAGCTAGGAGCTGGCTGTTTGTCAGAAAGCAGCTTTGGTGGCTGGGCTGCTGAGCGATACTAATACAGCCCATCCCTGCTCTTCAGTGTGGGGCAGCTGTAGCTAAGTGCAAGTGAAATAAAGGAATAGGTCATCCCTTACCAAGCTGACTTGATTTCCCCCTCCATATAGTGGAGAACTGGTCCAGATCATGATGGCAACAGCCAATGAAAACCTCTCAGCGAAGTTCTGTAACAGGGTGCTGAAATTCTTCACAAAGCTCTTCCAGCTCAGTAAGTGCTTGTACTGTCCTGCCTTCATCCACCTTGTACTGGTCTTGTATTAGTCTGTGATATGAAGATGCATGAAAGAAAAGCTGTAAGAGAAAGTAGAGTGACAGCTTCACACTTCCAGTGGAAAGCTGTCTTCAAACATTGTACCATCTGTTACTCACTCCTAATTTTCTCCTAGCTGAGAAGAGTCCCAACCCCAGCCTGCTCCGACTCTGTGGCTCTTTGGCTCAGCTGGCTTGTGTGGAGCCTGTCCGTCTCCAGGCCTGGTTAACCAGGATGACCATGTCCCCACCCAAAGATTCAGATCAGCTGGACGTTGTGCAAGAGAACAGGCAACTGCTCCAACTGTTGACGACTTACATTGTTCGGGAGAACAGGTAAAGTACAGCCTTTGTCATTTCTTTGGTGAGCTGCTGGGGTTTTTCTGTTCTCTGCATGTGTAGATTAACTGTGAGTTACTGGTGGCTTCTTCTCAGCTTTCAAATGAAGTGATGGGGCATGGTGCTCTGCCCTCAAGGCATTGCTGTGTCCGTGGGCTCTATTTTGGTGGGTGATGTACCGTGTCTGAAATGTTCTTCTTTTTGACTAGCCAAGTCGGAGAAGGCGTGTGCACTGTTCTGCTGAGTACTCTGATACCAATGGCGACAGAAATGCTGGCCAACGGTGATGGCACAGGCTTTCCTGAACTGATGGTCGTGATGGCAACTTTGGCTAGTGCAGGACAAGGTGCAGGACACCTCCAGCTTCACAGTGCTGCTGTTGACTGGCTAGGCCGATGGTAAGAACAAACTATTTGCTGCTCTTTGGTCCCTTCCATCGCTTAGATGGAGTTGTTTTGGGTTTTTAAACTATTGTTTTCCCCTATGAATTTGGAAGAAATGTGGGTTTTCCCATCTCTTCCACTCTCGATGGTGTGCTTACTGCATTTATACATTTCCTGTTGTTAATCTAAAGCAAACTGAATCCTTGAAGCTGTTGGTGAGAACTGTGTTTATAATTCCCAAGGGCTGTAACTGTCTTCTCCTCCTGTGTTACAGCAAGAAATACCTGTCACAGAAGAATGTAGTAGAAAAAATGAATGCCAACGTCATGCAGGGGAAGGTAAGACTGACGCTTGCTTAACTTGCATAAACCCGAGGTGGGAGCTGTACCAACTGTCCTGTTGGGTTTCGTAGTGGGAGTTTCAAAGCCGTTTGGGCAGGGGGACTGTTCTGTTTTCTTGCCTTGTAGCAGCTATTATGGGATTGAAGGCTTGCTTCTCATTGTCATTCATCTCTACTTCACAGCACGTGACTATCCTGGAGTGTACGTGCCACATTGTCTCTTACCTGGCCGATGTCACTAACGCACTGAGCCAGACCAGCGGCCAAGGACCGAGTCACCTCTCTGTTGACGGAGAGGAACGGGCGATTGAGGTGGATTCAGACTGGGTGGAAGAGTTGGCAGTGGAGGAGGAGGACTCTCAAGCTGAAGATTCGGTAGGCATTAGCCACAGAGATGTCGCCATCTCCTTTTCCCACGGGGTTTGATACCAGCTGCAGCCTGTTAGCTAGGTGGTGCTGAAACTTCTTAAAAATGCACCTTTAGTGTCTGAGGAATGTATTCTGTACCACGTGCCTTTACTGTAGTTGCGGTTCAAATACCTTTCTAAAGCAACTTTCTTCTTGACAGGATGAAGATTCTCTTTGTAATAAACTCTGTACCTTCACCATCACACAGAAAGAATTCATGAATCAACACTGGTAAGAATCCCAAACTTGAGTTCAGGATTTGGGGCTGTTGAGAAGGAAATGGTCTGCAGGCTGCAGTCCGTGGAGCCCTTCTGAGGCATTGTGTTTTATAACTTATGTGGCTTCTTTTGTGCAGGTACCACTGTCACACTTGCAAGATGGTTGATGGGGTTGGTGTTTGCACAGTTTGTGCTAAAGTTTGCCACAAGGATCATGAGATTTCTTACGCCAAATACGGATCATTCTTCTGTGATTGTGGAGCCAAGGAAGATGGCAGTTGCCTGGTAAAGTGTCTTCATGTCAAGATAGAAGCTCTGATTTCTGCAGTTGTTCAAGTCTTTAGCAGAGGTTTCTGTTCAGCTATAAGTTGTGTTGTGATATGAGCACATAAGAATCCAAAGACTTGAAGGACTTGGCTTTATAATGAACCTTCTTAATTAACAACCAGCCTGGTGATTTCTTTTTTTGCACCAAATAAATGCAAAGGCAAATCTCTGTCCCAGCGACTACTGGGATTCCACCTACATTTACAGAATTTACAATTTAGCTTCAGCTGCTTTCTCTTTAAGTTTTCCTAATACTTGGATTGATCAAGGCATGTGGGATACTTTTGTGTTATTCCTTTAGAATAGACTCAGTTGAGAACTCTTGTCAGTCGAAGAGAATTGCACTCTGTTTCATTAGGATTACATTAATCTTGCTGCTCTTAGAATCTGTATTTTGTCAGTGGTAAAATTGAGTCTGGTTTGAACTTGGAGCATTGCTGTGTCATTGGCAGGCTTTGGTGAAGAGAACTCCCAGCAGTGGTATGAGCTCTACCATGAAAGAATCTGCCTTCCAGAGTGAGCCCAGAGTGCCCGAGAGTGTCATTCGACATGCAAGCACCTCTCCTGCAGAGAAAGCCAAGGTCACCATCAGTGAGGGGAAAGGCCCTGATGAAGAAAAACCCAAGAAGAGCAGCCTGTGTCGAAATGTTGAGGGCTGTCGAGAGGAATTGCAATCCCAGGTATAATTATCAGCTGGTTGTTAAAAGGGAGCTGGTTTATGATGAGGATCTTGGGCCGACCATGTTGGCTGTGAGCCAAGTTGCTTGATTTTTATGCTGCTCTTTATGATAAGAAGGCTCATAAAAAGTAGCATCTGGCTTTACAGACGAGTTGACATGAAGCTCTTGTGAAGATACTCAGTAAGAGCATCGTGTGCCTCACTTCCCGTATCCATTTCTTGTAGGCCAACTTCTCCTTTGCACCTTTGGTGCTGGAGATGCTGAATTTCCTGATGGATGCCATTCAGATAAACTTCCAGCAAGCTTCAGCCATGGGGAGCAGCAGTCGTGCACAGCAAGCTCTCAATGAGCTGCATACCTTGGACAAGTCAGTTGAAATGACGGACCAGTTGATGGTATGATACTGAAGGGGCTGTTAGGAGTGATTAGATTATGGCTAATCACTCATTAAAGTGAGGTTGCTTTTCAACAGCAACATTTCAGTGATCTACTTTTGTCTAAACACTCAGGTCCCAACTCTTGGCTCTCAAGAAGGTGCTTTTGAGAACGTCCGCATGAACTACAGCGGTGACCAGGGCCAGACAATCCGGCAGCTGATCAGCGCCCATGTGCTGAGGCGAGTGGCGATGTGTGTGCTGTCCTCCCCACATGGACGTCGGCAGCACCTGGCTGTGAGTCATGAAAAGGGCAAGGTGAGTTCTCTTAACTCTGTGAAGGGTGTTGGAATGGAAAGGAAAATGGGAAGAGGTCTTGCAGCAGGAACTGCGAAGAGTGCAGGGACACATAGAGCTGAAATCAAAACGCCTTTTTCCCCTCAGTTGTGAAGTTGGATAAGTAAGTTCCTTTTGCCCTGCAGATTACAGTCCTTCAGCTCTCAGCATTGCTGAAACAAGCAGACTCCAGCAAAAGAAAATTGACCCTTACTCGCCTTGCATCTGCGCCCGTTCCGTTTACGGTACTGAGCCTCACTGGAAATCCCTGCAAGGAGGATTACCTGGCTGTGTGTGGACTGAAAGTAAGTATCTGCCAACCCCTTTTGTAGGCAGTTGGAAACATGGGCTCAGGACAAGCTGCGTTTCCTTCCTCTGGCACTAATTTCAGCTCGTGAAACACTGTCTCATTAGATACACGACTTCTCTATTTAGGCAAATTTGACTTTTAAGACTGGAGTCAAGGTCTGGCCATGTGAAGCTCAGTGTGTTAGAACTAGTCTCTAACAGCTAGTGGTCTTTAGAAAGGACTCCTCTTTTTGTATTTCCCCAAATTTTCCTTCAGCTTTCACAAGGCAGAATGCACAAGTGTGTTATTTAGCCAAGAAGCAGCTGGACTCTGGGTGGTTTGGGTTGGTTTGCTTATTTTTTTTCTTTGTAAATTTTCATTTCATTCACCTTAAATGCAGGAACTTTAGATTTTTACTCTATGAGGCATTATTGGTGCGAAGAGGAATGCTGGCTTTTCACTCCATTCTTGGCTTGAACAAAGTATTTATAAACATTTCTAATACTTGCCCAAATATTTTCATTACTCCAGGACTGCCACGTGTTGACGTTCAGCAGCTCTGGATCAGTTTCAGATCATTTGTTGCTTCATCCCCAATTAGCCACTGGAAATTTCATCATTAAAGCTGTGTGGCTGCCAGGATCACAGACAGAGCTTGCTATTGTGACTGCAGACTTTGTGAAGGTATGTTTGGGCATAAGCTATTGATGATAGGTCTGCTTTTAGGCTTTAGAGTCTGCATCTCTGTGGAGTTGCATGTGGAAGAATAGTGTTCTTAGTTAGAAATCAATGGGAAATATGAATTGGTGGTGTTTGGCTGCTGTTGTCATAAGAAAAAGCAAAAACAATGAACCCAAAGAGCAAAAAAAAGAACTGTTAACATGTAATAGGCATTCCCTTGTCTCAGCTCTTGTCCATTTGCACTGCTTTGTATCATAGTAGTTAATGATTTCCTTGATTCTTCCCACAGATTTACGATCTCTCTGTGGATGCCTTGAGTCCAACTTTCTATTTCCTCCTACCGAGTTCCAAAATCAGGGATGTCACTTTCCTTTTCAACGAGGAGGGGAAGAACATCATAGTGATCATGTCCTCTGCTGGGTACATCTATACACAGCTCATGGAAGAGACGAGCAGTGCCCAGCACGGACCCTTCTACGTTACCAATGTGCTTGAAGTCAACCATGAGGACCTAAAGGTACTGGTGACTTCCCTTCTCTGTAGCAAGGGCTGCAGTGGCTTTCTCCCTTTTGTTTGTCTCTTACATTTGAAGGCAGAAGTTTCTTTTTTTCCTTTTTTCCTTCTATTTTTTTATCCTTTAAGCCCCCTGATCTAGATCAATGAGCTTGCCATTCCTCTAAAGAGAGAAATATCCTTGCAGTGAAAGGGGGTGGGGGTGAAAATTAAACCCCTTGATCCTTTCATCTAGAAAATGGAGCATGTTTTCCATGGCTGGCTCTGAAGTCATGCCCAGCAGGATATCTCAGCAGGGTGATGGCTTCAGAGCAGTACTGTTCTCAGAGCAAGGCACTCCAAAGGTGCAGAAACCAAAATGCATAGAGTTACTGACTGCCACTGAGGTTTGCAGAGGTGGAGCGAGCCTTTGTTTCTGGTCAAGAGCAGCTCTGTAGTCTTGGGGGTAACTTTTAAAATCTGCCCACATTTCAGTTGGTGTTTTTACCCCAGCCTGCTCCAAAGCAAGGGAATAGATGAGAAGGCAGCCCTCAGGAAAGCACTTTTATGAGCTGGGAACGTGGGGAGAGCTCCTTGTGAGATTGTCATACGGCATTCAAGCGCAGAGATGCAGTAGCCAAGGGCACTACCTACGGCCTACAGGGATGCAATCTCAGTATCCCTTTCAAAACCCTTTGAAGTATCTGATGGATGAGTTCACCAAGGAGTTGAGCTTAGAAAATTGTCGTTTAGGGCTGTGTTCTCTCACTGCTGGGGAGGGAGGGAGCAGGGGAAAGGCTTTTGGAATAATTCCCTCATGAGAAATTCAAAAGCCTTGACAGAGCCTTTTGGAGAAAGTGTGTTTATCTTAAATGCTGTTGTTTCTCTCTGGTCCTACAGGACAGTAACGGCCAGGTAGCAGGAGGAGGAGTGTCAGTGTATTACTCCCACGTGCTGCAGATGTTGTTCTTCAGTTACTGCCAAGGCAAATCCTTTGCAGCCACCATCAGCCGGGCCAACCTGGAAGTGCAGCGGCTGTTCCCTATTAACATCAAGAGGTGAGGCTTGTGTGGAAGGCTCCACTGTATTTTAATTTCTGTTTAGTAAATATTACTAGTTATTCTTAACATCCCAGCTCTGGATGGCCAAAACTTCTGGTGAAGATTGCTTTCTTGACTGACTATTTCTTGCTAGTTTTCGTGGTGCTTCTGGCCTGATTTGCAGAATGATTTGAAACCAAAGCTGGCTGTTGAAGCAGTAGGGCATGTGTGCATTGGTTTTTTCTTCCCACTAGGATTTCACAGGGAAAAGGTGGCTTCGGAGCGGCCTTGCTGCACCGCACGGTGCTGCTGCTGGTGCAGCAGCTGGAACTGATGGGATTACCCACCCTCGCAGAGGCTGCAGAGCAGGAAGCCTTTGTTTCCTTTCGGCACCAGTACTGCAGTGGACCTTCTGTATTGTGCATATTAAAGCTTATTTTCAGACTCCCTTGAGGGAAACCAATCTCTTATGCCATGAATGTGGCAAGAAAAAAAGCTGTTCTGTCATCTGTTCTGACAACCAAAGCTGGGCAGCTAGGCCACAGACTCTTCACTAGTCTGACACAAAGCCCCTGTTGTGAATAAGCTATGGAAGGGTCAGGTTCCAGGAGCTCCCTAGTCCCAGACTAGTTTGGCTTAGAAGTTTTGCAGCTCTGTTTTTTTCCAGTGAGCAGAGTCACACAGATTCTCCTGCATTGGCCTTTGGTTAGTGCCTGTGGGTGTGTTGAAACATGAAACTGTGCATGTGTTCGGACTAAAAGATAGCTGAAAGTCATTTTACAATCACTGCATTGGTTTGGGGCATAAAATGGTACTAAGTAAGTTTTTTGGGGTAGCTGTCAGGGCAATGAAGTGGGGTGCTCATGCCTTCTGCCCACTGAAGTGACTGTCTCAGATTTCTTACCTATAACCTGATGTTCCTGGCTGTTCATTAAAGCAGAGTTTTGAATTCCTGCTGAGGATGAAGCTTTAACTGATCTGAACGGTGACAAGTTTTCTGTGTCTTTACCTGTTGTTGCTTCTTAAATCAATGTCATTCTGCCCTTCATCTCTTGCAGTTCAAATGGTGGGAGTAAGACTTCACCAGCACTGTGTCAGTGGTCTGAGGTGATGAACCATCCTGGCTTGGTGTGCTGTGTTCAGCAAACCACAGGCGTCCCACTGGTGGTGATGGTGAAGCCAGACACCTTTCTCATCCAGGAGATTAAAACCTTACCAGCCAAAGCAAAGGTAAGTCATGGCTCTACTTTTGTCCCTTCAAATACATTTTCTTGTTCCTTCAACAAGATCTAATTTTTGCAGCTTTTCTAAGGCAAAGAGTTTGTTCTTTCAAGCAGCAGTTGCAGGTCCTTTCCTTGACTCGTGTCGCTCGCCTTTGCAGATTCAGGACATGGTGGCCATCCGTCACACGGCCTGCAACGAACAGCAGAGGACCACTATGATCCTCCTGTGTGAAGATGGCAGCCTAAGGATCTACATGGCCAACGTAGAGAATACCTCCTACTGGCTCCAGCCCTCTCTCCAACCTAGCAGCGTCATCAGCATCATGAAGCCGGTTCGCAAGCGGAAGGCAGCTGCTATTAGTAAGGGATTTCTCATAGGTACCTTGTGCAAGGTAGTGGTGGCAAACGTAGATACAAAGTACAACCACCCCATGCAAAGCTACAGGCTTGGAGAGGAGTGGCTTGAGAGCTGTCTGGAGGAGTGACACCTAGGCATGTTGATCAGCATCTGGCTGAGTGTGAGTCGGCAGTGTGCCCAGGTGGCCAAGAAGGCCATTGGCATCTTGGCCTGCATTCAGAACAGTGTAGCCAGCAGAAGTACTGAAGTGATCCTTCCCCTGTACTCAGCGCTGGTGAGGCCACACCTGGAGTACTGTGTTCCATTTTGGGCCCCTCACTGCACAAAGGATATCAAGATGCTTGAGCGTGTCCACAGAAGGGCTACAAGGCTGGCAGAGGGTTTGAAAGACATATCTTATGAGGAGTTTTGGTTGGATGTTAGGGACAGTTTCTTTCCTGAAAGGATTGTCAGATATTGGCACAGGGTGCCCAGGGAGGTGGTCAAGTCTCTATCCCTGGAGATGTTTAAAAGAAGAGTAGATGTTGTGCTTGGTGACATGGTCTAGCGTTGGACCTAGTAGGGCTGGATAGATGGTTGGACTTGATGATCTCAGAGGTCTTTTCCAACCATAACCATTCTGAGATTCTATGAAAGATTAATCTGTATCATATAGATACTTCAGATGTTTGCATCTGACATCTGCTGTTAATCTCAGGGCTAAGGACTGGCTGTGTCTGGGTGAATGTTTCTGTAGATGTGTATAAAGATACATCACGCTCTCTCTCACGTGAGCACTCCCACAGGAGGCTAGCTCACTCCACAGCATTTTACCATAGCTTTGCTTCTTGAGAATATGTTTGACCAAAAATACCTCTCTCCCCTTTCAGCAACTCGCACATCCAGCCAAGTCAACTTCCCCATTGACTTCTTTGAACACAACCAGCAGCTCACAGATGTGGAGTTTGGAGGCAACGACCTGCTGCAGGTTTACAATGCTCAGCAGATAAAGCACCGACTCAATTCCACGGGCATGTATGTGGCCAACACAAAGGTAAATGGGGCAATTTGGGGATGCACTTGGGCTTCTTGGTGATGTTATTGCCTGGATTGATAGCACACCTTTTCTTGGAAGCCTGTGTTGTTCAAATGACCCTGTACAAATACAAATCCCGTGCTGCTGTCAGGTGAACCGGAGGCATCTCTGTACAGACATCAGATTCTTAGCTTAGCAGTAAATTTCTGGCCTCACCTTTCTGACCTGTGATTTCTCTTCCACAGCCTGGGGGTTTCACCATTGAAGTGACGAACAACAACAGCACGATGGTGATGACAGGCATGCGGATCCAGATTGGCACACAAGCCATCGAGCGAGCGCCCTCGTACTTGGAGATCTTTGGCCGCACCATGCAGCTGAACATGACCAGGGCTCGGTGGTTTGATTTCCCTTTCACTCGTGAGGAAGCCTTGCAGGCTGACAAAAAGCTAACCATCTTCAGTAAGTCTCTGTTAATTGTTTGCTTTAATTACCTGTTGGTTGGGTGGGTTGAAGTCCCTGTGCTCCACCTCCTGGAAGGGAGGATTTCCACAATCTGTTTGACCAGGCTATAGAAACAGTTTGAAGGCAAATCCTGAACAAATCCTGAAAATAATTTCATGCTGCAGTGGATGAGTGTGCAATGGCTCAGCTCAGCTCAATAATTTGGTGTTGAGGTGATAGAAAAGCAAAGTGGCCTTGAGAAGGAGATGAAGCTGTCCGAGGGGGTGTTTATTAGTGACGCGGTGTGATTGGTATCCCGGCCTTACGAGGCTGTGCTTGTTTGTATTCAGAATAAACTTATTTGTTAGTTTTTAAGAAATTTCTCTCCTCACTGCAGTTGGAGCTTCAGTGGATCCTGCTGGAGTCACAATGATGGATTCCATAAAAATTTATGGCAAAACCAAAGAACAGTTTGGATGGCCTGATGAGCCCCCTGAAGATTTCCCCTCTGCTTCAGTGAGCAACGTTTGTCCTCCAAACCTGAATCAAGGGAATGGCACTGGGGACACGGAGTCAGCCACCCCTGCTGCTGCCAGTGGGACTGTCCTGGAGAGGTACATCCCTGCTGCCTGTCTGCTATTTCTCCTTGAAAATGGGTAGTTGCTCTAGAGAGGCCCTAGGCACACTTGTGTGCCTTTCTTAACCAGGAGAACTTAAGGAAGTTGCTCTCATACAAAACAACTGGAAAGTCAATGGTTATCTTCTAAGGAGGGCTTTGTGCTCGCTCTTCATTTACCTGGTGGAGTAGGTGGACAGATCTGTGTGCATGCTTCATCTTGCTAAGTTCATTTGTTCCAGCAGTCTTGAAGAGCTAAAAGAGATTTCTGCCTTTGTGGTCCATTTTCTCATTTCAAGCTGGCCCTTTCTCATTCTCTAGTCCTCTCAAAGGTTAGGCCTCTCTGAAGTTGAGTTCAGGCTGGAGGAAGACCTTGTGTGTGCCCTTACTTTAGGCTAGTGGTTCCCACCAATTTACCTGAGACATACAAGCTGCAAGGTGTAACTACTGTGGTAGAGAAAATGTTAGGTTCCTCCCACACCATATCCCTGCTGAGAGTCAAAGCACAAGGGTGAGCTGGGCCTATGTTTAACAGAATACAGAGAATTCCTTTTTTTAATATATCCAGTTTGAGTTCTTTGAGCTCGTACAGTCTGTGCCATAAGGGTCGCAGAAAGCCTGGTGAGCTAGCAAGGATAAGATGGATGCAGATCAGAGAGGAGCTGGCCCTGATGGAAAAGGAGTGTTTTTAGGGATATGCTGCTTGATTGTGAGTGAGCAGTGGTTAATTTGGCCTTAGTGAAATGCTTGGGTTAAGGCTGGAAGTGCCAGTGCTGAAGGGCCTGTTTGGCCATCCTTCACTAGTTTGTGTATCAGTTCATGGGATTTTTATCCCGTGTTTATTTTCTCTTTCCTTCCTTCCTCTGCTGTGAGATCTCCACAAGATGTCCCTCTTGGCACAGACATACTTTCTGGTTTTCCAGAGTGGTGGGATTATATTAAAAAAACTCAGAATCAAAAGAATTGTTCTTTTTATTTTTATTTACGTGTTACGGACTGCAGCATGGTTACCTTATAAAGTGCCTCTTGGGTAGGAACAGCTAATGGCAGGTGACAAGAAGCTTTCCTATCAGAAGTTTGGTGTCTCTAACTTCAGATTTAACCTTCAGCAGTGGTTTAGGCAAAGTGCTTGGCTTCTCTGCACTAGGTAGCCTGGGTCTCCTTTATTTGTTTTGCTATTAGGCAAGTGTCTGCTGCCCAGATAGGAAGAACCACACTTAGATTTACTGCACACAGCGCTCTCCCAGCTTCCTGATTTCCCCATTTAATTTGCCTTTTGCTTAGAATGTGTTCTAGGGAGTTTTTCTGTGAGCTTTACACATTTTTTTTTTTTTTCCTTTTTCTTTGCTCCCCTAAAGTTCTGAAACTGAGTCCCTAACCACCCTGGACCGGTTAGTATGCCATCCTTTTCTCTGCACGAATGAGTGTGTGTCAGAGAGACAGAACACATGATGTGGCTTTTGTTGACTGGGGTTTTTTTTTTGTTTGTTTTCCAAGTGACATTTGCTTCTTTACATTCTGGTCATTGCATGGCAGATGGTTTAGTGAAATGTAAAGATGAGGTGGTCTGCAGATTTTTGCTGTATACAGCATAACTGTTGCTTGTTTGACAGAATCCTCTTTGCGCTTCGTTCCCTCCTTGCGTCCTTTTATCCCGTTTATATTCCCCTACCAGCTCTATGGAGGGTGGCTGCGGGTAAGGGAATGTAATGTTATTTATCACCACCAGACCAGATGATTGTTTCTTCTACCTTGTATCCAATCCTACTCTGTTATTCCTCCCCTTAATGCTAGCTTTTCCCTCCTTTGTCCTGTATTCTTGCACTGCTCCTTCTGGTGTGTCAGATGGCATTTCAGTAGTTGTCCCGCGAGGCATGAAGTGGTGCTGCAAGGGAGATTCAGCACTTTACCACCGGTTGTAACTAAGGTTTTTCCCTTGGGGCAAGTATTTTACTAGCCTGCCTTAACCCCTGTCAAAAGTTTGGACTTTGGCATCTCTCTCTTGGGTCGTACCCAGTGCTCCGAGTTAATTTTCCTCTGGAGTATTTTAGCTGAAACTCCAAATTGGAAGGAGCAACCTGTGTGAAAATAGCAAGCGAGTAGAATCTTGCTCCCTTAGAAAAGTCGGTTACGCTTTTTCCCATGTGTCATACCAACCCTTGATCTGCAGTCATATGTACGTCTGTGGGCCATGGTGAATTGGTACTGTCAAGACAATCCAAGTTATCCCTGCTGCAGGCTGCGTAAGGAAATGTTTTATCCTCTTTGGTAGAGAAAAGCCCCTGTCTTTCAGCTGTGGATTATTAAAGCAGTCCTAAGTTTGTCTGTGAGCGTGAGCCAGGTTTAACTCTGGTCTGTAACACAATGAAATGATATGCATGGTGCCTGTGGCAGGTTTTATCATGCTTTGATTTTGTACTTGGCATTCGTTAGCTGTCTCTGAGCTACTCATGACTGTAGCCCGCATAAAGCAAAGTGCTAAGGAGAGAGAAGGGTTGCTGTACTCAAGCCTGCTTTCCTTTCTCCCTCCAGGCTAGTAGTGAGTTCTTTAGAAGCGCTGGAAAGCTGCTTTGCTGTAGGACCAGTCAACGAGAAGGCAAGTAACTTTCTGAATACATTCTTGAGCTTGCAGAGATGGGGAGGAGGGGCAAGATCAGCAGCACCTCCTGCAGCCCTGCGGGCCTGATACTGGAGAGAGCCGCATCCGTTTTGCTTAGAGGGCTGATCTGAAAGTTGACTTAGCCAAAAGCATTTGAAACTAGTTTAGAATGACAATTGGTATTTGCATTTATCGCTGGTGGGATTTGTGTGCTGTAGAGTGACCTCGTTTACAAAACCAGCAGGGTAGAAGCCCATAAATCTGGAAAGGACTTTTCTTATGTAGACATGTGAGATTTCCTTAAATGTCAGATAACAAATTGAGGAGGCTATCAAAACAGTGTTGAAGGAAGGCAGAAGCTTTCTTGCACAGTGCAGGGAGGGGAGGGAGCTGCAGGTACACTGAGAAACCTGATTCACTTGTCACCTTCATGGTAAATATGCTGAAGAATGGGTTTTTTTGTCTGTTCTTGGGAGCAGGAGAAGAATAAGGTGGCAGCTCAGGAACTGGCTACTATGCTGCTGTCCATGCCAGCCCCTTCCAGCGTCCAGCAGCAAACCAAGAGCCTCCTGGCAAGCTTGCACACCAGCCGCTCAGCTTACCATAACCACAAGGTAACACGGTGCAAGGATTCCAGTATCCCCTCTAACCTGGCAGTGCAGCTCGCCCCTAGAAAGCCCTTCCTCTGTGCACCATAAACCTGCTGGCTAATTTTCATGTAGCAGCTCCCACTGCCTGCGTTGCTGGCTTTTGTGTTTCACCAGAACTTTGCTACTTAAAGTGCTTTTTGAAGATTTTGATGGGAAATTATGTCAGTAAATCCAGAGAAATGAGGATCTTGAAACACACTGTTTGTACATTGTCTGTTGCTCTGGTTTCTGTTTCCACAGATATCTGGAATAAGGTGATAGGGAAATACTAAAGTAAGTAGTGGTTAGAGTACATGCT
Source organism: Zapornia atra (assembly GCA_013400835.1). Lineage (NCBI taxonomy): Eukaryota > Metazoa > Chordata > Aves > Gruiformes > Rallidae > Zapornia > Zapornia atra. Next base: position 99,443 of record VZTU01004372.1, on the reverse strand, counting down.
AATGTAACTGCAGTCAGTGCACAGATGTCTGGCTAACCACTGGAATCATGATGTGTATACACTGGTCTTTCCATCCACACTGAAGCCCAAAGGGAAGCAAATGTGAAAATCAATTCTCAAGCCAGATTTCCTTTGTTACAGGGTGACTTTTTAATATTAGTTGTCCTTCCTAGATGATATTGGCCAAGAATTAAAGGTGCAAGTGCCGATTTCACCAGGATCTGTCCTGCAGTTCTAGTTTGTTGTGCCACTATCTGTTGTTTTTCTTTGCCTATATTATCTCCTGCTTTACAGGACCAAGCGTTGCTAAGTAAAGCCATTCAGTATTTGAGTTCCTCGACCAAAGAAGGAAAGGACCTTGATCCTGAAGTATTTCAGAGGCTGGTCATCACTGCTAGATCCATTGCTATTATGAGACCCAACAACCTGGTCCACTATACGGAATCAAAACAGTTGGAAACAGGTAGATAAGTCTGTACTGTTCTTCAGCTTTCTGGGGTGATAATTGAAGGTGCCTCTGGGGTGTTTGGTTTGGTGTGACAGGGACTGTATGTAACATGTCTGTCAGGTGTACAATAGCCCTTGTAACGAGGACACCAGAGCCTCTAACAAAAGCCATTTCAATTAGCTTGGTGTTACCATGCTTCTTAATGCTTCCCATGTCTGACAGCTGGTTTTTAATCTGTACAGAGAGCGAAGAAGGGCAAGAGGCCCAGAAACACACTGAAGGAGATGGCTGCACCTTTATTACCCAGCTGGTTAACCACTTCTGGAAGCTACACGCATCAAAACCCAAAAACGCCTTCCTTGCCCCTGCCTGCCTGCCAGGTGAGCCAACTCTTTGTTTGCTATTCTATTGTGAAGGACTCTATTTTAAACTTGTAAACAAGAGAAAATTACTTGTTCCAAACTAGGCTTAAAATGCTAATGGTGCTGTGAGTGCTTTCTAAGGTATATCTGCAAATCCTGCTGTAACAGTTTTGTTGGGAAATATGTGCATTGTGCTAATAAAAAGGGACTGATGATTGATTTACATTTAAATTCATGGATGGTGTTAGAGGCTATTCAGTGGTGCTTGGCATATAGTGTGCACAGAATTCCATCAGACAGACCAGCTTGGTGTGTAAGCTCATTTTGGAGAGAAATTTCAAACTAGTTGTGATGCTGTTGTGCCTTGAAGTCCACAAATAAAAAATACTTCCTGCAGTGTCTCACTAGGTGTGCTGAAATGTGCTATCAATTACAGCCCTGCTTTTATTGCTCCTTAGGTCTCACTCACGTTGAAGCCACAGTCAATGCTTTGGTGGATATTATCCATGGATACTGTACCTGCGAACTCGATTGTATCCATACAGCATCCAAGATCTACATGCAGATGTTACTTTGCCCGGTATGTAATCATGCTCTGCAGTGCTTCAGCCTGTAACACTGCACTGGGAAGGTTTAGATTGGATATTAGGAAAAATTTCTTCACCAAAAGGATTGTCAGGCACTAGAACAGGCTGCCCAGGAAGTGGTGAAGGTATTTAAAAGACATGTAGATGTGGCACTTCAAGACATGGGTTAGTGTGACTTGGCAGTGTAGGTTTAAGGTTCAACTGGATGATCTTACATGTCTTTAAGGTACAAAAGAGAGGCCTGTGGTTGAAACCATGCAGCCAGGAGTTAATGGAGGCATGTCTCTCTCCTTGTGTTCTGGTAATGTTTGTTGTGTGCTGTATGTGGAACCATAAGTATTGCTTTATGGCTGCTGGGGGAAACAGGGAGTGTAGAAGTTAGGCAGTGACACGCCTGACGTGGATCAGGACCACCAGAGGGTCAGAAGTGTATTTTTAGCTATCTTTCCAAATACTGTGCATCAGCACTTAAAGCTTAAGAAGTTTAATGATTAACTATTAACACTCTAGGATCCTGCAGTCAGCTTTTCTTGCAAACAAGCTTTGATCAGAGTGCTGAGACCAAGGAACAAGCGAAGACACGTCACCTTGCCATCCTCCCCTCGGAGCAACACTCCTATGGGTATGCCAGATCCATTCATCTTTGCCTTTAAATGAGCATGACCTACTTTGTTTGTCAGAAAGGAAAATAAAGTACTCGTAAAATGAGACTAAAAGAGACTAAAACCAGTCCTCCTCCTTTCTATTGCTCTTTTGCCCCCTAGCCCCTCTCCCCGTTTTTTTTAAATAAACATTTGCCTCTTACTTGATGTTCAGGGATTCAGAGAGGAGAGATCTCTGAGATACTCCCCTTTCAATGAAAGGGAGAGGTGATTATTTTATCTAGGGGTTATTAATCATCCAAACTGCCCTAGTATTTCCATGCATGTTTTCAAGTCCTTATAAATCAGTCATAAAGATGTGTGCAGGCCAAACGTAGGGGATCAGACCTCCATCCAAGAGATACTTTTTTAGCATTGACGTGAATTGTAGTTGTCATGGAATCCATTAGTGACTGGGGGTAAACTGAGGATAGCTTAAGGTTTTTTCCAGCATTAATTACCTTGTTTGTAATGATGTGAATTAATCGCTTGTAATTCAGGAGATAAGGATGATGATGACGACGACGACGCAGAAGACAAGCTGCAGAGTTCTGGGATAGCAAACGGCGAGCATATCCGACAAGAGAGCCAGGAGCAAAGTGAAGTTGATCACGGGGACTTTGAGATGGTGGTAAGCCCAGAGAGCTGCTCTTTGGAGCCTCTTCAGTATGTTAAGTGCTTGAGTTTAGTTTTAGTTTAGTGCATCAGGTTGTAGTACCCCGTTAGCTGGTTTGGTGAAAGCTCTCGCTGTGTTTCCTCTCTGTAGTCTGAATCTATGGTTCTGGAGACTTCTGAAAATGTGAATAATGGGAACCCTTCTCCCCTGGAGGCTCTGCTGGCTGGAGCAGAGGGATTCCCTCCCATGCTGGATATTCCTCCAGATGCAGACGATGAAACAATGGTGGAATTGGCCATTGCCCTGAGCCTGCAGCAAGATCAGCAAGGTAAGATGTAGGTGTTATTGGCAGTCAGAAAGGTAATTAGAATACGAGCAAAGGTAACAGAACCACGAACTGTATGGAGAAGGCCAGAAGTAACATTGCTTTCTCATAGAAGGATACTCACAGTGTGTTTTCTTCTTGCAGGGAGCAGCAGTAGTGCACTTGGACTTCAGAGCTTAGGACTGTCTGGCCAAGCACCCAGCTCTTCTTCTCTCGATGCCGGAACACTGTCCGATACAACAGCATCAGGTAACTGTTCACTGCAAGGAATCAAGCTTTTTTGATTTTGACCTGAATATCATTTAAAATTTGTTTGTAAATCTGGTTTGAAAAACCAGTTATTACTATAGGCTTTGTGTACTTTTGAGAGCGTATTTATGGCCTTTTCCTGCTTTGATGGACTTCTTGTGGGCTTCTGAGGAAGTTATTTCCTCTCCTTAAAATAAAGCAGACAAACCATGTAGTATATTTCCTTTGTATTTATGAACAATCACTGTTCTTTAATTAACTTGCATGATTTTCTATTTGATGAGAAGGTTTCCTTCTCAGGGTGTCTCCCCTCCACTGCTTTTAGCATGCTTAAATTCATTGATGAACACATCTAAATTCCCTTTTAATTTGTACTAAATTGACACAAACCCCAAAGACAAATATTTGGGGCTTTTCTTTCATAGCATGTGTGTCTTTTGAAGTTCTCTCAAGGCAGTGTTTTTACTTGTAACAGCTCTCTTTATTCTCTTAGCTCCAGCGTCTGACGATGAAGGCAGCACCGCTGCGACGGACGGCTCGACTCTTCGGACTTCCCCTGCAGACCATGGTGGGAGCGTGGGCTCGGAGAGCGGTGGCAGTGCAGTGGACTCTGTAGCTGGTGAGCACAGTGGTAAGTATCTCTTCCTGCACCAGTGCCTCTACGTTTGGTTTCTCATACTTCACCAGAGAGGGGTTGGGTAAATCCCTGGCCAAGAAGAAATCTCACTTGAAAGTAGATGATGCCAAAGTACCATACAGACTGAGTATTTGCTCACTTGTAGTTCTTTAGAAGGGTGGAGCCTGCAGTAGTGTTTGCTGACCAGTAATAGCAGAATGCAGTAGCCTAGAACAACACTGAAAGAATTCACTATGCTGATGGATAACTTTGGATGGGGTAGAATTAATTTCTCTCTTTTTTTGCTCAGGACTGATACCCAGGTAAAATAATCAGAGACTTCCATAAAAAATCAGTATGTCCACTGATAACTAAAGACCATATCTGCTTAGAACCATCATTCCAAAGCATAGTTCAGCTACATTGGTTGCTGTGAAGCAGACAAGAGGTGTGTTTGGTGGTACTGACATAGTCTTTCCCTTCTTTTCTCTCCCAGTGTCTGGTCGCAGTAGTGCCTATGGGGATACGACAGCTGAGGGCCACCCTGCGGGACCAGGCAGCGTCAGCTCAAGCACGGGTGCTATCAGCACTACCACAGGCCAGCAAGAGGGAGATGGTTCAGAAGGGGAAGGGGAGGCAGAGGGAGATGTCCACACCAGCAACAGGCAAGAGGCTTTGTTTTCCTGCTCAGTGATAGCTCGTCTGGGCTGCGGTGTCATTCTTTATAGAGGAGAGGACTGTAGGTGCTGAAATCCATGGGGTGTGATTTGTGACTGTCAGACAGTAAAGATTGGAAGTCAGAAATGTAGACTAGAGCAGACTGCCACTGCACAGTGTGCTCACCATGTAACCTGTTACACAGACCTGAGCGTGTCCCACAGGACTGCTGCCTGTGCAAAGGATGAACAAAATCCTGCTTGAGTTCAGTCAGCAGGAATCGTGACCATCTACAGCTTGGGAGCTTGTGAAATGTAACATTAGGAAGAAAGTATGTACAGGAGTGCTAAGCACTTTGGGAAAGATTTTACTCTGTGGGAACAGATGCTCAGTTATTTTTTCCAGTGCGGTTTGGAACTGGTTTGTAGTATCTGTTTCTGGAGAGCTGAATGCTGTGGGTGGTCATACTGAGTGGTGTGCAGCTCTGAATGGAATACCTATGTCCCTAGTCAGAGTTGCTCTGCATCTTTGACATCACTTGACTCTAAGGTTTGAGGGAGTCCACTCCTGTCTGTGCAGATGTGATGACCTCAGGATTTCCTCATTCTCTGAACTGCTGGGCTAAATTGCAGTGTTCACTTGGTCATCCTGCTGGGTCTGATTTTTCTTGTGATTTGTCTGGGGTGCTTCCTATCTGATTGCTGGCTTCTGACTTCCCAGGCTGCACATGGTCCGACTGATGTTGCTGGAGAGGCTGCTGCAGAACTTACCTCAGCTGAGGAACGTTGGAGGAGTCCGGGCCATTCCTTACATGCAGGTGAGTGAGCAGGGCAGGAGTTAAGCCTTAATCAAACAGCTAATCACTACTGCTGCTGGGTTTTTATTTGTATGTGCTTTTCCCTTTCTCTTTCCTGCCCAGTCACAGTGTGTGAGTCCATCTCTAAAGCATTTGATCTCTTGCACAGTGCTCCTTACCCATAGGTTTTTGCACAACTTGTACCCTTTCTCAGTGTGGCGTTTCAGCTGGCTGGTGAGCCTAAGGGCTAAAGTCCTTGAACACCAACGTGTTTGTGAGGGGCTTTTGGCTTTATATTGAATGTATTAGAGTGAATTTGTATTAGAAAGAATTTGGGAAAGAACATAGATTAATCAGGATAAAATCTGTGTTTATCTTGAAAACACAAAACCTGCCCTTTATTAATTCTCTGACTTCTATTCCCAGGTTATTTTGATGCTCACAACAGACCTAGATGGAGATGATGAGAAAGATAAGGGAGCTTTAGATAACCTCCTGTCCCAGCTAATTGCAGAACTGTGCATGGACAAAAAGGTAAGCTGTAGTATGCATATGCTTTTGATTTGCTCCTTCTAGACAAGTTTTCTTTCTGTGGAGGAATTAGGTGCATAGGTGTCGCATGTTGCTGTGTGGATTTGTTCAGGCAGATTATTTCTCTCTGCTCACTTCACCCAAGGTAGAAAATCACATGATTGTAAGTAACTCTCACTGTTTCCTGATTCTGGCATCCACAAGTGAGCATGGAAATCCGTTTCATTTGAATCAAACTTAAAACATACCTGAGCAATAATGGATAAATGACACGTAGAGCTTCTCACTTGTGTAGTACTGGTCTTCGGTGCTCAGGCCGCTGTCTACACTTATATTGAGGAATTAGTGCTGCTTTTGAAGTATTGCTGCTCAAGCTTAAATTAGAGATGCTTCCATGAGGACCAGAGCTCTGAGATTTAGATGCTTAGATGGGCTCAGCTCTGTAAACAAGCAAGCTCTGTCCTTGCAGGATGTGTCTAAGAAAAATGAACGTTCTCCTGTGAATGAAGTGCACTTGGTGGTGATGAGGCTGCTTAGTGTGTTCATGTCCAGAACTAAGTCAGGATCCAAGTCTTCCATTTGTGAGGTAGGTTCTTCAAGTTGCTTTGTCAGGGGGTTGATGTGGTTGGGGGGGGGCTCTTGCTCATCAAAGGTTGTCTGAAACCTGCTAGTTGAAATAAGTGGTCTAAAACTGAAAACCAGTTAAAAGTGATTTGGAAAAAAATATAAGGAATCTCTAATATTACTTGATTCTCCTGAAAAAAGATCTTTGCTGAAGCTCAGAATGGAGGAAACCAACAGCTGGATTCTCTTATTCAGTACACACGGTTTCTCACTGAGCTAAGGACAGCACATTAATGATGTTATTTTAAATGGTCTAGCAGATTTTTTTTCCCTTGCATCTTACTGGTGCTGAGAGGGTTAAGAGAGGATTTGTAATGTGATTATTGGAAAGCAATATGCTGCTGTGTCAACGTAAAAGTCGCTAAGAGGATTCCTTAGATATTTGTTGCTAAAAGGTACAGTAATAAGGCATAAAAAGCAGTATGTGTGGTGGGAAGGAGATTAATAAAAAAGCATAGAGGTTAAAAAATTTAGTCTGAACTGCATCAAATTTTAATGAGCTTATGAGCTGTGGGGTTTGTTTGGATTTACAGGGCTGCTTTAATAGTTTTATTTACAGTAGCTTTTTCTCCAGCCTTTGTTATTCACTTGAGCTTCCCACAGAAATCAAAGCTCATCGTCTTGCAGAATGCAGGTGGAGCAATACCTGGGTGGAGCAGAGCCTCTGAGTGGCATCTGCAACAGGGACTCTTTCTCTACCAGGATTCACCCCCAGCTGGCCAAATCCCAGATAAACAAATAGAAATCCCAACTTAAAAAAAAAAGGGGGAGGGAGAGGAGAAGAAGGGGAGAAAAAAAAAGCCCTAGTGTCTAATCCATAGCAGAGTGGCCTCTGGCACATGTGTCGAGGGGAGATTAGACTTAAGAGGAGATTTTATTTGTTTTCCTTTACTAAGCGCTTGTTCAAAAGAGTCTCTGTAAATATCTGAGTTGCTTTTCATAAACACAAAAACCCAAAAACCTCAACCTCAAACAAACCCCAAACTTAAAAGCTGCCTGTAAAGTTTCATAAAAACCTGCTCTCCTCTCAGTCAGCAGCTGCTGATTCTCACAGCTCCCCCTGCCCCTCCAGCACCCTGGTTCTCAGGTGCTTTAGTAATCACTCTCTTCTTTGTTTCAGTCTTCCTCCCTCATCTCTAGTGCCACTGCTGCTGCCTTGTTGAGCTCTGGTGCTGTTGACTACTGTCTGCATGTGCTGAAGTCTTTGTTGGAGTACTGGAAAAGCCAGCAGAATGATGAGGAGCCTGTAGCCACCAGCCAGCTCTTAAAACCTCACACCACATCTTCTCCACCTGACATGAGCCCTTTTTTCCTCCGCCAGTATGTGAAGGTGAGTCCTACCCTACGCTGTTAGCTTTGCATGACATGCATTAAGAGGAGGCCACACAGAAGCAAGTAATATCATCTTTCAGAACTAATTTTCTCTTAGCAGTGCAATTAAAATCTGTTCCCTTAGTGCATGGGTACAATTAGGATTGCCCTAAGTTCTCTCAGAGGAGCCCAGCTCACTGGATATGTTGATGCACTCCTAAACCAGGCAGTTCTGTGGAGCTGCTGTCTTGGTTGAGGTGTTGGTAATCTTCCTGGAGGGAAGCTACTCCATTGTGGGACTCCTTTTGCTTGACAGGCAGAATTTCTGAACCCACACTACTTACTGGAGCAGGGAAGCCTAGGAGGTGATGTGATTTCCACAATAAATCATAGACTTGTTCAACTACCATGGTGTTTTCATGCTAAGATTCTGCTGGAGTCAGGAGAAAAAAGCCTAGTTAAATGTAAGAATATCTCCTAAGTTGAAAGCATGTATGTAAAAATGCCTTATTCCTCCAGACCAGCTTACATCACCCTGATAGTTACCATCTTGATGAAGTCCTCAAGCCAGTTTGTTGGTTTATATTTATTTATCACATGGGAGCTGTTCTTCTGGCTGCAAAGGTGCAGGAAAGCTTTGCATTTTAGAAAATCAGAGATGCCACAGCCTGATGGATTGCTCTTGTTTTCAGGGCCATGCTGCAGATGTTTTTGAGGCCTACACTCAGCTTCTGACAGAGATGGTACTGCGCCTGCCCTATCAGATCAAGAAGATTGCAGACACAAACTCCCGCATCCCACCTCCCATCTTTGATCACTCCTGGTTTTACTTTTTGTCTGAGGTAAGTGAGAATGTGATTCATGTACTGATTTTAACAGAAATGTTACCTTTCATGGGAGAGATGAGCTGGTGTGCGATGGATCTTAGACCTATCTCTGGTTCTTCTTTTTATTCCTCTCTCTTGAAAGAAGGTGAACTCTCAGCTTTGTTTTTATTCCTGCTGGGTAGGAATTTATAGGAAGGGTATATGTAAAAAATAAGATTGCTGTTGCTCTTTGTGCCTCAGTGTTTGCTACCAGAAGACTCAGGTAGAAAACTCTCTCTGAGATAGTACAAGATACTCTTGTGCTCAGCTCTTGGTACTTAGCACAGAGAAATCCGTAAGATATTTGCAGTATATCTGTTCAGTTCCTTTGGTTGTATAGTTTCCTGCTTGAAGTAACAAGTTCCCTGACATTTGCATCAGTTTGGGGAAGGTTTTCTTAATTTGGCTTGACTAGTTTTGTGTTTGAGGCCATAGATGATAAAGAATGGTTTCCAGAAGTGATTTCATAGCTGCTTTTGCCTGTGACTTGCTTCTACGAGCGACTTGACCTTAAAGCTGACAGATTCATGAATGCACCTCCCGTATCTTTAGCTTTTGTAAGAAAACACATCATATTTTTGTTGGCTCAGGTTGCCTGCTGGTGAGTTCACAGTGCTGATGTTGTAGCCTTTTCTTTGTCTAGTACCTGATGATCCAGCAGACTCCGTTCGTGCGCCGCCAAGTCCGCAAGCTTCTGCTCTTCATCTGTGGATCGAAGGATAAATACCGCCAGCTCAGAGACCTTCACACCTTGGACTCTCACGTTCGTGGGATCAAAAAGCTCCTAGAAGAGCAAGGCATTTTCCTTCGTGCCAGCGTGGTCACGGCGAGTTCAGGCTCTGCCCTGCAGTACGATACGTTGATCAGCTTGGTAAGGAAAAGCTGCTGTACTGAGCACAAGTGTACATTGCATTTATGTGAGGGGCCAGCAATAGAAATACTGATGTGGTGTTTGATCCTCTCCTGCTGTGCCTTTCAGATGGAACACTTGAAGGCTTGTGCAGAGATCGCCACACAGCGAACAGTAAACTGGCAGAAATTCTGCATTAAAGACGACTGTGAGTTGTTTCTCTGGGAGTATTTGAGGGGGCAGATGGGATGTGCCACGACTTGTTGTTTGAATCGAGACTTCTCAGATGGGGAAGCTCAGCAGAGAAGGGGACTCAGCTGAGAGGTTTGAGTAGGACTGAACGGTTTCCAGTACTAATTATCACAGTGTAACTACGTCTGCTCCTGAGCTGACAGCGTAGTATGGTGTCACAGATGACTTAAAGGAACAGCAGTAGGAGATGTGTGTTCTCTCATTTGCACTGCTGTGGTTCCAGTGTATAATTTGGGATGAAACACTATGCCTTGGGGGTACCCAGATGTTAATGCCTCTGTAGTGTATGGACAGGGAAGTTCTGGGAGTTTGTGGGATGGTCCTTGGTGTGTTCATAGGGGTTTTGTTTTGGGATGGGGTGTCTTTGCGTGCTGGTTTTTTTCATTCAGGGTTCAATGATTTTTTTTCTTTTCTCTGCAGCGGTTCTCTATTTCCTCCTTCAAGTCAGCTTCCTGGTAGATGAAGGAGTGTCACCAGTTCTCCTGCAACTTCTGTCTTGTGCTCTGTGTGGCAGTAAAGTTCTATCTGTGCCTTCATCCGCTGGATCATCGAGCACCTCTTCCACCTCTGCTCCTGCAGCATCAGGCTCTGGGCAGCCAGCATCACAGAGCAAATCCTCCACTAAAAAGAGCAAGAAAGAAGAAAAGGAAAAGGAACGAGAGGGTGAGCTGAAGCAGCAGTAGTAGGGTGGTTTTAGGGATGAAGTGTGCTCTTTTCAGCCTTTTTTACTCTAAATAGAGAGAACTGTTTGCTTCTCGTTGTGATAAATACCAGTGATGTGAAAGGATCGTGGATTGTGACAGGGGTACTTGGAGGCAACAGCAGCGATTGACAAGGAGGAGAGGTTTTACTGTATGGAGATTGGAGAGGGCCAGAGGTGAAGCAGTATGCTTTAAATTAAAATTAAGTGCTGAGTATTTATTAACTAGAGTAGACATTAAGTTGCCTAATGGAAGTTGCCTATCCTAGTGATGTAGCTTCCACCTAACCTGCCTGTCCTGGGATTTAGGTGGTTGAAATGCTCCTGGGGATTAAACCAAGTACTGGAGATGCACATCCAGGTAGCTGTGCTCTGCAATGACTGCGTTCAGACTTGTTGCCTCTGCCTGACTCGTAAGCTGTGTTGGAGCCAGGGCTGCTGCTTAATGGATATCCAAAGGCCTGGGAAAGTAATTAAGCTTTCCTATAAAAGTCACAGGCATAAATTCTCTCTTGGCTTTTCTTCAAGGAACCATTTTGGCTTTCTCTGTCAGACAGTTCTCTGTGAGTCTTTTCACTGCCCCACAGTTGATCCTTCTCATTTTACCAGGGTGCGTAGCACATTTCTCACATCCTGGCTGACAGGCATTCCAGTAGTTTTCCTCTGTTAGTTGGTAGCACTGGGTTATATTTTTGGAAAGAGAAAGGAACATTAAACTTGTTTTGTTGCCTGAAACACAGTCATTTGTCCCCATTATCCTCACTCCATGATCTACAAGATAGGAAGCTAGCCTGCCCGTGAGGTACTCCATTTATCTGCTTTCTGATGTCTGTCAGCTGCTTTCTGAAGTCTGTCTTCTGCCACCCGGTTTCCCTAGGTGAGAGTTCAGGCAGTCAGGAGGATCAGCTGTGTACTGCTCTGGTGAACCAGCTGAACAAGTTTGCTGATAAGGAGACCCTCATTCAGTTCCTGCGGTGCTTCTTGCTGGAGTCCAACTCATCCTCGGTGCGGTGGCAGGCCCACTGCCTCGCACTCCACATCTACAGGTGAGCTGGGAGGGAGGCTGCACCCTGGCTCAGCACAGTTATAGAGAGCTCTGACTTTGTGTAGGAGTTACATGCTGGAGCCTCTGTCCTGAGGGATGCTGAAGCTTGCAGATGATTGCATCCCTTTGAATTGCTGTCACTATTTTGCCGTCGTTAGGGCTGGAAGTAGACGTCCTGACTTAGTCATTCCTGATCAACTTCTTATCTACAAGAAGTCTTTTATTTCTGCCTGCAGAATCTGGCTCCTGGCAGTAGGTGTTTGTGGGCAAGTGAATTTCTGAGGCAGGTGCAGGCTCCTCCAGTTAAAATGTTGGGAGTTAGGGAGGGAAAGGCATGCTTCAAGGTGCTGGACTCCTTTGGAACTATTAATTCATTACAAGACAGCTGCTTTAATTTCAGAGAGTGCAGGAAAACTGCTGGTAGCAAGAAGAGATTTAACTCTCTGACCTCATGTATAGCAAGATAATGGTTTCCAAGTGTGGTGAACCATAGCATGTCTCTTCCTCTTGAATAAGATAGTGTGCCAGGTTCTGTATGTATCTTCACGAGCCTAATTGATTTGTAATCCATTCAACAGGAACTCGAACAAGTCTCAGCAGGAATTGCTGTTGGATCTCATGTGGTCAATCTGGCCAGAACTTCCAGCCTATGGAAGAAAGGCTGCTCAGTTTGTAGATCTCCTGGGATACTTCTCTCTGAAGACACAACAGACTGAGAAAAAGGTAGGGTGAATAGGAAGTAGAGCATCCCAGGTCCTGCTGCTTCCTCTGAGTTATGTTAGTGCTCATTTCAAGCTGGGACAGATTTCCTGTCAAAAGAGCTTCTGGTGACATTTTTTAATTCTCAAAATTGGAACAGTAAAACTGTGGGGTCCATAAAAAATTGGGGAGTGTGGAGTCTTTTGTTTGCTTTGGGTGTTTTGGTTGGGTTGTGGGGTTTGTTTTATTTAGAAGAAAAACTTGCCCTCAGGAAACTTTCATGGGGAAATATGTTTATCTGCTAGCTCTAATTTATAGATTTTTTTTTTTTTATATTTCATCTCCTAGAAATCTTGTGCAACCATGACTTTGAGCAGAGGATGTGATAGGGTTTCTTAGAGAACCGGTGGCCTTCAGAACAAATAACAAATTCCTGTAGGCATGGGGTGTGTGTGTGTCTTCTGGGGGACCTGGAATGCCACAAGATGTGAAATTTTTATGTCTTTGTAGCAATGAGAAAAAAAAACCCAGTTGAGAAGACAGTGTTTTTCTAATTGTGTTTCAGCTGAAGGAATATTCCCAAAAGGCTGTGGAGATCCTCCGGACTCAAAACCACATCCTAACCAACCACCCCAACTCCAACATATACAAGTGAGTTACTTCTGCCTTTGATCCTTTTCACTAAAGAGCTTTTCAGCAGAGGAGCTGTGATCCCCAGGGGAACACGAATTCTTCCTATATTCTGGAGGGGGAGGAAGGACCCCTAACGAGATGGTGTGCTTGCTGCAGCTGGTTTGGGAGTACATCAGAATTCCTTTCTGCCTTCCAAAAACGTGCCATTCCATGTGCCACCAGCAGTACTTTGGCTTTTGCTGTTTTCCTTTCATTTTTGGTAAATGTTATGAAATACTGGGAGCGATCAGAGGCTCCAGCCCTGCAGAACTGGGATGTTCTTAGGCGTACCGTGGCAGTCAGTAATTAGGCTGAAATGCTGCCTAGTGACAAACGGTAATTTTCAGAGTGCTTAGCATTCTATAAATAAACCTGGGACTGGGGACTACAAGCAAACTAAGACTGTTCTGATCGAACAGCTTGTGTTTAAAACACCATGAGGCATGCCAGATTACGTATGTCTGTTCTTTCTCTCATTCCAGCACACTATCTGGGCTAGTGGAATTTGATGGCTACTACTTGGAGAGTGATCCTTGCCTTGTCTGCAACAATCCAGAGGTTCCCTTCTGTGTAAGTAACTCCTGGTCTTAAACCCTTGCCTATTACAGGGATCCCAGCTGTTACAGCAGTGCGGTTTGCTGTGTTGCTCAGTGTTTTGGGACGTTGTCACTCAGGCATTGTGTCCTTGGTTTTGTTTTCTCAGTACATTAAGCTTTCCTCCATTAAAGTGGACACACGGTATACCACCACCCAGCAAGTGGTGAAGCTAATTGGCAGCCACACCATCAGCAAAGTGACAGTGAAGATTGGAGACCTCAAACGAACCAAAATGGTCCGAACCATCAACCTCTATTACAACAACAGGACTGTACAAGCCATAGTGGAGCTGAAAAACAAGTACGTTGATTCATGTTTTCTGGGTGTGAGTTCACTGAATTTGACATTCTGATTCCTGGTGAGGTCCCTGGCTTCTTGTTTTAGCTAACATGGCCATGCTGGGTGGGATTCTGAATTTCCTACAATAAACTGTTGAAGAAAAGATCCCAATTTCACCTAAATATGCCTCTAAGATTTGTATACACAAACTTTGTACAGGTTGGGTTTTAAGCACCTAACTTCATTGTTTGGAAACCGGTATTAATAGCAAGAGCACCTCCTGGAGAGATTGACTTGGAAAGGGATTTGGACCTTGCAGCATGTCCAGAAATGCAGAAAGCATTACCATGACTTGTTTGAAGCCACACAGTATAATTAAAATTGGAAGTTGGATGGCCTGACTCTCGGCTGCTGCTTTACCCATGAAAAATGGCTCCTTTTCAATACAGCGCTCAGTCTGGAGCCAGTTGTGCTTATATGCTTTCCCTTCTGACTTCTTGAGATGTTCTCACCAGCATCAGATCTCTTTGGCTTAGGGATTAATCTGTGCCTGCCGCTTATTGCTTATTTGAAGTCTTAATCCTCTGTGACATCACAAGTGGCTGCTGTGGAGAGGATTATGATGTCACAAAGAGAGGATTCTGACTTCAGGTTGAGAATAAGCAGTGGGAGCAGATGAAATCTTTAGAAATAAATATCCTGTTTTCATGCAAATGTCCTTACTAATAAAAAAATGGAGGTGAAAATCCCTAGAAAATGTCTGTAGAATTAAAGTTTTTCCATGAGGCATCAACAGCTCTTTAATCCTAAACAGTCTCTCTCTATGAAGAGGATAAAGGCTTAAAATGTATTTCTGGCTACATATCATGTCAATACAGAAGCTAAGGAAACGAATCCTAGAACTGCTCTCCATTCATCCCATTTAAAGTAGATTTGGAGCCGAGACGGTTGCGTTTGGCTTTCTCTTTGTACAGGGGCAGGGAGGGTACTTCCCCACTAAAAAACCATCCTGCTTTTTTTCCTTCCCCTTTTCCCAGGCCGGCTCGTTGGCACAAAGCTAAAAAAGTCCAGCTGACCCCAGGCCAGACAGAGGTGAAGATTGATTTGCCACTGCCCATTGTGGCTTCGAACCTGATGATTGAATTTGCAGATTTCTATGAGAATTATCAGGCTTCCACCGAGACCCTGCAGTGCCCCCGGTGCAGCGCCTCCGTCCCAGCCAACCCAGGGGTGTGTGGGAACTGTGGTGAAAACGTCTACCAGTGCCACAAGTGCAGGTACGTCATCCTCCTTCCTCCCCACGGAGCCAGAGCCAGGGGTTTACTTGTGCTCTTGCCCAAGTTGGATGTTCAGCAAAATTCCCTGCTATTGAAAGACACGATTCTGGTTAATACAACCGCACAATCAAATTAGTTGAGAAGTATAAAACAGGCTTACAGGGATTTAATGTTAATACAGGCTAACAAAGGAAACCTGATTCGACAATGCTGAAAGAACACAGAAGTTTCAGATCGTGCCCTCAGAAGTTTTAAAAAAAGAAAATTCCCAGGAGGAGGTTATTTTTGGCCTGCCTCTTCAAGGGCATGAGGCTGGAGTTCAATTAGACAGTTGCAGGGGGGTTTCCCCACAGGATCCATGACTTACCGTGCAGGACGGACAGAGCTCGCTTGTCTAGTCAGAGCTTTTGTTGTCCTTTGCTCATTCAGAGCAGGGCTCAGGGCGTAATTTACTGTGTGCTATTCAAGCTTTCACTACAGTGTTATAAATCCTTCTCTTTTGTGAGTTTTGTCTCCTTATCTGATATTTCTTCTTCTCTTGTTGTTGTCCCATATTCCTCTCTAATATTCCTGGGATTCCAGGTGTTTAGCAGAGCCTTTCCATAGATCAGCTGATTACTGGTATAATGAAAGCTTTCCTTATCCCTCCCTGAATTAAGGGAGCTAGAAATCAGTTCGTGTCATGCTACTCCAGGCTGAGTCAGGATAATAAGTATGCTGTAGATAGTCCCACTGCAACTGGGAGGAGAGAAAGCCATTGAAAGCTTAGACCTTACAAAACAAAATGGTTTCTTTTTATCTGTGTTCCTGCAAAGGGCACGGTGCCCTAGGCTGACGTTCTGCTGGGAATTACTGTAGTTAAAGTCGAATTGTTAGGAACAAATTCACATCTGTTTCTGCTTTTTCCAGCCAGAATGTGGTACTGCTTCTGTAACAATTTGTTATTGTTCCCTGATTCATGGGGTTTGATTCTCCTGTATTTCACTAGTGGCTTCCCCAGGATGGTTCGGTAGGTTAGACCTTTTAAGGGCCCGCCTTCTCTTTTACCTACTGTGTCCACTCATGCTTACATTGCTGTCTCCATTGCCTCGATACAGCTCAGCTGCATTCTTTGATCTTTCTGGCTTGCCTTTCAGGTCCATTAATTATGATGAGAAAGATCCTTTCCTTTGCAATGCCTGTGGGTTCTGTAAATACGCTCGCTTTGACTTCATGTTGTACGCCAAGCCGTGCTGCGCCGTGGATCCCATAGAGAACGAAGAGGATCGAAAGAAGGTGAGGCTGCTAGCAGATTCATTAACGAAGCACTGTATGTCTTGGCCAGATCGACAGTGTAGGGACATCAGAGGTCTGTCCATCAAGGGAGTAACATGAAAAGCAGTGCTCCTTCAAGGCTTCTCACTGACAAATGCATTCCTTATTTACTGTCTTGCTCCACCAAGCAAGTCATTCTTCAAAACACATAATTCAGTGGTTTACTTCCAGCCCAGCTACTGTGTCCCTTTGCCTTGCTGACCAAGGTGTACCATCTGCATTACCAGCCCCTCTGAGAAGTCCACTAATGAATGAAGAAGCCGTTGCACTCCCTGGCCTGTCCAAAAGTGATGGCAGAGTGGTTCTCCTGGCAGAAGCAGGGTGCAGAATCACCACCTATTTTATTTTTTTTGCCAGAGAAAGGCAAAAGAGAGAGGAGACTTGGACATCATTGTTCTGTAGAACTAAAAATTGTGTCTGAACGTAGAATAAGTGTTCCCTTTTTTTATTCTTAGGCAGTAACAAATATCAACGCTCTCCTGGACAAGGCTGACAGAGTGTATCACCAGCTAATGGGACACCGGCCACAGCTGGAAAACCTTCTGTGCAAGGTGAATGAGGCGGCTCCAGAAAAGCCACAGGTAATAAGGGGCGGGTGGAACTTGCCCAGAACTCCAGGCTGGTGAGACACTGGCCTCTATACTGCCAAGAACAACTGAAGGTCCTTGCCCCTGATGCTGTTTGGCAGTTCCTTATGTGTGTAGCCTCCATATTTGATTCCTTTTTATTTTCCCCTCTGTTCCAGGATGAATCTGGTAGTAGTGGAGGGATAAGTTCTACCTCAGCGAGTGTGAACAGATACATACTCCAGTTAGCCCAGGAGTACTGTGGTGACTGCAAGAACTCTTTTGACGAACTTTCCAAAATCATCCAGGTATGATGTGCTTCGATTTGAATCTGGCTGGTGTGTTTTGGCCTGTCACCAGGCACAGCAGGTATCACAGATAGAAGACATTGCTGTTCTGCATTTAACGATAACAAACAGTAGGTGATCAGCCTCGTGTTTTCAGGGAACTAACAAAGCAATAACTTCTAAGAGCTGTGTTTGTCATTAGTACTACAGATTTGTGCCTTTTCAGCATTAATGTTTCCATTACACTGCACATAACACAGACAAGCCTTTAAGTGGGGCAGGGAACTGGGAATTAGGCAGATATTTCCAATGGATTCCCCAAGCCTGCCATTGACATGAAGGATTTCAGGCTTTGAGAAAATTGGTTAAAAACATTTCTCCACGAAATACACGGTGAAAATCACCTGTGAATGGGATTAGCAATTCTGTGCTGCCTCACAGTCCCAAAATTTTCATTTCTCCCTTTCTGTGTTTCCAGAAAGTGTTTGCCTCTCGAAAGGAACTGCTGGAATATGATCTCCAACAGAGAGAGGCAGCAACAAAGTCCTCACGAACCACTGTCCAACCCACGTTTACAGCCAGCCAGTACCGTGCCTTGTCCGTTTTAGGCTGCGGCCACACGTCATCGACTAAATGCTACGGCTGTGCCTCAGCTGTCACCGAACACTGCATAACATTGCTCCGGGCTTTGGCCACCAACTCTGCCATCAGGCATATCCTTGTGTCCCAGGGTCTCATCAGAGAGCTATTTGACTACAACTTGCGCCGGGGCGCAGCCACCATGCGGGAGGAGGTCCGTCAGCTCATGTGCCTTCTGACCAGGTTAGATCTGATTCAGGATTTGCAGCCCTCTGACTGGCAGTGAACTCTGGAAAGCTACGTGCTTGTACATGCACGTTCAGAAAGGAGTAGCATTAGAGGGGAGACTGTAGACTAGCTGCTTGTACATTTGTTATCAGCTAAGCTGAAATCCCAGGAGCTTTTGGCATTTAGTATGAGCACAGCGTAATGACGTTCTCTTTTTCCTTCTGGAATTAGGGACAATCCAGAGGCCACGCAACAAATGAATGACTTAATCATTGGGAAGGTTTCTGCAGCTCTGAAGGGACACTGGGCAAATCCAGACTTGGTGAGAGACTCCAGTGTTTTCCTGTTGCTTTTTTCTGCTCCTCTGCAACTGCTGGTATATTCTGATCATTGCATCTTCTCTCTTACCATGGTCTGTTTGTAATACGGAGGCTGTTGGAGTCTTAGTTGGAATTAAGATAAATGTTAAAGGAAAGCAAAGCACAGAATTATGTGATTGGGTGTATGCCTGAGCTTCTCAGGCAGTTCTGCCTGTCTTGGCTGTTGCTTACAGCTCTCTTGGGTTGCCAGTGGTCCCCAAACAGGGTGGGATTATATCTACTTAGGTCGATGTGTTTTGAGCCTGTGTTTTTTAAATATCAGAAGGCAAAAAGGATTGCTGTCTCACCAAGACTTCTTAAAACTTTTGAACATTGTGTTCCAGGCCAGCAGCCTCCAGTATGAAATGTTGCTGCTAACAGATTCCATCTCAAAGGAAGACAGCTGCTGGGAGCTCCGACTACGCTGTGGTGAGTTCAGATGACTGGTGGGAAAGCTCTGGTTTAAAATGCTGTGTACAGATCTGTGCACTACAGTGAGATTTTAAAGGCAGGGAACTGATGCTGGCTCTGAGAGCTTGTGGTTAGGGTTCAAAATGGAGATAGCACCTCATAGCTTTGTCTTGGGGTAGTGCATTTGTTGAAACAGGAGTGTTGAGCAGTGCAAGGATGGAGGTGTAAAGGGAAGGACAGCAAGACTCTCTTGCTGTAATAGAAAACAATTGTTTCCCATCCATGGCTGCGTGTGAATGTGATAGTTTTGCTTGAGGATCTGAGGTCTTACCTAGCTCTGAACCCCAGTAACGCTCTCTATAGAGCTGGGGAGGTGTCCTGTGTGTACATGTTGTACTGGAATGACAATTTCTCTCTGTTTTTCAGCTCTCAGCCTGTTTCTGATGGCTGTGAACATTAAGACTCCAGTGGTTGTTGAAAACATCACCCTCATGTGCCTGCGCATTCTGCAAAAGCTGATCAAGCCGCCTGCTCCAACCAGCAAGAAAAATAAGGTACTGCCTTAGACAGCTGCTGAGCAAAGCACCTGAAAATCTGCTGATTAAAGTCTGGCCCACTGATCTTAGTGATGAATAACTAGTGAGGAAGCCAGGACTTGCTTTTCCTGGTCACTGCTACTAGGGAAGTGCGAGTCCTGTGTCCTTTGTCTTTGCAGACTGCAAATTACAGGTAACTGCTTTCCATTTTGTGCTGATTTTTGATGGTTTTAAGCACTACTATTCAAACAGGGCTGTGGTTTTTCCCCTCAGGTTTAGAGCATAGGGAAAATAGGTATTTCAAAGCTCTGGCTTGGTTATTTTGGACAGCCTTTTGGTGCTTTCATCAGCTTTGTAGAATCTAGAACCTAAACATGATAGAATCAAGGACCTTTGACACCAATTTTTAAGCAGAGAGATACAATTCTGATCAAAATAATATTAATTGGTTGCTCCTTGATTGTCCTTGAGGATATCATTTGCAAGGAAGATAGGTTTCTGCTTTGATCTAGCTGTCAGATAATCACAGGTGGGTGTCAGAGGTAGGTTTACTGGTATTGCAGTAGCAACTGGATGGAGGCATCTCTCTTAGTTCACCATTAACAGAAACTGTCTGCCCTGCTGCTGTCCAAGAGCTGCCTTTGCCTGCTCACAGAGTCGCAACCAGCCCTTTGCTTACAGGAGCTGCTCTTAAGGGAACAGACTGTGGCTTTCTGAGGAGTCATAGAGCTTCTTTGTTTATTAGGATGTGCCTGCTGATGCTCTCACCACTGTGAAGCCTTACAGCAACGAAATCCATGCACAAGCTCAGCTGTGGCTCAAGAGGGACCCCAAAGCGTCGTACGAAGCTTGGAAAAAGTGCCTCCCTGCCAGAGGTAGTCCTGTGCTTTTATCTTTGTGTAGTTTTGTGGAGGAACATGGGTGTCCCTCCAGGTTTAATAAGGAACATGCTTCCATAGAGTGGTTTTGGCTTTTGCCCTGTGACATCTGAGAGCAGCTTCACACTTGGCTTTGCAGTCCTTAGGTATTGTAGCACTGACTTTTCTGTGTTGCTCGAACCTGGAGCAGAAAATGTACTATGCCTGGAGATAATCAGGGGAATGTAAAAAATGACACTTGTTGCTTATTTAGAATTATATCAGGCAACTGAAAAGCTGATTGAATTCCCTGAGAGGCTGTGGGAATTGCACCTAGCTTGGGAGTGAACGTAGTTCCACACAGAAGTGAAAATGGCAACCGAAAGAAATGAAAAGCTGCTCAGCTTCTCAGCTGGAGGGGTTTTTTGGGGGAAAAAAAGGCAGTTTGCAGTTAATAGCTGCTGACAGTTCTTTTGAGCTGTGTTCAATATTGCAGGTGTGGATGCCAATGGGAAATCTCCCAGCAAAGCTGAGCTTCACCAGCTCTACTTGTCAGAAAAATATGTCTGGAAATGGAAACAGTTCATGAGTCGCCGTGGGAAGAGAACTTGCCCTCTGGATCTCAAGCTGGGACACAACAATTGGCTGCGGCAGGTAAACCTGGGTGAAAACTCCAGTGGGACACACTGGATGGCCTTGACTTGGAAATCAGTGGCAATTTGCTGCATTTTATGGGCTTTGCAGGCAATCTTAATCACCACAGTGCTTCTGTCTGTCCACTTAGCTGCGTTTTGACTACTGAATTTTCATGGGCCCTGGGCAGAAGTTTTTCTTCTCACATACATTGCTTAAACATTGCAGTGGTGAGCAAAGGGTCAGAGTTCTCACAGGGCAAGTGTTGGGAAGGATAAGAGGGCGCTGCCACCGGGTCACCAAGCTGTCCTACTGTGTGCTGCGCCTTCTTCTGAGACATCACTTGTGTGTCCCTGCACATCAGATGATACCATCTTCTAATGCTCTTGCCTTAGGTGCTCTTTACTCCTGCCACTCAAGCTGCAAGACAGGCTGCATGTACGATCGTGGAAGCTCTGGCCACCATCCCCAGCCGCAAGCAGCAGGTCCTCGATCTCCTGACAAGGTATTTCCATATTGCCACACTTGGCAGCTCCATTATTATTTTACTTTATTCCCATGGCAATCCCTCCCTTCTTTCCAACTTTTCTCACACCTCTCCCTTGGATACCTCTGGTTCCCAGCTCTAGTTTTAGGGAGACCTTTTCTTTCTTTGCTGTCTGGCAATGAGATATTGCAGTTCTGTACTTTTTCTGGTGTCGAGCTCTGAGGAAAACAGATGTCTCCCATGTCTCTTGGACAGTAAAAGATAGAGGGTGAACTCTCTTCTAGCTCCTGTGACATAACTTACCCCAGTTGATGCTAGTAGAGTGGTTGGGGAACTCCTTTTTGAGACAAAATACCACTTTAGCTATTGAGTAATGAATATCAGTTACACTGTTAGCTAGGAGGACAACAGGGAGGATAGATTTCTGCAGGCTTGCTCTGTCTTCTTTCCTTTTCCCTTTCCCCTTTTTCCTTTCCCCTTTCCCTACCTTTTCTTCCTTTCCAAGGTGTCCTTAAGTTTTGAATACTACTTGTTACTGCAAAGTGGTTGTCAACTTGTGTTTCTCCTCCTAGCTACCTGGATGAGCTGAGCATTGCTGGGGAGTGTGCTGCTGAGTACCTGGCTCTGTATCAGAAGCTCATCAAGCCAGCACACTGGAAGGTCTACCTGGCAGCCCGGGGTGTTCTACCCTATATTGGCAGTCTCATCACTAAGGTAGGGACTTGTCTGGGGGAAATGGTTTGGCTGTTTTGCTTTCAAACCTTCATCTCTTCAGTCAGTGCCCTTGCCATGCTTGTGAAGTTCATGCTTCTGTGTCTCTGGACAGAAAGAGCTGCAGTGGTTTCAGCCCCAGCTGTAGATTCCTCAGCACAAACTGCCTGGAGCACGTTAAGGAACTGCTCAGGGGGCAGCTATGTGAAGGGGTATAAATATTGCTACTGTCTTGGCACCGGGTCTGGGTTGGAAGCTGTCTTCAGTGCCAGACTGGGCTCCTCCGAAAGCCCTTGATGACAAGGCAGGATTAGGTGTGCTACCATTCCTTGAGTGTGAATTGCAGCCTGTTGGAGAAGCAGCACATCTGAGTCGGTGTTAGGTCTGAGGAGTGTGCTGTGGTGATCCCTGGTGTGTTCTCCCCCTTCCCTCCCCAGTGCTGCATTCCTGGTTTCTTGTAGCTGGCTTGCTTTCTTTGCTCTGTTTCCTTTACACCCCATACTCACACACATGTCAGCATGTTAGACACTCACCAGCTAGTCCTCACTGATGCTGCAGTTTGTGTCCTAATGCACTCATTAATTATTTTCAGGAAATAGCTCGTTTACTTGCCTTGGAGGAAGCAACACTCAGCACTGATTTGCAGCAGGGATATGCCTTGAAGAGTCTCACAGGTATTTGGTGGCATCCACACAAGTCCTGTAGCAGGATTAGAGATGGGGCACTGGTTGTTCTGGAACAGCAGGACTTTGAGAGAGCTGCAATTCAGTGTTCTACAATTGCCAGCACTGGATTTTTGCTATCAGTTCAGGGCTTGATCCCTAAATAGATTTTTTTCCCTTTCTTTTGTGCTCAGTTTTAGTTCTTAGTACCCAAACTATGGTAATGTATTGTGAGCAAACGTCATTATATCACTTTTCTTCTCTGCTTCTTAATTACATTTACTGTGCAGTATAATTCCCTGGACCATTGTGAACACTGTTGATTCATTCCTACCTATTTCTTCCTACCTACTTATTCTGTGATAGCTTTGCTTTGCTTTTCTGAATCTCCTAGAGTATGTTTTTTTCAAAAACTTGTTGGAAATGGAAGAACATCATTAGCTAGGTCATTCTTTCTCCTGTCCTCTTCCCTGTTCTTCTGAAATCAGTGGACTGACTCATAAAGCCTGGCCTCTTGCAAGAAGTAATGTGTTGATAAATATGTCAGGGGAAAGAACCCAAGTGTTTGCCAATTCTTTGTGTTACTATAGGAGTGACCAATTTGGGGGTGTAGCTGCTAAGCCCCATACCACACTTGCTGTCACATCAGAGCTAAATAATAGAAGGGGAGCAGTCATCTGCTCTTGAGAGAACTTCTTGTGACAGAACAGTGTCCCAAAGTGTGGAATTTTGTATTGGGTGCAACTCAAACTCTCTCTCCCACCTGCTGAATATCTCCTTGCTTTATAGGTCTTCTCTCTTCCTTCGTGGAGGTGGAGTCCATCAAACGGCACTTCAAAAGCCGCCTGGTGGGTACAGTCCTGAACGGTTACCTGTGTTTGAGGAAGTTAGTGGTACAGAGGACAAAGCTGATCGATGAAACCCAGGACATGCTGCTGGAGATGCTAGAAGACATGACAACAGGTAAAACTGCCTTGGTCCCATAAATCCAGAGTCTGGAGCAAGTGAGATGAAAAAGGAGACATTTATAGCAGCACAAAGGGCTTTTCTAAGTAACAAAAGGGCTTTTTATGGCTTCGACCTTCCAATATTTCCTTTTGGCACAGTAGTAGTAAATAGTATTCCTGTAATCCTCTCTTATTCTCCAGGAAGTTAAACCACCTTTTTATGGGATTGTTTTACTACAGCCCAGCCATGCAGAGGGTTTTCCTAGTAAACATAACCTTTCATCTTCTAAGTAGCGGATATGCAGAAGAGGAGGGCACCCGCGTACGGTGCTTAGTGCAGAAGGAGTTAGTGGCTATGCCAAGTTAAAACAGAACCCATAAAGCTGACTCCTATGTGGTTTGTTTTTTTTAATACTTCCCTTTCTTGGCAGGCACAGAATCTGAAACCAAAGCATTTATGGCAGTGTGTATAGAGACTGCAAAGCGTTACAGCCTCGACGACTACAGGACTCCAGTCTTCATCTTTGAGAGACTATGCAGTATTATCTATCCTGTGAGTATACAGATGGCTGTAGGGTCACTTAGAAAGTCAGACTTCTTAAACAAATAGTTGCTGGCATTTTGGCAAAAGAACAATACCGATTTAATATTCATCAGTGTACACCTGTCAGTTACATGGGATCCTGTTTTGGGGTCTTAGTAAAGAGGTTCCCTACTCTGATATGCTCTGTGCAGAAAAGGAGAGCCCGTAGTATTGTTCCATGCTGAGGAATTTGCTTACTGAGTGACAATAGGCTTCCTCTGAACGCCACATGTGTGGCAGTGCAGGGCAGGATGCACTGGGAGGCAAAAGGACTGGAGGGTGAGGGACGTCCTGTCACTTGCTCACATGAAAAGGCAGGAAGTGGAGCGTGGTTAGGGGAAAACTTACTTACCCTGTCTCTGCTGCTGGTCTTTAGGAAGAGAATGAAGTGACCGAGTTCTTTGTAACTCTGGAGAAAGATCCCCAGCAGGAAGACTTCTTACAGGGCAGAATGCCAGGAAATCCCTACAGCAGTAACGAGCCTGGCATTGGGCCGCTCATGAGGGACATCAAGAACAAAATCTGTCAGGACTGTGACCTGGTGGCTCTGCTAGAGGACGATAGTGGAATGGAGGTGAGAATGCACAAGTGTGGATTTCTTACACAGATACATGGGATCACCCTTTCCAAGCAGCTGATGATTGCTGGAATGGTGCTGCAATGTAGGCTCATTTTCACTTTTTTTTTTTTTCCCTTCTCCCTTCCAGCTTTTGGTGAACAATAAGATCATCAGTTTGGATCTGCCTGTGGCTGAGGTGTACAAGAAGGTGTGGTGTCCTACTAATGAGGTATGTGTTATCTTTCTTCACGTTAACAGCACAAAGCTCCTGTCCTTGAGATTAACAAAAAAAAATATAATAAATAAATAGGGGAGAAAAGTAGAAATCACATGAGTCAGGATTTATTTTCTGGCATATAATTTCTCGGGTATAATGGGTCAGCACCTTTTTGTGCTCCCTTAGGATAGACCGTTACTCAGTTCTGCAAGATAAATGATCTAAAAGCACGTAATGCTGACCCAGGTGAGTGCATTGAACTTACCTGTGTAGTGTGTCAGGTGTGTGAAGGGAACTGTCTTCCTGAGTAACAAACTTTCTTACATTCCTTTGGGGAAATAGCTGCACTTCAGAGTGCATCTCACACTCCATCTGCACGTGAGAGTTGAAGACAGGGACACCAGATTGCTCCATCAATCTGTGCTTCAGAGACGAACCCGAGTTATTTGTGCAGAGAGGGCACCCAACGTTTCTCTGTATTACTTTGTGCTTCTGTTCTTGTGCTTTTCATGTAAGGAACTCAAGAACTTGACAGATTTCTTCCAGTTTGCTCTTAGTGGTGTGTATTGCCTGTTTTTCTGATGAAGAAACTGACCCAACAATCTGAAGGAACCACTGTGTCACAGTAAGCTTGTTCTGGAGGTGGATGTGGTCCAGAGCAAGCTCTTCCCTTCCTTTTCTCACAGCCACTAAAATAAACTCCCGCTGAAAAGGAATCCATCAGACAGAATCTTGCCCCAGGAGCACTGCCAGTAGCACTGGAGATCATAAAAGAACACTTTGCCCAATGTTTCTTGTTCATTCCTCGTTTACTCTTGGGTTGCAGTGACCTTTCCCTGAAACCATTTGTGTGCTGTGCTCATGGGGAAGAATTCGAACACCACACACACTTACACACACTTTCAGTGAACCCTGATATGGAGAATGGTTCTCATCAAGCTTTGTTTCAGTAGAAAAGCTCCTGTACTGTGAGATCAAGCCTCAAGCCAAGTGATGAGTAGTGATTTAGCAAGGTACCAACTTGGGTAGGGAGGTGAGGTGCTGGGCTTAATCTCTGAGTTCTAATTTGAACTCTAATGAGGCTACTGAGGGAAATGATGACACGTGCTGCCCCAGCCTGCCTGCCCGACGCTCAGAGCAGGGTTCCCATGAGATGCTGATCTGTAGCTGGCGTGCTGCTCTCCCAGGCTGCCGTACTGATGGCGAAAGGCAGAGTTTGTTTGGCGTTGCTGTCAATGAGCAGCTTTCATCTGTCTTCCTTTGTGTGCACCTCCGCAAAGCGCTTCTGGAGCTGCAGCTCACGTTCCCTAGGAAATAGACAGGCACACAAGAACGCAACCTCAGGCCTCTTTTTGTTTCCCTTGTCTCTCACTGGCTTTTTTTTGTTCATCTGCCATTTTACCAGGGCCCCTGTGGTGTTAATTGCTGGTCTCTAGCGTGGCCTTTGAGCAGATCTTCCCCCCGGGGCTTTCCCTGCGCTTATGTATTTGCTGTGACATTAAGCGCTGCTTATTCCACATTAGGCTTAGTGAGCTCCCTGACAGGTTTTCTCTCACAAGGTCTCCTGCTCCCAAATCTGGGATTTTTTTTCTTTTCGGCTTTTTATTCAGACCTATGGATTAAAATGGAAAGTTTAGTGATACACTGTCAGTATTTCCAGCTGGAAACGCATCTGGAAAACTAGCTCTCTCCCAGAGTAAAAGCACAGCTTGTGCTTCAGTGGTTTTGAGTGTATCATTTTAGTAATATACCATCTTATGGAAAGTTCATTAAATTGCCTTTTACTCCTTCTCTTCCATTTTCCAACACTGCAGATTTTATCTGTCTGAAAGCACTCATCCATTTAGCCTTTCCTGCCTTGTTTGCTGGGCTGTGCCTGATCCCTGTTTCCCAGGTATGCTGTGCAGTACCCTTGGAGGGAGAGCCTGCTGTGGGCAGCAGGTATTTCTCTGTAGGTGAAGGCATTTTGCTTGGCTAGGCCTTTCGCTGGTGCTAAGAGAAACTGTTGGAGAAGACATAATGAGAAAGAGACCGTTTATTACCGACCTGTCCATCTGATTGGCAGTGCTAGGAAAAGGCTCAGCCAACAGATGAGTTACCAGTGTTGTTGCAGGTGGTGGCTTTACTGTTGTTTTTAATTCATCTCAGTCAGGGGAGTACAGGGGAGTGAAAGGTTTCTCCCTGTTACCATCCGCAGTCCAAACAGTGCAGGAGAACCATGGCTGGAGTGTCTGTCACAGGCTGTAACGAGCACTGGGCTCCTGTACAAGTGCCCAGGGAGGTATAGGTAGTGCAATGCTCTCCTCTCTTGCAGGGGGAGCCGATGAGGATCATTTACCGCATGCGAGGGTTACTGGGAGATGCAACCGAGGAATTCATCGAGTCTCTCGACTCCACTACTGGTAATGCACTTGTCTCCTGAAAGCTGGGATTAGGTTTGAAACCTGAGGTTCGCTGCCGAGCAATGACACTATTATCCTTACAGCACTGAGCTTAAAGTTGATTGATGTTGCTTTTGCTGCATTTACCTGCCTCACCTAGAGTGGAGGGGGATTTTAACAACCCTTGAAGTCTGTACTCGAAATGTGAACACTTGCACGGCACAGGGACAATTCTGCCTGGCTATTCTTCCTACTCCTAATTCTTTTCCAGTTCAGTACAGTTGCAGTGACTTGAGCTGCTCATCAGGGTGCCCTACTGTACTCCCTGATGCTGCTTCACTGTTTTGTCAAGTGGGCTGCAGGAGCTTGCCTTATCATGGCTGCTTTCTCTCTTCACGATCTGTGTCTGTCCCATAGATGAAGAGGAGGATGAGGAAGAAGTTTATAAGATGGCAGGTGTCATGGCCCAGTGTGGGGGCTTGGAGTGCATGCTCAACAGACTGACTGGAATCAAGGACTTCAAACAAGGCCGGCACCTTTTAACCGTGAGTCCCAGCTTCTGCTCTTTGGGGTCAGGAGTTACATGATGGAAAACACCACAAACCTGAGTGAAGTTTAGTTTAAGTGTTGGAGCAGAGGTTTCAATTCACTAATGAATGAAAACCTGACAAATTCCTTCTTTCCCTCTCCCATTCCACTTGGTGAACAATTCTTTACAAAGACTTGGAGTGTGTAGAAGCTGAGGAGTTGTAAGACTAAATCTTGTCTTGCTGGAGTAATTACTTCTTGCCTTGGTCTTACTTGAAAACCAAAACTGTCCTGAAGTTAATATTGGTGTACAAATCTGGCTTGTGCTTTACCCCAGAAGTCTGGAAATCAGCTGTATTATTGGGTGATTTTTAGTTTCATCGAGATCCTCTTACTGGCTTTGACAGTGCCACAGCAAATGCATCCTCTGTATTTTGTAGGTGCTGTTAAAACTGTTCAGTTACTGTGTGAAGGTGAAAATAAATCGTCAGCAGTTGGTCAAGCCAGAGATGAACACTTTGAATGTCATGCTGGGGACTCTCAACTTGGTAAGGACAACCTGGACTTCCATAACGTGTTCTCCATGGGCTCCAGTGAATTTAAGCTGCCTCTGACTGTCATGCTGCCTTAGGACAACTGCCAGAGATCTGAAATACTCCTGGACTGGTGCTGCAGGTTACCTGCGGGCTAGTGCAAGGGTGGGGGTTAGTTAAACCAGTTACTGCTGGTGTTCCAATAACTACTGCCATCTTCTCCAGGCACTGGTGGCTGAGCAGGAAAGTAAAGACAGCGGAGGAGCGGCCGTGGCAGAACAAGTGCTTAGTATAATGGAGATCATACTGGATGAATCCAACGCAGAACCTCTGAGTGAGGACAAGGTGAGTGCCTGGGGCTCAGTGCAGGGATGGCAATGGTGACCAGGATTCAAGGCGGTCTTACTACAGCGATGCTGAGCTTCAGGAGCCTTAGAGCCGTCCAAAATAGGAGTCTAACCCTTGTTACGCTTGCTGGCGTGTCTTAGCAGGCCTTGGAGGTAGGGCAAGAGGAGTGTCCTGAACCAAAAACACTGCAAGCCTTCTGTAGAATGATTCTTACACAGCTGGGGTGGGGGTTATTAGGCACTGCTTGGATCCTGTCTTTGCTGCTTTGGGCCGCAGGCCAGTGAGGGACAAGAAAAGACACAGCTCTGCCTTGTTTTCTGGAGTGTTTTCCTACATGTTGAAAACATGATTGATCTTCTAGCTCATTGAGGATAAAAACAGCTGAGAATAAGAAGAGTTTTATGGTCATTGTTTGAAACCGTTGGTGTATAGGAGTCTGTCATCCGTTGGGCTAGATTTATTGGACCTTTTTTACTAGAAAATTCTTTATTAGTGAGAGGAAGAAGTCAGTTGTCAGCTAGAGGAGTGGTTACAGCCATTCCACGAGACACTTGTGAACAAGGTGGAGTTTCATTCTTCATCAGGCTTCTTTATCAGTCTCTGGGCATCTCATCCTTCAAGACTGGAGTAGTCTACCAGCTAATAGGGTGAGGGTATTCCTGAAGGTTGTACATTGAGTCCTGAAAACAATCATGCTCTTCTTCCACAGGGTAACCTCCTCCTAACTGGTGACAAAGATCAGCTGGTGATGTTGCTCGATCAGATTAACAGCACTTTTGTCCGCTCCAATCTCAGCGTCCTGCAAGGCCTCTTGCGCATCATCCCCTACCTGTCCTTCGGGGAGATGGAGAAAATGCAGATTCTGGTTGATCGGTTCAAGCCCTACTGTAACTTTGATAAGTAAGTAATCATACTTCAGCTAAAAGCACATGAAATCAGTTGTACTGACAAGTCTGTACCCTTTTCTTTTTTTTTTCCTCACTGGTGCTTACTTCAGCGTCATTCAGAGCTGCAGATATTCCTGGGGCATAAGCTTAACATCCTATTTTGCTTCTTACCCATTTTTAAAAGACATGTGAACGTGTAGCTCAACAAACAGGGTTTTAGAGTGTATTCTAAGGTGATAAAGGTCTGAGGAGCTTCTCTGAGTCTCTGAGCTGGAGTAGAGGCGTGCATTCAGCAGTAACGTAACAAGAATTACAGGCAGAGGTTTTTGGAAAGCCTCCAAGTTACTGTTTCTTCTCTTTGTTCAGGTATGATGAGGAGCACAGTGGAGATGATAAAGTTTTCCTAGATTGCTTCTGTAAAATAGCAGCGGGGATAAAGAACAACAGCAATGGCCATCAGCTGAAAGATCTCATCCTTCAGAAGGGAATTACGCAGAATGCCCTTGACTACATGAAAAAGCACATTCCCAGTGCAAAGAAGTAAGGGTCACTAATCCTGATGTCCTCCTCTTGTTTCATCATCACAACAGTCTTCCAAGAAAGCTGTTAACAAGGCTCCATTCAGAAGCATTTAAATTTGTGGTGTGGAGGATGTGGTGAGACAGTGTTACCGTAGGGATGGGGTGTAACACCTGGAATCTTCCCCTTTAGTACCCATCTGAGCTGATTTCTTGGATATTTTACCCAATCTTGGATTTCATACCCTCACCTATTGCACCATAATGTAAAATCGCTATCGATGGCCAGCTCATGAACATAAATCCCAAGGCTAAGAGTCGATGCTGTGGCTGTTGGCATGCACAGAGTGGAAGTGGGAGCGTGAATGTCACTTCATTAATTAATTGAGGAGGGACACGAGTTGGGGGGGGAGGGAGGGTGCTTGTATCACCAGCAGCCTGCGCTCTGCAAGCTGTGCTGCTGGCTGACTGCCAGGTGCCTTTCGGAACGGGTGACTGCCCTTCA
Source organism: Zapornia atra (assembly GCA_013400835.1). Lineage (NCBI taxonomy): Eukaryota > Metazoa > Chordata > Aves > Gruiformes > Rallidae > Zapornia > Zapornia atra. The sequence continues at coordinate 68,807 of VZTU01004372.1, read as the reverse complement.
GCTGCTCCCTCTTCTCTTCTGTGCAGTTTGGATGCAGACATATGGAAGAAATTCTTATCTCGACCTGCACTTCCTTTTATCCTGCGCCTGCTCCGAGGACTTGCCACACAGCACCCTGCTACACAGGTAAGGAGGCTGTTCTGAAAGCCAAGTGGGACGTGGCTGTCTTGTTACACTGCTTTTTGCTTCTCTAGATGAGCAGTTATTTCTGTAGTAGTTAATTTTCACGCTGTTCTTGGTGAGCTTGGAGAGATGCACCAGCTTCAGGTAATGTCTGTTGGTCTGGAGAAAGCTGGAGGGCAGAGCTTTGGACTTAATTATTTTCCTGTGAGATTTACATGCCAGTGGGAAGAGACGGTAATTTAGGATGATGAACTATAGGTGTTGGTAGGCTTCTCAGGACGTGATTGTTTCTTTCCATATCCCACCTTGAAGTAGTGGCCAGTGTAAGGGCCGATTGCCCCAGTCTTATATGGAATTTTAGGGTCCAGCATCAAAGAAGAAAGAGACTTGTCAAGAACTGTTGCAGATTGGTGCTTCTGCTGAGCTGTTGTGGGTGGGGTTGGAGGGAACAGTTGCTCTCACGTGCACTCTTTTCCTGAAGGAAGTGCTGTTTCAATCCCTGTTAGGTGCTGATAGGTACAGACTCCATTACCAACCTGCACAAACTGGAGCAGGTTTCTAGCGATGAAGGGATTGGGACATTAGCAGAGAACCTTCTGGAGGCGCTCAGGGAGCATCCAGAGGTCAATAAGAAGATTGATGCTGCCCGGAAGGAGACGCGTGCGGAGAAGAAGCGAATGGCCATGGCGATGAGGCAGAAGGCCTTGGGCACTCTGGGCATGACGGTAATGTCTGTTCAGTGATCTAACCACCTTTCCTTTCTGCCTTGCTGAAACTCCTGCACGAGGGATTGTGTCAAATGATTTACTGACAGATCCTGCAGATCTCAAGCCCACAGTTTGCTTGGTGCTGCTGGGACAGTAAACACGGTTGCTAACAGCGGGCTGGGAGGTGGGTCGGGTGTTCCTGTTGCGGTGTTGGGGATGGCAGTGGTTGTCATTGCCTCTTGAACTGTTTGAGCTGTTCTGTCTTTCAGACAAATGAGAAGGGTCAGGTAGTGACCAAGACGGCGCTGCTTAAACAGATGGAGGAGCTTATAGAAGAACCAGGTCTGACTTGCTGCATCTGCCGGGAAGGATACAAGTTTCAGGTAGAGTGAGAGAGATCTGAAAGTTCTCTCACCAGCCATGGGGACTTGCTGGTCTCCAGCTGCACAGGGTTTTGTGCCTTGGTTCTGGGAGATCGGGAAGCCTCAGGAATTCCAGAGGTGGGCGAGAAGTGGAAGTGTCTTTCCAGTGAAAGCTGGAACAAGGTTTGTTCGGTGTAAGTTTGGGGTAGGGACTGAGGGGGGTGAAATTCCCTGCAGTGTCAGAGTAGTACAAAGCATGACCTGTAACAGAAGTGAATGATCTCTGACACGACTCTGTGTCGTTGCAGCCTACGAAGGTCCTGGGTATTTATACCTTCACCAAACGCATTGCGCTAGAGGAGTTTGAGAACAAGCCCCGAAAACAACAGGGATACAGCACAGTCTCTCACTTCAACATTGTCCACTACGATTGTCACCTTGCAGCTGTAAGGTATGTTCTGATCACAGCGTTGACCTTGCTTTTCAAGGTGGTTTGTGAGCGTGGCGCTTGGCCTTGTCAAACAGGATGGGTTTGCTTCCGAGCTGGCTGCTTTGCAGCCCCTGAGCCAGTGGCTCCTCTGCTGTGGTCTGCTTTAACGTGCCAAATTGAGGTCAGGAGTGAGGTCTGTAATCTAAAGAAGCTGTGGAATTGTCAATATTTTATGGTTTCTGAGACAAAAACTTGCACACTCCTAACCTGCCCCAGTGTGGCTGCTTTCTCTAGGCTTGCTCGCGGACGTGAAGAATGGGAGAGTGCAGCCCTACAAAATGCCAACACCAAGTGTAATGGGCTCCTGCCAGTCTGGGGACCTCATGTGCCAGAGTCTGCTTTCGCTACTTGCTTAGCACGGTGAGTAGGAGAAGTTCCTTCTCGAGCTGTTCTGTGTTTGGGTGGGTGAGCTGGTACGTTACCACAGAGCTGGGCAAGTTTCAAACCATGGAATCAAGGATGATGGCAGCAAAGTCTTAGTAACCCTGAGCCAATTCAGAGCCTACCCTCAAGAGGACGTTTTCTACAGAAGTGTGGGTGTCTCTGTGCTCCTCAGCTTATCTAGCAGATGAAGAAGGTTCATCCTGTCATGGGCGTTGTGATAGAAATCAGGAGTGATAACATCTTTAATGCATTTCAGCCAGGGAGCTGTATCCCAAGCCCGGGACATAGTAAATCGTCCAGTATTAGGGGCTATTTAGTAATTTAGTTATTAGTCTAATACTATTTAGTTATTAGACTAGTTAGTAATAAAGTGAAGTGTGTCTGTGTATGGAGAGGGAATTGATTTTGCCCATGTGAGCGGAGAAGCCTCCCTTCAGGGAGGCTGATTGAAGGTAGCAGTGCTTGTGTTTTTCTATCCTGTTCATTCTTTAAAGCAATGCTTGCTGCTGTCTTTCAGACACAACACGTACCTCCAGGAGTGCACAGGGCAACGGGAACCCACCTACCAGCTCAACGTCCATGACATTAAACTCCTGTTCCTCCGTTTCGCGATGGAGCAATCGTTCAGTGTAGATACCGGAGGAGGAGGAAGGGAGAGCAACATCCACCTCATCCCATACATAATCCACACGGTGCTCTACGTCCTCAACACGTCAGTACCTTTCTCTTAGCAGCAAGCTCTGCCTTCTGCTCTCAGCCTGGGATGGGTCTGTGGGGGCTGCTGCAGTCTGGGCTTTGAACGTGTGTGTGGCAGGCACAGTGGAAAATGACACAAATGTTTCAGAAGGAATCCAACTGCACGTTTTCAGCAGCCTGTTCCAGTTCTGCATTGTTCTGTGTAAAGCATTGCCGCCTGAACATGCAGGATAACAGGGAACCTATTGAGTAAAAGCAATTGGGAATTAGCTTCTCTTTCCATTCTAGATGTAATTATTACCTCTGGGGTGAGCACCAGCGTTATTAGATTAAAGAAACACTCCCAGCTTAATTTTCTCTGGAACAGCCAGAGGAGACACCACGATGAAGTAATTGTTAGTTGAAAACTTAACCCTGGTATCGTTTTATCTGACATGAAAATAACAGAATCCGTTTTGGTTCCAGAATTCTCCTGTTACCCTTCAGGTCCTTCCTGACAGATTTCAGATTTTATTTTGTTTTACCAGCAAACAGCAGCACAGGAACAGCTCTGCTGAGGCGTTTCAGTAGTATCTTGTTTATGCAAAGCAGAAGTATCAGGCGTGCTTTGGCTTGACACTGTGTCCAAGTGTACAAATCTATAGACACCAAAATGCTTTTGAGTGCATGAGCTGGTTTTGATAGCACAGTTGCCCAGGTGGAAACGAAGCACCCTTACACCTTTCCTTGCGGTACTTTGATACCAGAAGGGGATGTTATTTAGAATAAGCCTCTTCAACCAAGGTCACTCCAAATGCAGTGAAATCTCTCTCACTTTCTTGCCTGGAACTAATCAGTGGTTTGGCTCTAGTGCAGTTTGTCTGTTGTTTTTAATATCTCTCTCCAGATCTCTGTGCTATTGTTTTCTGAGTCCCTTGGGAGACAAATAAATGAAACTATTCTTTTCATCTGCTTACTGGCACCAGAGAGGCCAGAACCCACTGCCTGGCTGTTGTAGTACCCAAATGCATTATGTAGTTTATGTTCTTTTCCTTTTCCCCTAAAGATATGTTGGATATTAACTGGAGAAAATAAAGAGCTACTAGCTGGCTGCTGACTGCATCACATAGCAAATGAAAAGGGCACATAACGCTGACACCCAGACACAGCTTTATCTGCTGGGATGCTGCTTTACCCCTTCCTGATAGGGAGAGTACCTCTAATGTAACCACCAAGGGAGCTACCTGGCCAGCAGCTTCTTCCCAGTGAGGTAGAGAGATAGATTGTGGTAAAGAGTGATACATCTTCACAAGGTCTGCTGTAACGCAGCGTGTGCACGGCCAGGTCTGGGGTGTCAGGCCTCCTGAAGAGGCTGGAGCTAGGGAAAAGGGACAAAATTATATGGAGAAGCTTCCAGTAAGCTCATTCTCTTTTGTGGTTTGAAATTGGCCTGTATCTTCTCAGTGATTGCTTTTGTGGTAGGTGAAGAACAGCAGTTGATTCTAAGCTCTGGCAGTGGGAGCTGCGGGCACGTGTGTAGTGTCAGATGGGAGATGGTTTGACCTGAACACACGGCCTGGCTGGCCTGGCTATTTTTTTTCTCTAAAAAAAAGGGAAAAAACCAGCTGCAGTTGTATTGTCCTCTACTGGGGCAATGCCAGCTGCCTTGCAAACCTCTCTAGTGCCATACACAGCTCTGAGGGAGGGCGAGTTTGCTGGGCTTGTATGCTTCCCTGGGAGAAAATACTCAACAGGTGGATAAATTTGGGGGAAAACCTGACAGGGCAAAGCCAGCACTGCCTTTTCCACATGTTTCCTCTATAAAAACCTCTGGAGATGTTACAAATGAACACCTAAGAGCCAGAACAGCTGCTGAAGCTTTTCTTGTGTTTCAGAACTCGAGCAACATCAAGGGAGGAGAAGAACCTCCAGAGCTTCATGGAGCAACCCAAAGAGAAGTGGGTGGAGAGTGCCTACGAGGTGGATGGGCCCCATTATTACACTGTGCTGGCGCTGCACATCTCTCCCCCTGAGAAGTGGAAAGCCATGAGAGTGGAGATCCTCAAGAGGCTCCTCGTCACCTCCCATGCGCGAGTGGTGTCCCCGGGGGGAGCCAGCAGGTTAGTCACCACCCCACTGCTGCTCCGACTGTCACAGGAGGGGTCACACGCTGCGGATGGGAAGGAAGTAAAGCGGGGTGTGTGTTTTAGGATAGCTTGTAGTAAGCCTGCTGCTGAGTAGCTCTGGATGTGGTGTTGCAGAGGTACAAGCTGGAACATTCAGTTCTGTGGGGATTTTGCAGTAGGTCCGTTGCAAACGATGCTGTTCCTAGGAGCAGAGCTATAGGATGTAGCTATATATGCTATATAGTGTAGTGGGAAAATGGGAGGATGGTTATTCCCCACACACACACAACCTGAGTAAAACAGGAGTAACCTCTGCTGCGTGCTGTTTCTGAGCTGCTAGCGTGTGCTCTCTGCTTGCCTTGCTAAAGAAGCTCTTTTGATCGGCGCACCAGCCTCCTTAAATAGAAAAATAGAAATAGAAATCAAATGCCATTGCTTTTAGAAAAGGAAAGAAAAAAAATCAATAGCAGCTGTCAAGCAGTGGAAGCACAAGAATAAGCGGCTGCGGCTGCCTGACAAAAGCACTTGCTTCCAGTGAAGGAAGAGGAATTCCAATTTCTGAAAAGATGATTTTAAATAGCTGTCATAATTAGGAATAAATTCATTATTATTCTTAGTCGCATTAAAGGGCATTCTTATTCTGATGACATTAATTATGTGTTTGATAAAGTCATTACCTCGCCGTACCACACAACACAGCATGCATCAATGCTATTAGAGGCATCAGAAGTGAAGGAGCCCTTAAAGGGACTCCTGTATTGATTCCTCTGCTGGCTTCTGCCATTCCAGCCCAGCCTGCGCTGTGTTGGCGTCTCCTCTTTCCCCCACCCTGCCTGAGTTCTGGGAAAGGGGGTGTAACGGTTACAGGAGAGATTATCAGTGAGGTCTGTTCCCTCAGCTTTTCGTGTGGCCCATGAAAGGGCCCAGTAAAGCAAAGCCCCTGCGTGGGTCTTGCTGGTTTTAGTGGTTTTTAAAACCCTCAGTAAATTGTTCTGTTTCACTCCCAACTTATCTCTGTGTCTGTAATAAAAGCATATTGAAAGGGACATACATAGCAAGAACCTCCCAGCTAAACCATCCAATGCCTGGAATTTCAGGGGAAAACACTCAGAAATAGTTCTCAGGAATGATGTCAAGGTCTGTTGAAGGGCTTGCTTTAATCCCTGCAGACAGAGAGCACAAAGCCTTCCGCCGATAATACCTCTCCGAAGGAGAAATACAGCAGTGCTTATTTCCAAGGTCTGTGCTTATTTATTCTTGTGGAAAATCAGGCAGAAGGCAGTGGACGATGAAATGCTCTGCAGATAAGTGCCAGGGCCTTGAATTTGTAGGCCAAGGCAAAGAGGAACCCAGAAAGTCTGTAACTTCAGAGTACCATCTGCATACAGAAGATTACAATGGGTGTTCTGTGGTAGATGCAGGACCCGGGTGATCTCTGGCAGTTCTGCAGTACCCCAGGGGTGTGGGGAAGGTTAGAGAGACACAAGGGCTCACTGCTGCCTTCTCCCAAGGAGGTAGAGGGGAGATGCTGTTGGAACCAACAGAGCATCGAAAAGCAACTGAGGATCAACTCATGGCCCTAAAAAGAGCTTTATAAATCTTACTAACAAAGGTGCAGGCAGGACTCTCCATTCCCTCATACTTAAGGCAACAGATAGTGCCTGTGCCCTCTCCTGTGGTTAGGTGTTTTATCCAGCTGCTCTCGTAAGGTAGATTTGAGGAGTATCTAGCCAAAAATGTCTTCTGTCCCTGCCAGGAGTGACAGCTATGGCAGCTTGGCTGCAAGCCGGAAGCGAAGGACGCTCTGCACCTTCTGGGCTTTAGAAACATTTTGTATTTAAACCCAGAGATGAAATTGCCAGGACATACAGGAGTTCTGGGTGAGGGTGTTTTGTAACTACAGCTTACAAATCCCAAGGAACTGGATCAGTGACTGATTACCTGCTTCTAATTACTGAACCAGGAAGTCTGGCCAGAAAAGTCCTACAGAGGCTTTTCAGTATTGCTTTTGTCTGGAGGTTGGGAGGAAAATACCCTTTTGATTTTTCCCCTTTGCTCCTGTGACCTTTCTAAAACAAACAGGAGAGCAGCCAGGCTCCCAGAGTGTTAACGTGTTACCCTTCTGCTGGGTATCCACGCATGGCTGATGAGCCTGAACCAGCTTACATTAATGAAAATGCAGCAGCTATTATACCAAGTAGCTGCTCCAGAAGGTACCTACCAGACTTAACCCACAAGGGCCTTTTAGCTTTCAATTAAAGGAGCAGACTCCAATTAGATCAAAACCATTCACATAAAAAGAAACCCTGGCTTGCAGTATTTGGGAGTCTAGAATTAGCCTCGCTCGACGTCGCTGTTCTTCCCGTGGAAATTTAGTCACCTTTACTAATTGGTTTGCCTTTAAATAATTAAGCCTAGCTGCCCAAGCAGACTGCTGCCTACCAAGCTGTCTGTTTGAAGAGCTGGTATGCAAGTGGAACTTCTTAGGACAGGAGCAGCAAAGCCTTCATTTCCCCCTCTAAAAACCCAACCTGTGGCAGAGTGCGGTTGGGCCAGTGGTCAGACGAGGCCCCTTTGTCTTGCTGACTCGCACCAGCAGCTGAACTAGTTCTAGATGCATCAAACAGGGCTTGTTACTCCTTTCTTTCCCAAAGCTTTTAAGTGACGAGCAGGAAGCAGCATGTGATGGAGGCAGATGTACCTGAGAAACGCATGCAAGAGAATTCCAGACCCATTAGAGTTGTTGGCAGGAGGTTCCACCTTGCCAGGACCTGTTGGTGATTAATCCTGTAAACTTTGGGAGCTGTTATGCCAGGACAACTCTGCACCTCTTACAGCATTTCTCAAGCCAGATGCTCGGTTTCCAAATGATACCCTTTCATGGTGATAGAATAACCAAGGAGATACTGAATGGAAATTGCTTTTTCATCAGGGACAAAATACTTCTTTCAGAAACACTTTTGTGAGGTAGAAGCAAAACCATGTTCTCAATCATTGTACTGCATCTGAAACCAAGACTTAGTTTCAGGATCCTGCTGTTCCCCAAGCAGTGAGCGTACAAACAGGGGCTGCCTGTTGCTTTTTCTGACTTTGCTGTTGGCATCCTACATAATCTCAGCAGCTCACTTCCCTCTGGGCTGGTTTTCTTCCCATGAAATAAGGTTTTGTTGTCTGACCTGCTTCGGTTACACTAGGCACAGCTGGCAGAGTGACTTCCTAGCACAGGAATTGGGATGCCTGGGGTTTGTTTCATGTCCCAGAGCAGGCAGTAGAGCTTCCACAGAGCCATGCCCCGTGTGGATTATCGATGGGCTGGTTTGGGGCTGTTCATCGCATCGGTTACTGCAGCGCAGTGAAGTGATGAACTCACGGACTGATCTCATTATCTTCCAGACTGGCAGATAAGACAGTGAAGGAATACGCAACGTACCGCTCCGGCCTTCTCTTCTGGGCTCTAGTAGATCTCATTTACAACATGTTCAAGGTAAGAAGAAACGTTGGAAGTTCATTTACATCAGCTTTCTAACCTGAGCCACTACATGCATGTGAAACAGCTCAAAGCTTCCGTTTCTGAGATCCTCATAAACATCAAACCACCTTGTGTGAGCAGCAGGATGCACGAGGCTGCCTGTGCTCCTCATGCCCCTTGGAATTCGGTAGTGGAAGAATCAGAGAGACTTCTCCAGTTTGCTGCACCCCTTATTGTGTATTTGGGTGGGGTTTTCTCCTGCTCATGGTTCACTAAAGCAGGGACGCTCAGAGCAGCACTGGGAAGACAGTTGGATAAGGAAGGAGGTAGGGGCAACCACCACAGGGAAACTTGCAGCTTCCACAGAGGGTTAAATAAATTGGGGTGAGCAAACGCCTGTGAGTGCATGTGGATTCTGTAGGAAAGGTTTATCAGGACATGGTGGGGGGTAACTTTGTGTGCCTTGTTTACAAGAAATGGGGGTTGCAGGTCCAAGAGGGGTGGGAAAAGGCACCAGGGTTTGCAATTCCTCGTGGAAATCGTTGCTTTGCTGGGCTGATGTGGTCCTCTTTTCCCCTCTCATAGAAGGTGCCTACCAGTAACACAGAGGGAGGCTGGTCCTACTCTCTTGCTGAGTTCATACGACACAACGACATGCCAATACACGAAGCTGCAGACAAGGCCCTGAAAACCTTCCAGGAGGAGTTCATGCCAGTCGAAATATTTTCTGAGTTTCTGGATGTGGCTGGTAAGTGGGAGCTTTCCCTTTTATAGGCTGCCTGACGCAGCGTGACCGCCGCGCGCTTCAGCCCGCAGCGTTCCTCAGCCTGCTGCAGCGGCTTGTTTGTACCAGGCGGCGGGAGGAGGAGACCTCGGCGCCCTGGCATTGCCTGAGCTATTTCAGAAACTGTTGGGAGTCACACTTGAGCATCCCCAGGCAGGAAAATTCCCTCACCTAACCCCACGTCCTCCCCCTGCTCTGTTAAACATTTGTACATCGGGTTTGGGTTCGTGGGGCTTGGGAAACATGTGGCCGTACACTAAAGGCAGTGTCTTGGTGCAGTGAGAGTTCCTGCCCTAGGGATTTTGGTGTCCCCAGGAATGCTGAAAATCAATGTGCAGAGATGCTACTCGGAGTTAGGAGTTACTAGCCGGCCTCTCAGTGTCTGATGTAGGGAGCTGCCAGGCAGCCAGCTGGCAGGGTCCCCACAGGAGCACAAGAGCCGTATGGATTTAATGTAGGCGCTTCGGTCCCTTCTGCACGTGCCTCTGACAAGGGTTTATCTCCCTCTTGTCCATACTTAAAATATCACTGCAGCTGTCGTTAGTAACTCGTACGTACTGCAGCACAGATCCCTGACGTGGGCAGGAGAAATCACTCTGTGGATCTAATTATTCTGTATCTTGTTTTGTTTGAAGGGCTGTTATCAGAAATCAGCGATCCCGACAGCTTCCTCAAGGATCTTTTGAACTCCATCCCCTGAGCCGCCAGCACCACGAAGCATCAGGCAGAGACTCTGCTAGCTTGCCTTCCACCCCTCTGTGTTCCTCCCGGTGCAGTCTGTCCCTTCCCTGAGGAGTGCTGCGGGGGTTTTTTTGGGTTTTATTTTGGTTGGTTGGTTGGTTGTTTTTTATTTTCTACAGTTTTTCTCCTTGGAGTGATTTGGAATTTAGATTTGTTTTATCTTGTATTTCAGTGCTTCTATCTGTAAAGCCTTCTGTATTTGACCTGGTTGAAAGAACTTGTACAGAGAGGACTCTAAACCAGTAAATCTTAATGCTTTAGTGTGCACCTCTTTGAAGTTAAATAAATCGAACAAATGGGTAAGATGGGTTCGACTAGTACTTTGACCGTGCAGTAGCCTCAAATGCCAAGTTCTTTCTCATGTTTTCTTTCAGAGCTCCTTCTCTCGGGGCTCAGAGCTGCTGCTCTTTCTGACCCACGATCTGGACAAGGAAACAAGGAAACAAAAGGCTCGTGTGAGCAAGGGAGCAGACTGGCACCGTCTGTGGTGACTGTACATACAGAGCAGGTTTCCCCTTGTGCGACACGAGCCTTAGGGACTTGTGGGCTGCAAGGACAGCGTTTCCTTCCGCTCCTTCACCCGGGTGAGGGTGGTTGTCATCTCCCCACGTGCGTCGTGTTACCCCTCTCCATGGCATGTTGTGTATCACGGTGTCTTTCCTCTCACCAAGGCTGTATTCAAAGCGAGCGCGTGCATGTTGTCGCCTCACCTCGCGTAGTACGACGGCGACAGCGCCTCACAGGGGGATGCTGCTCACATCTGATTCATTTCTTTTCTCTCTTTGGTAAAACTTCTCTGCTTCAGCAAAATGCATGGGAAAACCAGACACCAGCTGCTCCTCAAGCTGGCCACTTGCCCCAGGGTGGTGTGCACTCTGGTGTGCATGCCCGGGCCCGAGGCCGTGTACCTGCTTCGGATACAGCCTTGCCTCTCCCCCCTCCAAGTTGTGCATGCTGGTAACTCACCGTTCCCACCGGTTCTGCTGTTCTATAACCCAGCTGACACGTGGTTAAGCTGGACTCTAATAAAGCTTTCCCTGTCTTCCTCGTCTCTGTCTGAACTTGAATTTCTGCAGCCCTAACACAGTCCCATCCCATAAATAACTGTAATTTTCGAGGCTGAATAACTTGTCAACCTGTTTGATGCCTTTTGTCAGCGCCGAGCACGCGGTATGATTGGGTACTTAGCGAGCGGGTGAAGGTGCAGTGGGGGCTTATGTCACTCCCAGCTGTCAGATCTGGTTCTGGGGAGGAGAATTACAAGTGACCCTGAGGTTGGGTTGGTGTCTTGCAGGGGCCATGAGCCTGGCTCAGCAGGCTGCCTTGTCTCTGGGGTTAATCCCCTATGAAGCTGCAGGACGGGGGTTGAGGTGCGCGGGTGGTTCGGTTGTACGGTGGGTGGTTTGGTTGTAGGTGATACTCCGCTTCGCCTGCCTTTTAACCACGTAGAAGAGAAAATCACATCTCATTTTCAAAGCAAAGGCAAACATAACGGTCTCCTCTCTGGATGAGCAGCTGGAATAGACTCTGGCTGGATGCCCGGGCATTGCTCACCGGTACCAGCACAGAGTAGTGTGGGCAGATCAGAGCTGTGACCCCTGAAAGCAGCAGTGAGCCAGCACCAAGAAACCAGGTTTTGGGGACTGTGGTCCTAGAGCTGCTCGCAACACGGAGAGCTGAGCTCCAAGACTCAAACCGGGCCGCGCTTTGACTTTCATTTCTGTTCCATCGACTGCTCAAGCTCCGGCTGAGAGCGACTGACAGGATTTGGAAAGGGGAGGAACACCAGGCTGCCTCGCTACCTCCTGAGAAGACTTCTCCTCGGCCACAGCCCCCTGGATGAGGGGAAGTCCCAGTGTTGCTGACACAGATCCCAGTGTAGCTCCGTTTTATGCCAGCACAGGTCTTTTGTGAAAGCAGTCTCTGCTGTCGTGGGACCTGGGAGAGTTCACACCAGCTGAAGAATTCTTTCCTCCCCGTGAAGCTGGATCAGAAGGTCCTTACCAGGAGCAGAACGCCACTGCTGTTCTTTCACCGATCTTATTACTGCAAGGAAGTAGGATCTGCAAAGGAGGATGTGGAATGTCCTCACTGGTAACCCCTGGAGCTCTTCTGGAGGGTTTTGCAAAGGCCCAGAGCTGTGTTTTATAAAATAAATGCAGAGTAACAAGTGCCAGAGCATGTGGGGCTGTGATTGATGGGGAAGCTGGGTTTGGAAGGAAGATGGAAACAGCACCATCGTGCCTCTGCAGAGCAGGTTCCCTTGGGAGAGACTAATGACAATAACAACCCCAGAAGACCCAGAGAAGGGCAGGAGCAAGAGAAAAGTGTTTTGGAAAGTTTCAGCTGAGGCGAGCCAGACGCAGAGGCTGAAGCATTCGCAGTTCTGCACGAAGGTGATGCTGCAAAATCCCCCTGGCTGGGGCTGGGGGAGTCTGTGAAGACTTCGTGGAGGAAGCTGCTACCTAAATTAGAAGCAAGAGGAGCAAAACTGAGGGAAAATGCCTCAGAACAGGTGGAAGGACTGAAACCCATGAACCAAACCACCTGCTGGACAATGGAGTCAACCCTCTCAAAAAAACCCCAGTTCATTTGCAAAAGACTTTGCGGGGGGGTTGAGGAATCCTTTGTGGTTCATGAGAGCCCTGGGATTGCTCTGAACCCGACTTAGTGGGCAACAGCATCCCCGAGATGATCCCACATTCTCACCATGGCTGTTTGCATGGGTTGAACTCCGGGGATCGTTTATTAATTAATCTTTGAGTTACACCTCTCAGGGAGAGTGAAGGACCCAGGGATGCAATGGGCTCCTCTGCTGGCAGCAGGTGGAGAGGCCCTGTCAGCCTGGATTCATCCCTCATCCCGCAGTCGCCTGGAAGTATTTTCAAACAAGCGTTGGGATTAGAGCTGCTGAGCATAAACACACAGTGAGCTGCAATGTTTCGATGCCACAAAAGATTCCCTGGACTTTTTCCGATGCAGGACGAGTGATTTATCTCCCTGGGCTTGTTTTTCAGGCAGGGGAAGGACACGTGGCCCACGCGTGTTTGGCAAGACCGCAGTGGAGCCCAGACGATTACGTGGGCATGTCTCTGGGTCTTGGTCTCCAATGCAGATATCTGGAGCCAGAAACCTCTTTTCCCTTTGTCTGAAGTTTTTTGGGGAGCATTCCTATGTGTGAGCACCCACTGGACCCAAGACAACCTCAGCATTAATCAGGAAAGAGCCTTTTTGTATGAAAACATCGCCAAGGCGATGCTGAGACGTTGCTCAAGGAGCCTACAGCAAAGCACCAAGACACCAGGTGCCTCAAACCACCTGGAAACAGCTCCTACAGCTGGGTTTGCACTTACACTGGCAGAAAACTTTGGGTTGTGTGTTTGCTGCAATGGGATCTGATGTTTTTATTTCACCCAAAAAAAAAAAAAATCCCAGCAAACCCCTTCCCTCCCCCCATGGATTCTTTTGGTGGGCTCAAGTCTGCTGTTTAGTTAAAAATAAAATGGTGCAAATTGCATGTTGAGGGAGAAGCCCTTGTGTTTAACACTAGGACCCGAGGCAGGTTAGGTGTCTCTGGGCATCACACACACCCACCTTCCCCCCCTGAACACAGCATCCCCAGAGGCAGGGATGAGGAACGCATCAGCCCTCTGAAGTGAGTGAAGAGATCTGCCCACTGCCTCTTGAAAGACTCAATTTATTTTCATCCTGCTTATTCAGCTCTTCTTAGAGCAGGATAACTCTGTTGCTGCAGGGCCCGTGGGGAAGCAGGAGTTAGAAACTCTTCCTGCCCCACAAGGATTCTTCCCTTTGCCTTGCTGTTACCACAGACCCAGGAGGGATCAGACACGTTTCCAGAGCTCACCTGGCCCCTTCCTGCACCCCCCAAGGAGCATTGGGCACCTCACAATGGATTTCCCGCTCCAAGCATCCAGGAGCTTCCTTCTGGAAACATGTGGCTGCCCTGACACTCCTCTGCCTGACTCACCTAAAGCACTTTTAGGTGAATCATAACCAAGCCCGAGCTGGGGGTGAGCTCCAGCCAAGGCTGGTGCAACCCTCCAGAGGGTCCTTGGTAACCTGTAAATGTCCAGGGGGGGCCCCAGAGCCCCAAGATAAATGGTTTGATGCAGACAGCCCAGGTCTGCTTCCAGGGATGCTGTGATTAGCCCCAACCAGCTCCACAGGGGGAATATATTGATTACTTTTTGCATTGGTGTTACACTCCTAGAGAAGTAGGCTAACACCATCCCTACAGCCTTTCTCTGCTGGGGAAGGGGTATTGTATAGAGAAGGGCCTTTATTAAGCCAAAATTGCCAAAAATGAGCTCTGTGGGGCATAAATTGGGGTTTGATAGATGCAGAGAGGCTGGGCTGCTCCACAGAACCCACAGAGGCAGCAAGCAGGTGGTGTTCACTCTTGGCTGGTCTTGCCAGCGAGGTCAGCATCTTTTGCATCCTTCCCTGCCATGGGGCTGGAGGAGGTGAGAAAGGAGAGAAGGTGATGCTTTAATTTGGGGAGGAGGCGGAGGGCAGGAGGGAATACCCACTGATTAATGGGCTGTCAGCTTTGAATCGTTTAGATGTAGAGATCTTCATCGCAATGACGATAACCCCAGCAATTACTGCTGTTAATAATAATAACAACCCTGCTTAGTGCCTGCTCTTTCCCAAGCGCTGAGGCAACAGCACCTCAGTGACCCTGGGGTGAGCGAGCATCCTCACCCTGAGCTGGGCAGGTTGGGATGGGGAAGAGCTCGGGATGCTTTGGGTAGCAACGGGAGCCACAGCCAGCGCCCTGGGAAGGAGCAAAATCTCCTTCTCAGCCCCTGATTGATGCTGGGAATGCGGTGTTGTGTTGGTGTCTCCAGTTGGCTGTGGTGTTGGTGCTTGCCACATTGCCCGGGCGGGTGAACATCTGCATGTTGGGACACCCCAGGAGCCGTTTAATCCCCGCAGCTTCTCCCAGCCTGTGTTTTAATCTTATTTAATGAACAAATACGAGCACATTCTAAACCCAGCACTATCCTTTAATTATTCCTAATATTTGATGACAAAACCCCTAATTCCCAGGTGATGAGATCAGACAGCAAAGGTGCATCTCCCATGTGCCCATTTCTCTTCCCTCAGCCCAGGTTTCACTGCTGTAAGCAGCTTTGGTACACTGAGCTCGGTGACCGCATCGCCTGGCACGGTGGAAAGGTATTTGCCAGTTATGGGCCACAGAGCTGGGAATCATCAAAAACTGGGCGTCTGTCAGGGAGTGCCACCCAAGGACCCCTCCCTCAGCAACACCCCAGGACATTGGGAAATCTGAGGGGGGAGCCACTCTGGCAGGTTTGGCTCATTGACTCACTTTGCTGACACCGAGTTTTCTTGCAGCTGCCACCAGCATCCCTCTGGGTTTGGGATGGGAGGCAGAGGGGCTGAGTGGTCCAAGGCACATTGGCACATGGGATTCCCTCTGTAGGGCAGATCCCATTGTCCCATGCTGATGGAGAAGGAGGGGAGGCAAGAAACACCTGCCCAGGGAGTGGGATACTGGAAGGCAACACAGCCCCCCAGTACTCCCATCAGCAGCTCCACCAGGAAGATTTCTGCATCCTGTGTAAAACGCATCCAGCTAAACCTCTCCCCAGTCCAAGGAATGAAATCCCTCAGCTAATGGCTTCAGGAAGGGAAATTTGGATAAATAAATGACCATCATCTGTGCTCTGAGCTTTGAAAGCTGCTCAACCCAGCGCTGAGCCCGGTGCAGGTTACAAAGCATGGGGCACAGCGATAAAGAAATTGTATCTTTTCCCAAAAGACAAAAGTTCTTTCAAAGCTGTTTGGCATTTAAATTAATCAGACCAGGGTCTACCTGGGGAACGAAAAGCTTAGCCATGATGGGACGGAAACTGTGCGCTGGGGCATGCCCAAATTAACGATGCAGCACCCCGCAATTATCCTCGACGAGCTGCCAGAGCAATGGCTGTGTCCTCAAACACACCTGCAGTGGCCTGTACGGGCTTATCGATGCATATTTGCCACCATACTCAATACAGATGCAAATATTTGGTTACTAAGGGAGTAAGGAATATTGCCACAGTCTCCAAGGAAATACTATGGCATGTCTCAACTGCTCTGAGTTAGCGGATGCTTCACCGCTGCCCTCAGCATCTTTATCTCTTGCTGCATCCTTCACTCTCCTTTTTCGGGTTGAAATGGCTGTAGCAGCTTTTGTTTCCAAAATATTTAAGAGATCTCCAGAGGGAAGAGCTCCCCCAGCCCAGGTGAGAGGGCATTTTTGAGGGTTGGGGAGTTTTCTGGATGATAAGCCAAGGGAGTTTTTGCTTCTTGGTTTCAGAGGGGAATTTGTTCCAGTGCACAAATGGTCACTGAGCCCAGGGGGAGCATCCCTTGCTCGCTGTCGCTCAGTGCTCCAAGTGTTTGCTGGTGAGGCTGCAGAGTTTAGTTCAGTTTGGCCAAATGTGGTCACTCTGAAGGAAGGCAGACCCAAGGGAACATGTTTCCACAGGTGTCAGACTAAGAAAGCTCCAATGTCTATCACCAAATCCAAAAAAACCCTAAGCAGACACAGAGAGCAGCCCTGAAACAGCCACAGAGGTTTGTGAGCAAGGGATGTTGACAAAGGGAAGGTAAAAATGGGGGAAACCTCAAAGCTGAGTGTCCTCAGGCCCCATCGAGCAACTGAGAGCCAAAATAAACCCAGTGCCTGTTATTATTAGCATCGCTGGGGTGGTCACTGTCATTTAATTGCTGGATAGTTTCTGTGTTCAGAAATAGCACCGTTTCCCATCCCTTTTCCTCCCTGTCCAAATAGGAAAGGGCTCATCAGTGCTTCATTATTTATATCTGCAATCAGCAGAGAGCTTTTCCACGTCTGGAATCGGAGGAATCCCTACAGGAATGTCCCCAGCCACCGCAGGGTATCCCACACGCCGGACCGTGGCTGCTCGGCACGGCAGCAGCAGGTCAGCTCCATGGCTGTACAAGGCTTCATGGAAGAGAAATTCCCATTTCTCTGAGCTTAAGCCTAATTAATTGTTGCGATTAATTCAAGATGATTCACTTTCAGGGGCTGGGATGAAATGCCCAGGGGCGGAGCAGGATGCTGGTGGTGAGTGTGGGCAAGCCGGGGATATCGTGCAACCACGATATGCATCGCCAAAGCATTAATTAACAGGGTGGTTTATCAGTCCCTCTGACAGTTCCCTGCTTCCTTAAGGGAAAATAACTGACTGAACACATCTCTTGGTGTCCAACAGTGTTTTCCCAGCTGTTAACTGCATGATTTCACCGGGTTCTGAAGTCACCCAGCTCTTTCCAACAGGCTGCCCAGAGAGGGGGTGGGTGCCCCATCCCTGGGGGTGTTCAAGGCCATGTTGGATGGGGCCCTGGGCAACCTTGTGTAGCTCCAGGCCTGGAGGTTGGTGGCCCTGCCTGTGGCAGGGGGGTTGGAGCTCTCTGATCCTTGGGGTCCCTTCCAACCCTAACCATTCTACAGTTCTGTGATCTGTGGGGCGCACACACGCTGTGGAAAGGTCTCCCAGCGAGCTGCAATGCTTTGCTGCATTTTTTTCTCCTTTAAAGGCAGCTCAGTTGGATGCACCAACCATACCCAACATCAGCAGTTGCAGCCGTGCCCTCACAAGAGGTGTTCTCTCGTAACCTCAGCAGTGAACACAGGTCACACTCTACGTAAACCGAGGCTGAAGCGCTTGGCAAGAGATAATCCTTTGAGGTGCTCCTTTGAGTCACCCTTTTAGGAAAGCGCCGCCGCCCAGTACCTTTATTTTTCACCCAGGAGGTGCCGGGAGCACACAGGCCTGTGACACATTAACAGAGCCCTTTGAAGAGCCTCCATTCGCCCCACTGAGCACAGCTCACAGGTGCTGGTGGGAGTTTCGGCAAGGGGCTGCTGCTGCCTGTGTACTTCTAATGTAAATATTGCCCATCAAGCAGCGTTGTTTCTAATTCCAAGCCTATCTGAGCGTTCTTACAGCTTTACACCAGTGTTATTGAGAGTTTTCTGCCTGCCCTGGGCATGGTTCCCATCCGATCCCGTAACTCAATTAAACAATAACCTTCCAGCGGGTCCAGGGGCAGCAGTTGGGAAACGCTTATTTAATAATTTAATTGTTGGAATATCAACGCCGTCTGAGGCGGGGGCCCTGCGTTCGGATAACAAGATTCACCCCGTGTAATTAAATCTTGCCCATCAAGAGGTTTCCCCGAGAGCCGGCAGCAGGGCCGCAGGGAGCCGTTCGCTGAGGCGAGCAGGGGCCGCCCGCGGCGTGCCTGCCCTGGGGACACGCTGAGGGGCGCCGTGGTTCTCGGTGTGTGAGGGGTGTGTGTCCGAGCCCCCTCCAAAACCACACGTGGAGGGACCCTCTGCCCGCATGCGGCAACGCGGGGCGGCGCCTGCGGGAAGCGGCGGGGCCCGGGCGGGGCTCTGCGGGAAGCGGCGCGGCTGTTGGGTGGGCAAGGGCCCGGGAGAGGCGGGGCC
>VZTU01004372.1:7071-49707 GCA_013400835.1 Zapornia atra | reverse complement strand
GTCGGGGTCCAAATCGACACCATCACCCCGGAGATCCGCGCCCTCTCCAACGTGCTGGCCAAAGTCAAGCGGGAGCGGGACGAGTACAAGAGAAAGTGAGCGGCTTTTGGAGGGGGGGGAGAGGCTGTGGGCCTGCGGGGAAGGATGGAGGGGGGGCGGGATGCGGGCTGGCAGCTCCTGCAGTGCGGGGAAACGGGCGAGTCCCGCCTTGGGGTGGAGGAGGCAGGTGGGGATCTTAGTGGGGAGAGCCCTGGGGATGTGGGGACAAGGCTCTCTCCTGGGGAGGATGCTGTCGGCTTGCTCCCATGGGTTTGGGGAAGGCTCTGCCTTGGGGTGGGGGGTGCTGCACCTCGGCTTGGCGTTAGGAAAATTGTAGGGCCCTTCCCAGGGAGGATGGGGAGCCTTGATCTGAAAAGCAGCCTTGTCAGCTTATGGGGGGGGGGGAAAAATAGCTTAAATTCCTTTCTGGAGAAGGGAAACGACGTGTTAGTAATGTTGCATTGCATAGTTACGCCTAAATTTAGCTAGCCTTCATTTTCTGGACTAATCACTCTGGTAGTCGATTTTGTGTGCCAGCTCTCCGAAATTAGCTCAGTGCTGCAATATTTGGGTTGCAAATACCGCAGGGGGAGGTTTTGCACTCCAAGATGTTCCTCCGAATTAGTCAAAACAAAAGCCGGAACGGCAGCCTTGGTGTAAACCCTGCTAATCTGGAGGTTTCTCTGAAGTCTGATGGGAAGCCCTGGGGTTTTAAATGGTCGTGTTCTTCCCCCACGGTGATGGATGGCGTTCCCTTCGGCTCACTGTGTTCAACCTAGCTGTGGCAGAGATGGAGGCCGGAGGAAGAGGGAGGGAAAAAAAAAAAGGTAGTTGGGATTCTGCAGGGAGATTCCTGCATTGTCTGATGAGCCGCCTGTCCTTTGGGGCTGGCGTGGGCTCTCCCTGTTGGAGTTTGGTCATCTTTAGGCTTATAAAGCTTTTCTTCCTCTCTTAGCCTTGTATTTATTTATTTTTTTCCTCCTGTGGAACAGATTTCATCCGTTCTTACAGGTTTTATTTGTGGAGGCAGCCGGCGCTTCTGGGCTCTGTGGCCTGCTAGCTGAATTTCTCCTGGCTGGGGTAACAGGACTGCAGTGTGCTCTTTGCACACCTCTAGCAACGAGCTTTGATAACAGACCTCTGCTTGGGAATTCACTTTGTTTAGAGGGGTTTAATAGGCAGGCAGATGCTGCTCAGCTTGTAATTTCTGGTTTATTTGTTAACTGAAGTACCAGCTGCTTTTCAGTGCATCTTAAAGCTTGTGTGCCTTGATTGCTGTGTACTTTGTGGCTGGAGAACCTCCTGAAGCTGGATGGAAAAAGAAGTTGACCTCTTTCTCATTTTCTTTTTTTTTTTTTTCCAGTCTAATAGTAGCTGTCATCGTGGCACCGGGTTGTTTTTGTTTTTATGGTTGGTACCAAGGAGATGGGGGTTAGTGGTGCTACGGAGGAAGTTGCTCTTGGTGGTGGCTTGGTTAAGGAAGATATATGTTGAGTGTGGGTTGTGTCACCAAAAATTGGGGATACTTCTTCTTTTTAATGGATATGTGGCTTGCTTATTTTTTCCCTAGGGCAGAGGAGACTCGGGGGGGTGCTTGAGCTCAGTCTTTCTACTTGATACGTGGTGATTCTTTCTGTTCTGCTTTCACTCACTTGTGTACAGCAAATTTTCACCGCAGGATCTACATTCAGGTGTGACTGCTTGCACACTCACAGGGATTGCATAAACCAAATAAATCCAGCAGAGTAAAAGGGCCTCTTTGTAGGCAATCGCCAGTCTTACTGCTGCTGCTTTTCCTGCTCTTGAAGCAGGTTTTTCTCCCGATGCTTCAAAATAAAATTTGATTAATGCATATCAACACGTACCACACTAGTATTGTTTCCATCTGCAGCGTGTCTCTCCTGGTACGTTCATCACTTGTGTAATTGAAATGATTATTCTGCTCTTCTGTGACCTTCACTGCTCAGGTGGACGTCACCAGTTAAGCTCTCTCGGGGTGGCCTCGAGCACTCTTTTGCATGTTTACAGGGTAATACTGTGCTGGTTTAAATTTCATTCTTGCAGTCAGGGTAGATGAGTCAATTGGATTTCATTATCATGAGCTAATGGGGTGTTGCAGTGCTTGTCAGCAAACCCATAAGGATGGGTCCCAATGTTTTCTTGTTTGTTTTTGCAGGGAAGGGTTTCTTTGTGGGGGCATGTTTGCACCTACACACTTGGGGTTTACCTTATTTTGTTGCGAACGCTTTGATGATGGAATTTTATTTAGGGGAAGTGAGCTCCAAGTGCAAAATCAGCCTTGTATCCCATCTCCTGACACTGTTGTTAGGATCTGTGGGAAGTGAGGTGTGTGGACAAGTTTCTACTGCAGGGTTGGGATCTGCTCATGTGTTTATAAAGACCCCTCAGGCAGCCCCTCCTTGCAGCAGGCAGGTGGTCTTTTGAAGTGATGCCGCTCCAGAGTGCAGGTATATTTGTGTTGGAGACACCCTATTTGCAAGATGTACCAGGAAGGTGGATTTTGTGGGGGTTTTTTTTATACACTGTTGTTGTTTCATACCATGAAAATAACCATTTTGCTTGGCTGGAGAGCCAGCAGAACACAGCAGCCTTTCTGAAGCCATCAGGCCTTGTGACCTGAGTGATAAGCCACCAGCTCGGTACAGGAGAAGCAGATGACGATGCCTTACATCTCCTAAAACAATTGAGGTTGGTTTTTTCTCCTTTCCAGGATGAACCACTGGATTAAGAAGGGTATAGCTAGCAAATACGTCTTGTTTGAAATACTCGGCTTCCAGGAAAACACCAGGCAGGTGATTAATTGCCAAGTCAGGGAATACACAGCTCACACGTGATGTGTCTGTGGCTGAAAACACAAACTCCTTGATGTCATACTTGTGAACTGAAATAATGCAGTGCTGGAGTTCAGAGGTGAAATACTCCCTTTTGTTTCTCTTAAAGGTAGCTTTTGCTGCTGCTCTTCCAAAGAATAGATGATCTTTTACTGAGATGCTCTTTCCAATGAAATTCTGCCTGTGCAGTTTTGGGGATTACCAATGGCTTTGTTGTAGGAAAAGATGTCCAACTCCTTCATTCTGTTCCCCAAAATATTTTTTTCCTTGGACATCCTAACCCAGGAAACTGGAGTGCTGAGGTTAGAAAATACCAAGAGTGCGTGGTCAGGAGAGCACCTTGATCATGTTTTACCCAGGCTGTTATTTATACTTGAGCTAAAACCTAGAAAATATTCCCTCCTGGGAGTCCAGCAGGTATTTCAGACCAAAACACCTTCCCCACCCCCACCCCCGGTGCTATTTTACACAAATTATATATACATTTGAATCTTTTCTACTTAACTTGTTGTCTTAATCTTATAATACCTTTTTAGTATTGATTGTGATTTTACACTGTGGATTATGACTTCAGCAGAGGAGATTTATGGGAAAATTAAACTTTTTTTTTTTTTCCTCAAACTGTGAATATTAGAAGAGCTTTTGGCCCTGGATCTGATTCCAAATCCTTCATAACTTCTTTATCTGTTACTACCCTTCTAGCAAGATAAAACTGTTCACTTGATGTGCAAGCCAGCTCGGTCAAAAATACTTTCAGGGACAGTTAACTGAAAATGGAGGTAAAGGGGTGTTGGGGTGTTTTTTTCTAGACAGAGAAATAAAGAAATCAACTGTGCTGCTTCACCTCCTCTGAGGGGAGATTAAACCACTGTGGATTTTTATGTGACCATGTTTGAATCTCAGACCTGCCTGTCCCACCATCCCTGGGTACCCAGCCTCATAGAGAGGGATAAACGCATTTCATTTCAGGCATGTTGGGTTCCTGTGATCAACTGAGGTTATTTAGAAGAAAAAACTGTTTTCTGATGAGTAGTTGGGGTTTGAAGCCCCCACAGCCCATCCTTCCCAAACTGCCCATCCCTGATACCTGCTTGGGGGTCCTGAGGCAGCTGAGCTGAGCATCGCCCCAGCATCTCGAAGGATGCGTGATGCTCTGAATTTTTATTGATAAGATACTTAAATCTACTTGGGGAAAGAGGGAAAACAAATGTGGTTTTACCCTCCCATTAGTCAGCTTACATTGCCACTGGGGTCTGCAGCACTGACAACCTCTTCTGGCTAGGGCAGGGTGTCAGAACCCACGCAGATGGACTATGTCAGGCAGTGATGCTGAGGATGGCACACAGACTAGGCAAGCAGCAGCTCCTTTGAGCAATCTGACTTCACCTTCCAGCCTTGCACAGAGATCTCCCTTGAAGATGTAAGCGCTTCGCTCTGTGTTACGACAGTCAGAATGCTGCTGCGTGTGGCCAGCGAGGCTGCTGACTCGGTGAAAACCTTCTGCAGTCATTCCCTGGTTGGGTGTTTTTTTTCCCCCACCCCCCTGCAAGAAGGCTGCTGATGTGTCTGTGGAGAGGTTTAGCCTGAACACTTGAATAGATTTGTATATTATGGTTTCAAAATTGTTCTTAATTGGTGCAGATATTGAATCTGCCAGATGTTGGTCGTCTTTTTTTCCAGCAGAGACTTAACTGTTACTAAGGGTTGAACTGGAAATAATTGTTTTACCTCAGGATGGTATTTCATTTGGAAGATTAATAAAGTCCACTCGAAAAAGAGATTATCTTAAATTTACTGCAGCTGGAAAGGACAAAGATTATCATTGTCAAAGGCAGCGAGCGTCAAAACTCACTGGAACCTGGTCTTTTTAAAGAAGGGAACTTAATAAAAATGTACTTAAGATAAGCCCTGGAGGAATGTCTGAAAACTTTTAAAGCTAAAATATCAGTGGTAACAAGATGCAAATGTTACACATAGACCCAATAAAAAACAAATAATTTTTTTAGCCCCATAGAGGAATGTAACCAGCATGCTAGACCTCTGCCCGTGTTTCAATTGGTTACAGAGCTGGTAAAAATGCAGGCTCTGTGTAAAGCTCTGTCTTTCTCTCTCTCTTTATATATATTTAATTGGGGTATTTCTGCTTTGCTTTTTATGTTTTAAAGGGGTAGTTGCGTTTCAATGTGGCTTTTCACTGAAATTTAGTGTTCCTTACTGCTTCCAAAGCATTTCATGCAGCCTGGTATTAGAGATTATTTTTGGATACCCCTCATAAAACGTAAAGTTTCATGTTAAATATTCCCTCTGGTGAAACCTCATGCTGACTCCTGCAAAGATTTATTTATTTTGGTTTTTTCCTTGAGTTTTCTCCGTGAACAACTGATAAATTTGTCTAACGTGGGAGAACTTGGCTGGATCACAAAAATATACAGCCCTTCTAAGTGTGGGCTGGGAAGTTGTACTGTGAGCTGAGCACCAACAACAATGGTTTGGTAAAGGACATCAGACTTTTTTCTTCTGATGCACAATCTTTGCTTCTAAAATGCCACTGCAAAGACATGCATTTACCTTGTATCCAGAGCACTCTAACCAAGCTCCAATTTTTAATTTTTTTTGCCGTGATCTAACTAGAAACCTTGGACTGCTGGGTTGTAGTAATGTGGGAGAAGGTTTGGGAGGAGAGGAGGATGTTTCCCTTTGATCCTGCTTTCTAACAGTGCTCCACAGTGGCACTGGGGCTCTATTTCATTAAATATTTAAGTAGGTAAATCTCAGTGTGTGTCTTAAACTGGCTTGTACTGGGAGCAGCCAGGGAGGGCTAAGATACTTTATGGCTGGCTTGGAATAGCTGTCTTGGTTATTTATCCTGAGCTTCATCTCCAGCTGTTAACTCTGAATTCTAATTAAAATAATGAATTTTCAGATGAACTAGATTGGATGTGGTAGAGGGAGGCAAAAAATCACCACCTCGAGTTGTGGTTAGAGCTGCAGAGAAAGTCGGGCCTGAGCCTGCGCCGCGCTCTTCAAAGAGCAGCTTCTCCTGTTGCCAGAGAACCACGGGCCTTTCTGTGTGGGGTTTGGTTTTACCTTTTGATTCCCCCTGTGACTCATGGTGGGACGCTTCAGACTCTGTGTAAGCGAAGAACCGGGCTTTCAAAGCACAGCTGAAGCCTTGAGTAGGTCTGGGAGCAAACCCCCCTCAAACACCTCTCATCTCAAACCCAAATAATCTCTGGAGACCCTTGCGATTTTAGGGCTGAGGTGAAAACAAACACTGAAACAAGTTATTTCTAGCTCTTTGTCATCTGTAATCATAGGTGTTCGTTGCAGTGATGCCATTTGAGCACTGGGTTTGAAGCTAAAGAAAGCACTGAACCCTTGTAGGGCTCAACAGCAGCTTTTTTGTGGTCAAGGGTTTGTGGTGATGCTCTGCTAGGTCTGGTGATGGCTTCCTGCATGTTCTTTTCGGTGACTAAATTTATTTCCTTTCTAGCTTGCTCGAAGTATTCACAGGGTGTTCTTCTTTACCCTTTAGGTCTTCATCTTAATGTTTAAGACCAACCTTTTTGTTTGTCCAGGAAGAAAAGAGACTTCTTCCAGCTTGGACTTTAAAAATAGTTAAAAACTTCACAGTATGTATCTGTAGGAAGGGACCTTCAGAGGCCATCTAGTCCCACCTGCTGCCGTGAGCAGGGACACCTTGAACTGGGGCAGGGTGGTCAGAGCCCCATCAAGGTCTCCAGGGATGGGGCCTTCACCATTTTTCTGGGCAGCCTGTGCCAGGGCCTCGCCACCCTCCGTAGGAAGAGCCTCCTCTGGACCAAGGGGTCTGTATCCTTCCTGTGCTGAGGGCTCCAGAGATGGATGCAGCACTGCAGGGGGGTCTCTGCAGAGCAGAGGGGGTCAATCCCCTCTTTTAATCTGCTGGCCACGCTTCTGGTGATGCAGCCCAGGCTGCCATTGGCCTTCTGGGCTGCAAGTGCCCATCATTGGTTCCTGTCCAGCTTTGAGTACCCCAAGTCCTTCTCCACAGGGCTGCTTCCCATCACATCAACTGTGCATGTGTAACCTCCTACTTTGCACCTGAAGGACCACACCTCAGCTCCTTGATGTGTTTAAAATAGAAGGGGAAAATGACCTCATCTTAGTATGGTGATAGCTTGGTAGATTAGCTCTTTCTGCTTCAAAGTAGGCTTGGAGAAAGCTGAGGTGCTGTAAGAGTGCCTGCTGGTGTGTTCCCGGGATGGCACAGGTGGAGGTAGGTGTTGGTGAAAACCCAGAATGGTTTGGTGACTCTCTAGTGCTGCTGCAGACACATCTACTTTCCCCATGGATTAACAAGGTGCTTACTTTTAAAAGCCTTTGGAAAATGAAATGATTAGCATTTCTTTAAAAAAAATCCAAACCAAACCACCTTAAAATGTGTGGGAATCTTTCTCTTCTGTTTTTATTTGCTGTGAGTGGTGTTGATCTGTGTACAAAAATGACATCAACTCTGCTTCTGGATCTACTTCAATAACAAGAGCATGGAGAGAATGGTGCTCTGTGCCCATTAATGATGTGTCCTGCTCGTTAATGACACAGAGCCTGGACTCTCTTGCATTATTACTGTGTGAAAGTGAATCACAGAATGATGTGTTTCTTCAGCCTTTTGTTGAAGCATTTCCACGCTTCCTCATCTACATGTGACTCGATGGTTACTGGACTCAATTTGTTAATTTGAAGCCCCTTCCAAGTAGATTTTTGGGGCTGAACCTCGTCACGTCTGCTTTCTGTGTCATGGCTTCTGGAGCTTGTTCTCAAGGGGGAAATGTTCAGTTCTCCCTTTTTTTGGCCTTTTCTGCCTGGAAACCACCGATGCACGTTGCTGTAGAGCAGGGATTTAGATGGCTTGCATTGCTGCTGTTTGTAATGGGCCTCCAAGTTTAATCTTCCACCTGATGCTGATTTCAGTGGATTTATTCTGAATTTGCCCTGAAAAACAGTCGAAAGCAAAACGTGGTGTTAGAGCCTGAGCTGCAATTCTGTGTAACTTCATAACTCTATTGGTGCCAAACGTTTGGCTTTCCCAATCTAACATGCTTTCATGAAGCTGAATAGAAAGCACAAAACCTTTGTGAACTTCAGATCTGGGTCTGTACTCTGTGGTTATCTGTACAAAGGTGTGCCACTGCACTACAAACCCAGGTTGCTTTGCTTTGATATGTAGGAGGGTTTGTGTGTGTAAACAGAGATATCAATCAGTTGGAAGGCACGACAGTTCAGAGACCCTGTACTAAAACCAGGAATGCCAGGAGAGAAGAATTAACTCTGTCCTCTTTGTGTGGGCAAGTAAGCTCACTAATTTTACACTGGCTCATTAAGAGATGTATAGCTGGATTGGATCCCTCTTTACCCTTAAATGCAGTGTTTAGTCCATGCAGTGACTCATGCTGGAATTAGAGAGCAAAGGGATCCTGCCTCAGTGTTTATTCCACAGCCATGGTTTCAGTGGAAAATGTTTCTCTCTGTGGATTTTTACAGGTAAAATTTGTCTGTCTGTCTCTGAGGGGAGAAAAGAGAACTATGGTGGTTTTTTTTTAAGTTAAAATAAGTTTTCTCTCTACCAAAGAACAGAATTTAAGTGTAGCAAGCCCATGTCTGTTCGTGGCAGTCAAGTCCTGACTAGTTAATTAGTTAACAGAAGTGTTAGATGTTGGTGTGATAGTAAATATGCAAATAGTTCTATAGAACAGCATGGGTGCATTGATCCTAATGGAGTATTTCTGAGGGTTCAAAAAGCTGTCATCTCTAAAACAGCTCCAATAAAATCCCTTCCCTAGCAGGTCCAAAAAAAATTAAATAAAATCTTTATTTCCCCCCTATACTTTTTCAGTAAGGCACTGACCATATGGTGAAGCATTGGGCAGTCTGGATTCTGCTCCTAACTCTTCTGTTGAGTTTTTTCCTAAATGACTATACCAGAACTGCTTCACCTTTGACTGTTTCTGGCATTCGTGGTGTTTTGAAATCCCTCTTCATTTTTCTTTCCTTTTTTTTTTTTTTCCTTTAAAGAAAGGGAGAAAAAGGGAGTGCAAAACACTTAAGAACTCTTTAATGCCCTGGAAAATGTTTTTCCACTAATCTGTATTCTTAGCCAGAGTGTTGAACTGCTGGTTGTCAGTGGGAGACCAGCTTTTCTTGTTAAAAGGGACAAAGTGACCCCGGGAATGAAGTCCCACTTGCAGAGATGCTGTACTGAGTTTTATCCTTTCAAGAAAGGCTATGGGACGTAAGTAAGCTCATTTTGTGATAACTATCCCTGAAGGACAGCAAGCTGCTGGTGGTAGCTTGTGATGAATCTGCAAATAAACCCATTTTCCTTCAGAGCTACTCTTTCCCTTTTGGGCATTAGATCCTTCAATCCATTTACATGCAATGCACTCGGACTCTTGCCTGTTAGGTTGCAATGGCTGGAAGGAATTCAGTGTCTTATGGTCTCCTAGGTATATAAGGGTAAAGGGTCTGGAGGGGAAGGCTCCTGAGAGGAGGCTGGAGGCCCTGGGGTTGTTCAGCCTGGAGAAGAGGAGGCTAAGGGGAGACCTCATGGGGTCTGTGGCTTCCTAATGAGGGGGAGCGAAGGGGCAGCGCCGACCTCCCCCCTCTCTTCGGGGACCAGGGATAGAACCAGAGGGAACAGCGTGAAGCTGTGCCAGGGAAGGTTTAGCCTGGGTGTTAGGAAGAGGTTCTGTACTGAGAGCAGGCTCCTCGGGGCAGTGGTCACAGCCCCAGGCTAGGCTGAGGTCAAGAAACATCTGGTCAATGCCTTCAGTCCCATGCTCTGGCTTTGCTGGTCCTGTGTGGAGCCAGGAGCTAGGCTTGATGGTTCTTACAGGTCCCTTCCAGCTCAGGAGATTCTATGATATGATCTCCAAGGTAAAATAAAGGGAGCCTTCATATCATCATGTCAAGGTGGGCCGTGTTGTTCTGTGCTGCGTGCTAGGCATCGATACGCTGATCTAGTGTCGTTTTGTTGCAGCCCTGAAGAGGTGTCATCCTGTTCCCACCGATGCAGTTTATTTCTCCAGCGTCCAGTGAAGCATTAATTACTGTTTGATCTTTCTCCTATAAAATTCACAATGAGATACAGCTCTAGACCCGTGGGCAGGGATTTATTCCCCGTGGTGAGCGATGATTTTGGTGGGGTTGGGGCCACGACTGGGCCTAATTCTCCTCTAACTGTAGGGCAGATAAAAGGTGGGGAACGAGGTCACTGTCCCAGGCGCTCTGTTTCTTTTTGCTGATCTTTTTTGCATGAAAACCAGGTTTATACTGCAACTCTGCACAGGGCTGCCACTGTCAGTAGTTTATACCTCTTGCTAATAATTGGCAGCATTTCAGACTGCCTTAAATTTGGGGTTCAGTTATGAAAAATCAACTGCAGTTTTCTCTGCAGCAGAAGGCAAACTGAGCTCATTCCCATTCCTGGGCTGGATGAGGGCAGTCTGGGATTCGTGTCTTCAAGGGTATTCCTCTGTTCATCAATGTTTATTTTTTTTCCCCTGCTTGTCTGTGAATTCAAGTACTAAACAATTACATTCTTAGGAATTTATGCAACTGAGATAGCAAAAACAACGATTATGTTTGTGTGAATTTAAGGCTGCTCTTATAATACAGACACTTAAAAACGCCTGATGGTGAATTTTATATCCTCCTAGCTGTCATCTTTATTAATTCTCTTCCATCTAAGTGGTGGTTTAATGGGAATTCTGTAAAGGCTAGTCACCATAATTAACTAGAAATACTAAACTATATTAATCTGCCCATTGTACTAGAGGTGATTAAAGCAGCTTAAGCAGGGTGAGCATTCTTGTACATCTTGAATGACCATGTGAGCACTGTGTATTTCCTCAAGAGTCACAGGAGCCGTTGAAGAGCAATTTACTACTTACCCTTTGTTAATACTTCTGTTCTTAGAATCTGGGTACTGCACGTAAAAACTACACTTCAATATATTTCTTTGCTTTCACAGAGGTAATAAAACTTGTAGAATGTAGATAAGACTATGGATGTAGAAGAGCACTCTGAGGACTTTGCTACGATCTAGGTGTGTATCCCACTCTCCTACCTTCCTGACTCCTGAAAGCAGATAAGCATCTCTCATTTTAATAAACAGTGTCCTTGATCTTTAATAGCTTCAGTAAAAGTATTTAGTGGTAGGGCAGTTATTATGATCACTTCTAGCTCTCCGTTTTGAGGCTGGCTCTTAATGGATGTGGAGGAAGGAGGGAGAGCAGGTGGAGATAAACCTAAAGACAGGGTGAGGGGAACAGTGAGGACTGGAGCTGCAGCTCCGCTTACTCTTAGCATTTCAGGCTGGAGAAGTGCAGAAATGAATGAAAATGTTAATACATTCCAGCAGGGTCTCTGGTTCCTTTCTGCAGAAGTGTAATCCCACTCTGCTATCACTTGGTCTTATCAGAGCCTTTCAGAATTAGTTAGGGGTGATAACAGCAGGGTGGTTACAGCACGGCCAGCGAAGGGAATCGTTACATATAGAAGGCATTTACTCATGAAAACAGTACGTCAAATAAAGACCTTTTATGAGAGATGATGTTATAAAACCAGTGTTGTGAACTTGGCTTAGCTGTTAGACTGTAACCTGAACTCAGCTTAGCTGATTGTACATTTAATTGCAAAGTTCAGGATTGCTTTTCAGAAGTGGAGCAGTTTTTCCCTGAAATGGGTGGTTTGCCTGAATGCTGAAATGGGAGAAGGTAGGAATATCTGTTCAAAGAAGGTGGGTTCATGTGTTGGTAGATTGCAGTAGATGTTGAAAGCAGTGCTCTGGCTGATAGTTTTGTACAGTGATGTATTTCTTTTAAGGTCACCAGCATTGTGACCCAAATGCAACACGTGCTACTTCCTCCAACATATTCCTGCAAGCAATCCTTTAGGAATGCCAGCAGTTTAACTGGGAGTTGAGGGTTTTTTCCAACTGTGGAAATGAGGCAGGCATCTTTAGCTTGCTCTCCAAAGTTTCATGCTGGCTTCCTGTGCAAGCCCTCTTCACAAAGAGATCTAGCTGAGCATCCTTTTGGTGGAACTCAACTTGAAGCCCCCAAACTCAATATGACTGTAAATGTTCCAGCTCCAGAAAGCCCTTGCTTGGTACAGAGAACATAAGACCTATCATGCAGTGGCAGTGCTCAAAACATTTGGGTTTTCCTCTTCCTAGCAGATTGCCATGAAGTCATAAGGCGGTTCTGAAAAGAAACAATCCTCACCCTTACATGGGGAAAAATTTCCTGTAGTTAAAAGCTTGCTAGATTACTTCTGAGAGCTGTGATGTAAGAATCTTCCATGTAGTCATGTGCATCAGCTGAGATAATGCACTATTTTAACTTGGCAGCCTCCAAGAGGGCATTCATGAAAGCTTTCATTAGGTGTTTATAGAAAATAGAAAGGAAACTCATGCCACAGAAGTTTGCCTGTACTTTCCGACAGCTTAGTGTTAGATCTTATTATGGCTTTAAATCTCTTCTGTAACTACTTGTCTCCTCAGCTGCCAGACTCTTGGCGAGGTGGCTGCTTTTTGCTGAGAGACCTTAGCAGCAGGAGGAGGTGAGAAATTACAAGTGAAATGTCCTGAGCACCATAAAAATACAACAGTATTTTTAAAATGGTGATGGTGTATGTGAGAGCTGGCTTCTGTGACATCCTTTTTTAAGTTCCTGCAAGGCTAGGACGCTGTAGAATTATACTCCTTAGTTACAGTAAGAGTTCTTGACTATAAGTAGATTTCAAATCTGGTTTTATTGTGTGCTTTTTCTTTTTCCTCCCACTCCAAAGCCCTCCTCTGTACTAATATTTTAATTTTTATCGCCTCTTGAGGCGTCTCCTGTGTTCTGGGGATAAAAAAATGGGAAAGAGAACTGAGTATTAGGGGTTAAAAATAAAAATCAAAGTGGTGAAGGAAGGGGGAATACAGCTATCTGTGGGGAAAAATGTGAATTCTTCTTGTGCTGCTAAAGACTAAAGGGAGAAGCTTGGAAATCAGCTCAGAACTTGGGGTGCTGGGCTTCAGAAACCAGCCATGTCAGTCTGACGTGGCCATATGTGCTGGCCATGTGTTCAGTTTATTAATAATGGGCATTTTATATTTCTCTTCTAAAGCTCCATGTGCTGAAGTGGAGGTAAAGGACTCAGAGTTTGAAGTGAGCGTGCTAGGGAGAAGAGAAACGGGATGGGGATCTCCCCTGCCTTAGAAACCATCCTATACTGAGGTCTGATGACTAGTTAAATTGGTAGCATGGGGGATAGGAGTTGAAAGTCGTGTTTGGTGGCAGGAAAGCTTTTATTTATTGCAGCTATTTCCTTGATGCTACCCAGCATGCAGCTTACAGTGGCATAATGGGGCTGTTTCATAAAGCACTCCTGTTAGTAGGCTTGCATCTTAGCAAACTATTAGCATTGCATCGAAGACCTGGAATAAGATGGATTTACTTTTCTTTTCTTGCTTTTAAGCCAGTGAAGCTTCAGATTCTGGGACGGGCATGCTGGTGCCTATCTTGTGCTCTTTAAATACATTTGATTAAATTAAGAGCATTAAGCAATTTTTAAGTTTCCCTAAACAATGGATGGATTTTTCTGTGATTATTACATGAGTCAGTTATAATAATCCCTTTTCATTGTGCAGTTTCGTTGCTGAAACTGAGTGCTGAAGTATTGTTGGTAACTCCCTTATAAACAACCCGACTTCCAATTTGCAGAAGAGATTTTTTTCTCGCTCCGTTCTGTTCTTCTGTAGCCTGTATTTATTTCAGTAATGATGTGGATGTTAGAGATGAGCTGTCCAAAGGAATCACATGGCTTTACTGGGATAATAGCAGGCTGTGTTCCATGGGCCAGGCTCTGCACAGGGTCCCTGCAAGCTTGTTTTGACCTTTTCAGTACAGGAGACTTCAATTCTACAAGTTTTCTCACATTAGCACTTGTACCAGGCTACTTCTTTATGTTGATGGAAAGAATTTGAGACAGTGCCTGTGCAGTAATTGCAATATGATTTCAAAGCACTGGACGGGCTGCTGTTTCCTGCCCTGCAACTGCAGGGTTAGCAAAAAAAAACCTACTTCAAGATGTCCAACTTCTGCTTCTCATTTGTTCCGAGATGCTTGTACGTATCTGTGTCGGACCCACATAATGAAATTTAAGTCCCCTTGCCGTTCCTGAGGTGGGTAGATAAACATAAAGCAGCTTCTCAGGAGGAGTAGAGAATACTGGGCAGCGTTCTGACTGCTGCAGGAAGTAAACAACAAAAAAAAGATGTTAATTTTAAAGTCAGGACTTTCCAGGCTCATAGTCTGTGTTCTGGTCTTTGTCCCTTGCTGAAGTTTCACAGCATCTGTCGCTGGATTTTGGTAATCTCTTCTTCTAAGAGAAGGGTCATTAGGAGTAGTGAGTTTACTTGAATGAATTTCACAGCAATTTCAGACATATGCTGTGTGCCAAAATGTTAGGACAAAACACCTGAATGTTTCACATACTAAATACCATAAAACCACAGCATGTTGATAGGCAGAGCCATAAAATAAATGTATATAGGTGATTGGCTGTCTCAAATGCATGAGGTTTGTTGTACCTCTGTTTGCTGGTGATTTCCTTACATGGGAATTCAGTGTTTGATAATTAACTCATAGCTAGCAGCGCCATCCAGCAATGTAATCCCATGCTTTTCAGATTACCTGTTTCAAAATGAGTCAGAGTAATTACTTTATCTGCAGTTGCAACAACAGTTTTACCGGGATGTAATGTTCTTTGCCTTGGCTGGTTCATAAGCTGTGCTTGCAGTTGTCTTCTGCAGGCCAAAGTATGCAGAGCTCTTCTGTGTACTTCCATGGCAAAGGAGATAAGGGTTTGCCATATTAATACCTAAAAATGAGCACAGTGCTGCTGGTTACCAGTAAATGGTTTGATCAGACAGAGCTGACATGAGTGTGGACTCTGCAGCGAGCTAAAAATGAGAGTGTAGTCCACTGGCTGCTGAGATCATCGGTCTGATCTCTCCAGAAGTGGGATTGCTTCCCGACTGTGTTAGTCGGTCAAGTTCTCCTTTTCCTCTTTGCTCCGTAACTTTGGAAGCTGGTGGGTTGCTGGCTCAGGGACTGTTCTTCAGCACCAGGATCCCAGTCAGAGTTCAGTAAGAATAGCAGCATGGGAAATGGCCTTGGAAATACGATGCTGTCTGGCCTCCAATACAGTGAAATCAGGATGTGTCATCATCTGAAATTTCCTTTTTATTGTTAATAGAAATATGTACAGAGAGGAAAAAAAGGGAAACAAAAATAAGCATATACACAGTCAAAATGGGGGAAATACCTTGTATTTAACCTATACAAGAGGAAGAGAACTGGGATTTGAGCATTGTCCCAAGAAGACTGATGTGGTAGTTACCAGGCTACAATGAAATATTTACAAGGATTACTTAATTCTGTACACTTGAGCTAAAAAGAAGCCCGAAGTGCAGCGCTCTGATGCTTATCTTGCCAAAAGCACCATGCCATATTGATCTGTCTCAAGTGGGTGCCAGGGCATAAATCTTATCAGATGTTTCGTAGTTCGACCTAGTCATATTTACCATGCTGTGTGTGGGCTGTCTCGTATTCCTGGAATCAGAGCTGACTTGTCAAGTGAAATGTCTGCCTGATGTTTCCTGTCAGAATAAAATGTCACTGCAGGTATCTTGAGGCAGAGATGTGGCTGTAGAAATTCCGTGTTTTGTTGGGAGTGGGGAATGGTCGCTGCCTGTCTTAGTGACAAAGCAGCTGGCTAGAATTGTGGAATCACAGACTGGTTTGGGCTGGAAGGGACCTCGAAGATCATCAAGTCCCAACTCCCTGCCATGGGTAGGGACACCTCTCACCAGGCCAGGCTGCTCAAGGCCCTATCCAACCTGGGGATGTTAGCCTGTGCCAGGGCCTCAACACCCTCATAGTGAAGAATTTCTTCCTAATATCCAATCTAAATCTACCCCTTTCCAATTTAAAACCACTCCCCTTCCTCCTATCACTCCAGGCCCCTCTAAACAGTCCCTCCCCAGCTTTCCTGTAGCCCCTTAAGGTACTGGAAGGCCTCTATAAGATCTCCCTAGGCTGAACAGCCCCAACCCCAAGTTTGATATAGCCACTGACTGAACTTGTTTACGGCTCTCATGCCTGTGGTGTGTTTCTGATAGCTGCAAGGCTATCTCAGTAAAGCTGATGGGAGTTTGAAGTTCACCATGGTATTTCCCTTTTGCAGTGGGAACTTCCTAGAGCTAGACTTCCGAGCTGCTCCTCTTCTCCATGTTGCACATTTTCCCCCTCCCCACTTCTCAAGTTGCTTCCTAATCTTCAGCTGCATCTATTTTTCTAATTGTAGATTGTTTTGCCCTCCTTTGCTCTCCTGGCTGCTTTCCCTTTATCACACAGAGTAAATTTTAACACCCCCCCCCCAAAGCAAGCCCACAGGACAAACTTGTAGGCTGTATTTGCCCGAGCTGCTTTTTTCCACAAGGCTCTTTTGTTAGCAGGAGTTGTGGGTTAGCTTCAGTCACCGCTAAGCTTGCTGGAAAATGGGAGGCAGGCGGTCCTTGCTTTCTCACATTACCAACCAAACCCTCTCCCTTTCCTTGGGGTCTGCTATACCCGATGGAAAAACTGCATTTCAGCCATCAAAACCTTGCACCAGACCCACACTGCAGAATTATTTGTTCACGCTTAAGAGACATATATATTTGTTCAGGAGCTGTAAATGAATTTTTCACGCCTGTCAAAATCTTCACAACAGTGTGGAGGGGAATACAAGTAGTGTTAATTCTGCCTGCAACACTTTGGTGCAGCCTGTCCTTGCCCACTGCTGCTGAGGAGTAAATGCAGTTTGATCTATTGCTACTTGTGGTTGCTGGGCACTGATGTGTAAATCTGTCTTGATGTGCTGGCAAACAGAAAGCAGCGTTTCGTTTACCTTGTGTATTAATTGTCATATAATGAATTACTTCATAAGCCTTGCTCTGAGAGCTCGCCATCCGATGGTATCTTATCAGCCTGAACAGTTTATGAGCAATCAGAAATCAGTCTCTGCCAGCCACAGGAGATAGATGAGTTCCTGTGATCAACACGATGGCTTAAGGTGTGGAGGACACTGATTTTATTTATCCTGCAATTCTAGGGTATGGACACTTTGTACACAAAGATTGAATAGACAGAAGCCTTCTGTGATTTTGCTCCTTAAAGTGGGTTTAGAGAAGCAAAGAGCAAGCAGAACATGAGGAAAAGATGCTGTACAGAACGTCTCTGCAATGAAAGCTGCTTACCTACTTGCAGAATTTCCGGGCTCTTTGCTGCAGAATGGTTTAGAAACCAGGACACTGGTTAGGTTTTAAACAGAAGGGAAGTGAAAAGATATCTTTGTGTGGCACTTGTTCAGCTCAGAACTCTGAGAGCAAACTGAATCGAAGCTCTTTAGCAAAGAGTGGTTGGACCATGGGGGAAGATGGTTCTCTGGACGTGGCATGGCTTAAAGTGGAAGCTGGGCAGCAGTGAGCTGGGTGGCTTCATGTGGTTTATTCAATTTCTCAATCTACTTACAGTTGGGGGAAAAAATCATTATTTCTTTTAAGGCAACAGTATTTCAAGTGGATTTGCTGGCTGTGTGATGTGGAGACACGCTGCCAGCATTAATAGCCTTGGATGCACAGGTACATGGAAGACTTCAAAGGGATTTTTTTTATTCTTGGTGATCTTTGAGATGGAAGGTAAATGATGTTCATGACTGGCACTTTTGCAAGGACAGGAGATCTTTAGGTACTTTGTCAGGAAGTCGTATAA
Organism: Zapornia atra; assembly: GCA_013400835.1. Lineage (NCBI taxonomy): Eukaryota > Metazoa > Chordata > Aves > Gruiformes > Rallidae > Zapornia > Zapornia atra. The sequence goes on along the minus strand of VZTU01004372.1, from coordinate 31,970 downwards.
AATATTGTGAAAACACCCAGCATCAGCCTCATCTGCTGCATTAGGCGTATTTTGAATTAGTATTTTGTGTCTTTGTTAATGGACTTCTGTGTTTGGGGCTGGGTATGAAAGCAGAGATCCAAGGCTTCTCCAAGTATCCCAACACACCTCAGACTCACACTGGCCTTTATTTAGTGCAGTGTTGTTGGCAAGAATAACTCACTTAGGAGCGTATGACTCGTAGCCATGTAGCTTAAAATGTGTTTAATGTTGCTGTGAATATTGCACAATTAAATGTGGATTCTCCTGCTGGATTAAAAGCACCATAATTTCGCTCAGGAGGAATGCAGGCATGGCTCTTTTTACTTGCTGTTGTTGAACTCTTGTGACATTATGCACAGCTTTTATTTAAACACCTCGTGTGGTTGGGAACAAAACACAAATGAACTCACAGATGAGTTTTATTGTGGTTCCAGTACAGGCTGGAGCATCTTCCCATCTGTCTGTAATGGGGAGGTGTAATTCTGTATAGTAAGTCCTTTTAGTAATCCTCTTCACAAGCAACCACTGCTGTTCAAAGGCCTGCATGCTGCACAGGTTTAGAGCAAGGCTTTAATATTAAACCTTACCTTTATAATGAAACTCCCAACTATTAACAATTCAGAGGGTACAAGTTCTGCTGCGCGGTGAATTCGCCTGTATCGTCTGTAGACCTGTAGCATCTACAAGTTCAAGGGTATAGACCCATCACTCTTGATGTTTGGGAAACCTGATGCTGACTTGTAGCAGAGGGATTCTCTGGAGGGGATGTTTCTTGCTTGTTGTAAGCACCAGATGACTTTGTTTAAGAGCAGCGCTGCTGTTGTGTTAAAGCCAGGCTTTAATGGAATCAGGAGTTCACATTAAATTAATACGTTTTACATGGAGCCCATCAAGTAACATTTAATTTGCTTCAATAAGAAGTCAGGGCATCTGGGATCATAATGGTCTGTACTTGGGAAAATCTGGGAGAATCCCTATATTACAGCATCTTAAAAATGCTGACTTAAACAAGCGGTAGCATTTGTGAATAAGCTTAATTGCTTTATGCAACCTCGTATCTCAGTGCTAAGACTGGATAGGAAAAGGATCTCTTGAGCAAGGGTTCTGAAAGCAGGGACAATACTGCACTGCTGCTTTTTTTTCTTAGCAAAACAAGGCTTCAGAGAGGTTTTATAAAAATGAAACTCATCTTGCATGGTCCAGCTCTCCTAAGCTAATGAAAAGATGAGGGTGGTTATTTGTATTTGCAATCCCAATCTGCCTTCTTGTCTCAGGAGTGATTTAGGGAGATGTGGGTGGGTCAGTCTCTCAGTTAAGAAACACCGCTGCAAAATGGCAGAGACTTTAGCATCATGAAGTCTTCTCTACATCTGTCCCAAAGGTCTTGAACGTGATGCTTTCTTACCCCAGCCTACCCCAGCGGGTTTCTCTCTGACAGCGCGCCCTGCCCAAACGGCTGTCTCAGCAGATGACGTGATCAGGCTCTGGGTCCTTTTGTGTGGGAACACAAGGTTGTACATCTGATGGGCCGTTAAGTCAATTGGAATGAAATCGGTGTGTAATAACCAGAGTTATAAACTGTAATGTTGATAGTTATTATCTAGGTGTTGGAGAGGGGATTAGTGGGCATGTTACTACAGACCCAGAGTGAGAGGCGGCGTGTAATGACCGTGAGTAATGCGAAGTGATTAAATCGGTTAGGCTTGTGCATGTTAAGTGTTAAATCTCATGCCAGCGCCGGTGAGCGGTGCAGTACACCTTGCCATTTGCAGTCCCTGTAAACAACACATGGGCGTTGAAAAGATCCCAACACACAAAAGAAGGGATGGGAGCACAAGGACGTGTCTCTAACCTGTGACGGCGGAGTACAAAGCCTCCCGGGCAGCACCACAGCTGTAATTACATGATCCTGCCGTAGCACGGGTGGTTTTTGCAGTCTTTTTGCAGGTGTGGTACATCAGAGAAGGCATCTCGGGTGCTTCGTATCCAAGGGATGAGCAAGGCTGGGTGCGTCTTCTGCCTAAAATGGAATAGTGGTGTCTTGGCGTGCACCAAAAAAAATCACACTGTTTCCTGAAGCAGCACTGACAGTTCATCCATTCAGTTTGGTTTTGGGAATCATGAGCTGTTCATATTTGCTTGAGCATTGCGTAGTCATTGTTCAAACTAACACTTCAGTTTCCTGTTGTGGACTTAAACGCTCAAGAGCTATTAGGTTTCCCTTTTACTACCACTTTTCTCTCCAGAAACTGGTGGGAAGTCACTCCAGAAGTCATGAAACAGTGAAAAGCTTCAGAGTTGGTACCCAAGAGAGTGGCCCCGGAGAAACTTAGACTGCTGTAAATGTTTTCTGTTGTTCTGTTTGTTGGGTGTGGTTTTTTCCTTCACATGACTTCGTATAAAACTACCAGGGAGAAGGGTCTTGTCTTCCTAAAGAGTTTTTTCTTATGGAAAAAATGTATGGTCATTAAATGTTACTGGAGGAATATTTGCTTCCTTGAGGCAGGGCTATTTTTAATGCAAGGTATAGTGCAGTTGATACCATCAGGCATCATTAACTATCAACTGGTCTACTTGTGCCTTTCTGCCTCGAGCAAAACCATATTTAGAACAGTAGGTTTCCATCTGGTGGATTTTTCTGTGTTCTTTGTCTAAATAATACCATGCTCACATCTAAAAATCCGGGGGTTTTGAAAGAAAATTACTGAACAGGTTTTGGAAAGGCAAACTTCTCTGTGTTACTGTTCTAAAGAGGATTGTGAATCTGCTCCAGTAGGGAATTCACTGGTCTCTATTCCCAAACTTGATGAAGAAAGGAAGATGTTGCTGGATGTGGGTATTCTGGGAGCAGGCAAGTGGTTTGAAGCTTGTGCTGTCACCATCGACTGGAGAAGCTTTTAAGGGACATTATCCAGATCTTGAGATGTCTCCATCATCTTGCTTTGGTGTAGCAGAAGATGTTAGTATCCATGAACTACTCTCCCAATTTCAAAGGAAAGGCAGAAGTTTTTGGTGTGACTCAGCTTTACAAGAACACTGCTTTAAGCAATGTTAATCCTAGCTGACTGTTCACATGTTTTGTTTGTCTAATATCCTTGTAATGTAGCTCTTCCCGTTAAAGAAAGCCAGCATCCTTAGTTCTCCTCTAAGCTATGTAAGACACGACTGCAGAAGCAGTTTGGGGCCTGAAGCTGCAGTGACTGAATGCTGCTGGAATGCGATGCGTCACATCTGGTAAAAGGGGAATAGATCCACAGCTCCTAAAATTTGGATCAGCCCTTTATTTGGGGGGTGGGTAGGTGGTGGTTTGGAAGTAAAACATCTTTGGAAGGTGAAAAGGAAGGGGGGGAAAAAAAAAGCTTGGTTAGGTTTGAAATTCATATTGGTGATTTTATTTTTAATAAATAACTGAAAATATAATAAGAAACCCAGAAGTTTGATAAATGTTGATTGCAGCGTTTGCCTTTCTGGGTCAGAAAAGAGATTTTTGAATACAGCTGGAAACCATAGCAATAGATGTGTCTGAGCCAAGAATTAAATGTATTTGAGACCAGCCAGAGTGGCTGGGTAGTTAATACCCTCCAGCAAATATGTGAAGGCTGCTGGTTTTTTAGCTTACAGTGTGTACAGCCGTTTCCCTTTCAGATATTGTAGTCCTCCTCATTCCTGCTGCTGCTTCTCCTGTGGTTATCCAGCTGAGGAGCTATTTGTCTGCTCTGCTTTATGCTGGGAGGTGGTGAATTGGGGGTGTGCTGCTGTTCCTTGAGACAAAGGGAGCATCAGGCTTTGGTCCCTGTCATTGATGTTGTAGGCTGCATGTACATGCGTGAAGCAGAAGGCATCTGCAGCCTGCTGGGATTGAGACCTGGGAAAGACTGAGTCTCCTGCTTTCAGATGGTAACTGAAGAGGAAAAATATTGATTAGTAGAACTTACAGGGAGAGTAATTTAGAGTGTGTTGAATATTAAAGATGTGGGAACCATAGCATCTTTTCAGTGGCATGCTGAGTCCTTGCTGCTGCGTGGGTAGTGGTAGAGCTGCCAAGGTCCCTTTTAAAGTCCTCTGTGCTACAGCAAGCACAGGATGATCATATGAACGAGAAATCTTTCTGTTGTCTCACTTCCCTGGAAGCTGAAATGGAGAATTAATCCTCTGCTCCACTGGCATCCTCTACCTTCACATCTGTCTCCTTCCTTTCTTCTCTACAAATCATGTAAGGTTTAAGTGTGGGGAGAAAGGAAGACTGGTGTTCTTAGCTGTTAAATGAGGTTAATCAGCTTGATAGCGGGTGGCAGAAATGCTCCCTGAGGTTGAGAGTGTGATATTAATGGTTAGCAGGACTTGTTATCGATCTGGTGTAAACTTCCTTCCATTAGGCATGACCGCCTTGGTTAAACATTACTTGCTTACTTCATTGCTCTGTAATGAAGAGGAACACAGAAACTGTGGGCAGTGGGGGTGTTTATAAAAGAAGGCATCCTTTTCCATCTCATGAAGACCCCCATCTTGAGTTTGATGGCAGGGAATTAGGGCTGTAAAATCGCTGTTCTGCAGAATGCACTTTAACTGGCACAGAGGAAAGAAATGGAAGCACTGGAATTTCTGCAGGATGAGGAAGGTTAGTCTGAGGTGCATAACTCTGGCAGCCACCCAGGACGGCTGAACTGCTGGGGAAGGAGAGCTAATCCTTTTTGTTAGCTCTTGGCATAGTCAGTAAAAACATACAGCTAGGTTTTCCAAAAATACATCCCCTTTTTTTTTTTTCTTTCAGCCTCTCTTTTTTCTTTCAGGACACACTGTGGAGATGCAAATAATGCAGCAGGATAACTTGGATGTAGCCAGTATTCCTCATTTCTGTAGTTAAAACCTTGAGAAGCAGCAGATCAGTTTTTGCAACGTCTGCTTGCCTCCCATCCATAAATGACAGCCTGCTGGCAGAAGGACCAGGAGGAATGATTACAGCCATGCAGTGCTCCTCCTGTAACAGAAGGAGACCATCTTACAGATTGCGAATTTAATTGACTGCTTTAATGAATTTCACCTTCTTGACTTTTAATACTACGATCTGCAAAGCGGGGTTTCTATTTTTCTAGCAGCTCACGTGTAATTAGGAGTCAGAAAACAAACAGGATATGGAAATGAGAACTAAAACATTTGATGACAAATGCAAATTTCAGCCTAAATATTTTTGCTCTGCTTGGCAGTAAATCGTTGCTGGTAAAAAGATGCACAGCAAGTCTTCCCTTGTAAATTCCGCTTTGGCTGTGCCGTGGGGATCTTGCACACTGTTGTGTTGGATGTTCCTGCACCATTGAGAGCAGGAAAGAGAGGATGGAGCCAGCGTGTCATCAGCACTGTGCTCATTGGAGCCGCTGCTGCCTGTGGTGGTTTGGCCCTGGCTGGTGACCAGACACCCACCAAAGCTGCTCTATCACTCCCCTTTTCAACTGGACAGGGGAGAAAATAGATATTGAGAGGCTCTGGAGTCAAGATGAGGACAGGGAGAGATCCACAGTCAGCATCACTAGCTGCAGGTGGGGGTCTCTGCTCCCCATCCTCTTCCATGGGCTGCGGGGGGACACCTGCTCTACCATGGGCTTCTCCATGGGCTGCAGGGGAATCTTTCTCTTGGGTGCGTGGGGCACCTCCTCCTACCCTTCTTCCCTGGCTTTTCTCACATCTTCTCACTCCCTTCTCTGGGGGCAAAAAGCAGCTGCTTGGGGTTTTTTTCCCCTCTTAAATGTGATTCCCAAAGGTGCTGTGACCATCGCTGGTAGGCTTGGCCTTGGTCAATGACTCTGGCCTTGTTTACTCTGGCCGGCTGGTGTTTACTCTTCAGGCCTATAGAAAGCTTCTAGCCGCCTCTTGCAGAAGCCACCCCTGCAGCCCCTTCTCCTCCACCAGAACCCAGCCACATAAAACCACAAGGCTGCCCTGGGAAGATGTAACCTATGGAGTTAACATCTTTCAGGCACCCTACAGTGCCTGAAAACAGCAAACAGCAACCCTGCTGCGTCTGCCTGCGCCCTGCCTGTGAAACAGCCCTGGCTCCTGCTTCAGACGGGATTAAATTCTCTCTTGGAATGCAGGGATGCATTGAGCAGCACGGTGATTATGTATCCATCAAATTGGCTGCCTCAGTGGGAATATCCTGCAGTGTAGCCATCCTGCAAGGTAGCCATCGCCGGATTTCCTTGTGGGTTTGAAAACAGGATGAAGCAATGTGTTCTGGCAGATTTCACCAGGCGTTTCCAAGACTGCTTTGATCGAGCAGATTTTGGGGCACTTCAGCACTTTGTCTAGAAATTAGCATGCTGGTACTCAGATTACATCTGCAGGATTGGTTTTAATCATGTGCTATCCAGAGCTGCTCTTCCAGGGATGTAGCTCCTCTTGTCACAGTAGGCTGGGCGTCTCACTTGGCTCTACTGCCCGTTCAAAGAGTGGCATGTGTTTTACTTTCTCCCTCCTGCAAACTCAAACCATGTTCAGAGGTACATCATCACCTCCTCAAGAACCTTTGCTTTTGAGTCAACTGGGGTTTTGCCCTTTAAAGTGTTTCAGTGCTTAAAAAGAAGAACTGCTGGATGTTTTTACACTTAATCCCTAATGAATTCAAACATAGGCTTGTAGCTTGAGGTTTAATTATATAGTTTGTAACCGTAATTCCTTTTCTACCCCGCTGGTACTGCAGTGGCAGTGAGTGTATACACCCTGTGTTCAAGGATGCTTGTCTGAGTACTCTGCTTGCAACTGTAGTGCTGGGAAATGACTGAAGCAGGTCGATTCTGGAGGATTTTGATGTAGATGGCACACAAAAGCATAAATTGATCAGACCAAACAGATAAATGCTGCTCGTTCGGGTAACTTACCTTTAACCAATTCTTTTTTGCACTGAGAATTTCCCACCTTATTTGCAACCAAATGTTGCACAGGAGAGCAGGAAGAGTACTGCTGCCAGTGAAAGCAGATTTAGCTCTTTATTTTCTTACAGACTTAATGTTACTGATTTGAGGTTGTACAAGTGAGGGGGACCATCTGCTTTACATTTCAAGTAACTGTCATCGTCCTACATCTATCAGAAGACTTGTGATTTTTGAGAGGGGGGAAGAAATTACTGCTTTTCTCCATAATTAACACTTTGCCTGCCCATTTTGTCTTTCAGATGGGAAGAGGAACTGACAAGAAGATTGAGTCTGGAATCTATGGTAGAAACCTTGCGAGAGGTAAGCTTTGGCTAGTTGGTACTGGAAGGTGTGGGGGTTCTCTGCACCTTTTATTATGCTAGTAGCGACTTGAATTTGTTTAATGAAACTTTCCTCTAGCTACAGCAGCTGACTGCATTGCAGTATGCTGGAGGAGAGGGTTAATGTTTGGAAACTGAAGCAGGAAGGTGCTGAAGGTTCTGACAGAGTGAAATGCCAGGGTGATGACACGCCTTATCAGCCCCGCTGGGGTTAAGTGCGGAAGCCTGTGTTGTCCTATTACCTCTTAGTTCTTTGGTGCTTTCTCTTACAGGAGGCACAGGAAGCAGAAGCTCTCCAGGAGGAGTTAAATGAGAAGATTGAGAGACTGAAAGCGGAACTTGTGGTCTTTAAGGGTCTGATGAGTGATGTAAGTACACCGGCCAGCAGAGCGCAAGCTCCCACTGCCTTTGTGAAATGTGTGCGTCATGCAAATGGCTTCATTCATGAAAAGGTTATGGTCTTAGTGAGTGCTGCTTTGTAGTTAGCATTATGGCTGCCTTTATGATCTAATGCATCAGACAGATCACCCTTCCCCCCTGCTTCCTGTCTGGTCTGTGTAGAGATGCATTGACTTGCTGCTTAGCCCATAACCCGGACTCTTCCCTCCTTTCCCCAGTCTCCACAGCTGGCAGTGCCAGCCTTCGGATCTGCAGCAGTGGGCACACACACAAAACAGTAACATTGAAGAACTCACAGGTTAGGGGAAAGGATATGTCACCATTCAGCACCATGTGCTGCTAACAAGGGGTCTGTGCTCTGAGCTACTCAAAGTAATGCTCAAAAAGGAAAACACTGTATGTGCTGCCCAGTTATAAAAGCTCTGGAGAGATGAGCCCAGTGCTGCTGGTTCAGGTATCTGGCTTTATTGCCAGTGCTGCTTTGACTTAAATTTAAAAAAAAAAAAAAGACAAACAAAGAAAACCTTGTTTTCTCAGGAACTTCCACGTGTCTCATTTGATACTGACTTTCCTTCAAAGCTGGGGGAATTTTTAGACTGGCTAATTTTTAATTTTACATTTGGATATGGTGAGAGCATGTACTCATGTAGATGGAAAGACAGCAGCCAGGTGAACGTTAAGGTGCCTGTCTCCCAAGGCTGAAGTAGTGCTGATGCCAGTTGTCTCCTGAAAACTGTCCTGTTTATGCTTATTTGTTCTGTAATTTTGTGTAGTGCCGCTTCCTTTTGTCTTGATCTAAAGTTGCAGAACCCGCTCCCTGGTGTCAGATCCATTCTCTCAGGGCCAGTGGGTCTGTTCGTGTGAAATTCAGCAATTAGCTCTCTCTCTTTTTTGGGTGTTTAATCGAGAACAGGCATGCTTGGGTAGCAGCAGCATGAGGGAGAAACCTGTTAGGGCTGCGTCACCGCGACAGCTTTATGGCTGAGGAGGAAACATGGTGTGTACAAAAAGGGTGGTGGTGAATGCAAACATCCTCCTCAGCTTGAAGGAAAGCGTGCTTTGGGCTTTGCAAGCCTGAAGGGAGAGGAGAGCCTGAGGAAAGCAGTGAGAATGCTTGGTTTGAATTCCACTGGGTAAATATTTAGAGCAGAGCAATGTAAAATGTTGGCGTGTGGCTCTCGCTTTCCTGCAGATAAGAATCACCCGTTCAGTTGATAAGATTGTGTTTAGAGTGTCTCAGTGTTCAGAGATTTCTCTTTCTCAATGTGTTTGGAAAGCAAAAACCTCTGACTTGAACCAAAGGTGGTTGACAGGGGCTGGAGAAGAGTTCTATCTAATAATTAAAAAAAAAAATAAAAGGCAAAAAAACCCCAACCCCCAAACTAGAAACAAAGCTTCCTTCTTGGAAAGGGGATTTGGTATTGAAGGATAATACTCTGCAAAGAGGTTTTCTGCTTTTCTGGTCAAAGTGGAAGCATTGCCTAGCCATTCAAGTGGTACTTTCTGACACAGTAAGTCTCGTCTAGGCTGGAAAATATGCTTGTTGTGGAGTGGTGTTTCATAAGGAGCCAGCTGTACTGTCTGAGTGGGAGTATCTCCTACTAATTATGTTTATAATCGCTGCCCAGAATGAAGCAAGACAACATCTTTTTTTCATGCAGAGTTTTTCCTAAGCCAGATGCCAGATTAATGCCAACAAGGAATATTTTCTGTGTTAAAAGCTTTTGTGGATCTGTCTAGATCCAGTCTTGATTTTTATGTTTCCATGGTATGTATGAAGTTGCTGAGTAGCCTCGATTCTGCTTTGAAAGCAACTTCTCCTTGCAGGCACAGTTCTTCTGTCTGAAAGAGGGGGGAGGTGTTGCATACTCACCAGGTTTTAGATTTCATTCTGTTCTGCACATGCTCTACAGGGATTTTCTCCTTTTTTTTAAGCTTTATTGACCCATAAAAGTTCACTGCTGCCACATCTAGCAATTGTTTTGGGGTGGGTGTAGGGTTTTTTTTGGTGGCAAATTGCCCCAAGTTGAAAATTTATTACAATCAGCTATGAATGTTAATTGTTAGCTGTCTAGTCTACTTAGACTGTGGGTGTGCTGCCTTTCCCAGAGAACAAGGTGTAATATTGTTTAAGAATGGTATGCCCTGGGGTTAGAGAGATACTGTGGGGTATCTCTTCTTTCCTGAACTGTATAATAATAGAAGATAATCACTGCTGTCCTTCCTGCAGCCCATGACAGACCTGGACACAAAGATTCAAGAAAAGGCCATGAAGGTGGACATGGACATCTGTCGACGAATCGATATCACAGCCAAGCTGTGTGATGTAGCGCAGCAGCGCAACTCTGAAGACGTTTCCAAGATATTCCAGGTGATTAGGCCATGAATTTTCCATAGGGCAGGATGAGAAGTGAGGGGCTGAGAGGGAGAAGTGTTGAGGAGTGTGGTCCAGGGTCATTTGCCTTTTCTGGAACGTTTCTCTCTGTAGACCTGTTTTCTTCTTTCTTGGTCTTGAAGCGTAGCTCTTTTCTGCAGAAGCTGCTGTCCTCCTACCAGCATGTAATTTAGAGAGTTTAAAAGAAGTCTCAGGATGACCTTTAAGATATGCTGTTAGCCTGTTGCTAGCCTGCAATGAATGCAGGGGGAAAAAGCTCTACAGGGTCTAGGTTTGTATGAATGGCTTCCTCACATTTGTTCCCTCCACAAGCAAGAGGTTTTCAGCTTGTAGAACTGTCATCTGAATGTTCTTATTTCTGGCTCCAGCTCCGTGGCCAGAAATAACCCTTCTGTGGTGGGGAGCTATGACTGCTTTGAGTCTAGAAACTCCCATTGCTTTCCTCGAGCTGTTGTGGCTCCTTGGTGCTAGTTGGAAAGTTACTTACCTTGCTCCAAAAGCAAGCAAGTTACAGCTCTGTGCGGAGCAACCCTGTAACTCCTGCTGCAGTTGGTGTCCCACACAACTGCAGTGTCTCTGTGATGATTAACCCAGCTCCCTTCTACTTAGCTCTAAACGTGTCGTGCTCAGTCTTTCAGTGAACCTGATGCTTTTCTGTATAGTGATGCCATGTAGTTAGCTAAATGTTGTACAAAACCACTGTCAACGATCCTTGTGGTCTCTACTGGTGGTGCTTTCTGGCTATAGTCAAGTTGCCTGAATGTTTGATGGTTGGGTTTTAATCTTGTGTATCCCAAAAGGCTCAGATCTCCTTATTGGAGGGAATTCTTTTTCTACCATGTTGAGCCATTGCATTGTGCTAGCAGTTTGTTCTTTCTTTAAGTAGAATTGCCCTGTCTTCCTGCTCAAAGGTAACTGCACAGCACGCTTCTGGTCAGGCATGCAGTGGTTAAAATGATCATCACGAGAACAACACCGATGAGGGATGGCTTATACGCCAAGTTAGAGGAGAAGCAGCAGTAGGTTGGGAGTGGACTGTGTGTTTGTGACTCTGTGGCACCATCTTTTATGTTCACAGTCCTCAGGTGAAGAAGTGATCCTCTGTGCCCTTGGCAGGAGGATCCCCTAAGCTCTCTGCACGGCTGTGAACTTCATTTCTTTGTTGTCTGGGCTTTTTCGTGCCCAGACAAGGGTCCAGTTAACCCTTCTTCTGTCAACCTCAGGACTAGCAGTCTGTCTCTGCTGATGGGGTGGGATATCCCTGAAATAAAGAAAGGCTATCTGGAAAGGCTTCCCATCTACTCTTTGGTGGTGGCTCAATGCTGGGAGCAACAGCCTGTGGTGGTGGCAGGAGAGGGAGAGTTCTGTCATTGCCCTCAAGCCTGCTGCCTGGGCACTCCTGCCAGCTTACGCTTTGACCCTGTATCATTCTAACCTCTGCATGTTCTCTGGTAGAGCCGTAGACTGGTGTCAGTGGGCAGATGAACATCTGTGGAGCGCTGGCAGCCTGCAGCTTGCTTTGCTCTTCGCTGTTCTGAACTGCTTCCTTGTGCTCTGTGTTCACCACTCATTAACAGATGCAATTCCTGTCTTGGATACGAGCGATCCCTGAATTGCTTGGGAACTGACAGTTACGTTCACTCAAACCTAACTCCTCTCCTCTATTTTCCCTCCCCCCCAACTGAGCCTTCTAGTTACTGCTCTTCTCTCCAATTAAGGTGGCTTCCAAGAAGAAAGAACGCAAGCTTGCATCTGATGATGACCTCTCTGAACAGGATGGAGACAATGGCAGGTTCTCTGACGATGAGGTCAGCTGCTCTTTGAACATCACGGATGAAATGAAGCGTATGTTTAATCAGCTGTGAGTATCACGGGCAACGTAGGGAAAGCTGTCTCTGAAATGCAGGCCTAGGCCCAGAATACCTGAGCTGCCAGCATGGGGCATCCTTGAAAGTCTTCAGGAAGCTCAAGTAAAACAAACTCATTTTTGTTCCTCCCTTAAGTAGGGGGAACTACAGAGATTCTAAACAATAGAAACATGTTGGTTTACTGCACATGTTGTTGTAACAGTAGCAAAAGGAGAAACACACAGTGACCAAAACAACAAAGTACAAAACTCTAGTCAATTCTGTAGGTGTGGCTAAAGATTCTAGAGTTTTGGAAAGAACCTTGTTGCTGCTGGGGCTGCATAGAATTTGGCACTGTCCCTTAAAGCTCAGTTTGAAATGAGTACAAACTTGGCTGGTATTTTTGCATGGTTTTTGCTATGGACAAATGGCAGTGGTGGATCTGTTTGGAAGATCAGTTCTAGCCAGGGACAACAGTTTATAGATTCCAGGAATGCTGGTGATGTAGGACTTGCTGAAAAGTCTCTTCTCCCAAACTGGAAGAATTTAAATTTCTTTTGCCTAAAGCCTTACCCAAATCAGAGAGTTAGGAAGCTTACAGCAGCTGAGAAGACTCTCTGCACCTTGGTGGTACCCAAAGCAGTTTGAGAACGTGGATGGTGATGTGCCCTGCTGTTCTCATCCTCCTAATCTGAAGCCAGTGAAGATGGCCACAGCCTGGTGAGAGTTTTGAGGGTCTCTGCCACTTTGTTTTGGCAGAGAAAAGCCCCAGCAAGCACCATAGGTCTGACTTTCCTAGTGTGTGAATACAGCTGTCCTCTGCCAACTCCTGCAATGACTGCAGGGGGAAGAATTCCCAGTGCTTTCCCACACGGCGTCGGGCAGTATTTAATGTGTAGGAGGACATGAGAAATTGTCCAAGAAGCACTGTCTCCCCTTCTGTTGTCAGCTGGTGCCAAAAGTTCTGTTTTCATTTCTTTCTGCCCAAGTTTCACATATAAAACTCCTGTTGCAGATGTCCTTAGGCCCTTATTAATACTCAGTGTAATATATGCAGATTTTTGACTTCTCTCCTGCTAGGATTCAGTGTTACAGCAGGTAGCACATGGATTTTTTTAGAAAAGTGAGAGGCTAATGTTTAGCTGCCAGGTTGGTGATGCATTCAGTTCTCAGGTTTGCACCTGTGATACCCAGTTTTTATTGGTGCTGCTGTTGCAATTCTCATCTCTTGGTCCTGTTACATGTGGCACAAAGTGCTGTGGGAATCCTGAAACGTTCAAACTGGCATGATCTAGACCAGCAAGCAGGACTGGGAGCTGTTGTGCTCTCTGAGGATAGCTCTTGCAAAAAGAATTTGATTTGAAGAAATCAAATTGCAAAAGGCATGATTATGTATGTCCAAGTTTATTATTATTATTTCAGTTATTTTTTAAAGTCATGGTGAGGCTAAACACATAGGCTATCTCTTTGGCCAAGCTCTTCAGCCTCCTAGAGACAGTGCTGGATGCTGTTTCTGGGCTGAGATGTTATCTGTCTAAAAGGAAGTGAGCTGAAATAACAAAAATGCCTCAGTCTGAAATTGAGATTGCTCCCAGAAGCAGCCTGCTAGATCTTTGTCAGGCCTCCTTAACAAGGACAAGAAGCAGCTACTAGTGTTTCGCTCTGCTGCTGTTCAAACCAAAAGGGAGACTCAGTGCCTTCTGAAACGTTCCTTTATTGCATAACTGGCTGTCCTAAAGAGGCCTGGCCAAATAACAGTGTGAAAGGCCACTCTGCCACTGTTTGTCCTTGGGCTTAAGTGGCTGTAGTAGTGTCTGTGGTGTTCAAGTCAGCAGTAAGTATTTATGCTTACCTGGACATCGTTTTGGGGTTCAGGCTTGGTCATTGGGGTGTTTATTTCATAGCTGTTACTCTGGAAAATAGTGGGTTTAACCTCTGCAGGGAATATGTTGGCTGAACGTCAACGTGAAATCAGCAGGGAGTCTTCTAGTGGCTGTTTCTTGTAAAAATTCCTCAAACTGTCTTTGGGCTGGGTTTTCCCATGTAGGAAGAATTAGTTTAAAACATTTTTGTGGTTTTGGAAACAGGGGGGAAACGAATGTGCAGCACCATCTGGAGGACAGAGCTAGGACTGTGTGCTTGAACCAGCCACGCTAACAAGGATCTCTTTATTCTGTGGTGGGGTGGCAGGGAGCCCAGGAGCCAGGCACTTGGACAGTGGGAAAGCCTGCTTGTAAAAACTGGGAGGATTTTCAGCTGCTGCATTGTCTCCTTCATTCAGTTCTCATAGCCTCTTTTTTCTAGAGGGTGAATTGAGGAGTGAGGGACTGGGGCTGGAGTAGTTCTCACTAATGCTTCCTCTGTTAACAGTCGTGAGACGTTCGATTTCGATGACGACTGTGATAGTTTAACGTGGGAGGAGAATGAGGAAACGTTGCTGCTTTGGGAAGACTTCACAAACTGCAATCCTTCAATTGACCTCCAAGGAGAGGTGGGTTTATTTCAGTTATTTTTTTCTCAAACTGTATCCCTCAGCTGCTCCTTGAACCTTTGGATATTTGGTGATCTAGCTTGCCACACAAACTTGCTTTGATTTTGTTTTTTTAAATCCTCTTAGTGCTCTCACTGGTTGTTTTTCAGTCTGTGCAATCAGTTTATTTGCCACATTTCATTTCTTCTGCTCCTTCAAGCTGAGCTGCTCCTTAAAAGCTCCAAGTGAGCATCAGAAGATCCAGTGGGCCTAGCTCTTAGAGGAGCATCATGCAGTCTGTCAACTGAAACAGTCCTTTATCTAAAGCCTTGAATTGTCCACCCAGCATCTTGCTTTCTCTGTAGATTATCCCTAAAGCTTTAATTGTCAGAAGAATAAACTCAGTGTTAAAGTACATCCAGCCCATCACAAACCAAGAGGCTGTGGTTGCAGGACGCAGGGTTTGAGCCCTTGGGGATCTTGGAACCCCTGAGTCTTGTGCTTCCTTCTTTCCAGTCAATAGGAATCTCGTGGCGTTGGTGGGTAATAAACAGCTTCCTTTTAATCCTTAAGATCCCACACAAGGCAAGCTGATGGCTGCGTGCTGCCTCACTCAGTGACTCCTGAGACTTTCTAAACAAGCCTAAAGAGAGACTTGAGCTGGCAAGGTCTGGCTTTGTGCAGGTAGTCTTAAATGTGATGCTATTATTTCCTTACTGAGCAGCACGACAGCAGTCGGTAAGTAAAATAATCCTGCCACCTTCCGTCGTCGCTGTCATGTAAAGATGCTGAGGCAGCAGTCTCCTGCACATTGTCTTGTGTTGACTGCTGGGGTGTGTTTAATTTTACATCTTCCCATTTGTGCCATCATCTGGCATCCTCTGAAACTGGGGAGATTACTCAGAAGTGCTGGGACTGCAGGAAGCAGTGTACTTAGCTACACGTCGGTCTTTTGAGCGGGGAGAGTGGCAGAGTGATAATGTGCAGCCATGTGCTGGAATTAGTGACAGCTTTATTTGCATATACCCATGTGTGCATGTATAAGCACAGCTATCAGAGGAAGATTGCCCAACTCAGACCTTCCCTGCAAAAACTCTAAAGGTTTTAAGCAGCTTAAATCCTTCTAAATGAAAATTATACAAGGAAAGGGTAGATTTGTCTTGTAGATGGAGATTCAGAATAAAGACTGCTCTGTCTGTGCCTGGTCTTTAACATAGTGCTTTACATGCCTGAATCTGCCTTCCACTGGCTTTATTCCTTTCAAGTTCTTACGCTGTGCCCTAGCCACCTTCTTTGGTGACCCCTCCTCCTTTAAAGCGCTTCTGCATATAAAAGGATCAGGGAAATGATTCTTGTAACTCTAGGCTGGATAGCCTGACGTGGTTACTGGGTATGATCCCAGTAAAGCTGCTACAAACGTGGCCGAAGGATGGAAACATAATTAATGCTCATCAATGCAGTTGCATTGAATTGATGCTGATTTTATTTTTTAATGGAAAAAAGGAGGTAATAGTAACATGAAGGGGAGAAGGATGGCATTGTTAAACTGGAAAATGCTTGATTTAGTCTCTTTGAGAGCATGAAGTAGTGCAGTATGGTTTGTAGCCTGGGCTGTGCTGTCAGTCCAAAGCAGTGATGATGCAGGAGCTGTTGTCTGGCAGGATGTTTCCTTTGGGACACCACGTGTTCTTGCATGCAATATTTTCACTGGGAGTGTGCTGGAGTGAGCTGGCTTCATCTAGCAGCAAAGTAAGGCATTTTGGTAGGAAACAACGGCATGCAGAGCGTATGTGTGAGGTCAGGGAGAGGGAGTGAACTGGTGAGCAGTCATATGTAATGGGAAAATGAGGATTCCAGTACAAAGCTGTGAGTAGTGGTGTGGTCAGTGCAAGGAAAAACTGTGTCATGGCTGGAGAGGAATTACAGTCTGTCTAAGTGTGATCAGAGTGTGAAGCGCTCAGGAAAATCTGTGGGATGGTTCCTTGGCATGTGTCAGGTGCCTGTGTGTACAAAGCCACAGTCATAGTGCTGTGTGTTTTCTGATAACACCAGCTTTAAGGAGCAGGATAGTGCTTGTCTGTAAGAAGGTATTAAAAAAACCGTTGTGTGGAAGAGAACCTGCATCTCTGAGAGGTTAATGAGGAAACCTTCCGTCTGCTACCGAATTCCTTGCTAGTTCCTTGCTAATTCTGTGTGCCCTCCTTTTCCCTGCAGGAAGAAAACCTGGGAAACTTGATCCATGAAACAGAGTCTTTCTTTAAAACGAGAGACAAGGAATACCAAGAAACAATAGGGCAGATAGAGGTAAGGAGCTTGTTTGTGACAATATGAGCCTGAAGTTGAGTCAGGGGAAGGTTGAGTTGGATATTAGGAACAATTTCTTTACTGAAGAAGTTGTCAGATACTGGCACAGGCTGCTCAGGGAGGTGGGTGAGTCACCATCCCCAGAGGGGCTTAAAAAAAGAGTAGAAGTTGTGTTTGGTGACATGGTCTAGTGTTGGACCTAGTAGGGCTGGATGGATGGTTGGACTTGATGATCTTGAAGGGTTTTTCCAGCCATAACCATTCTGTGATTAATTACTGCATGTTGATGAAGGACGTGCCAAGCAGCAGAAAAAAAACCCAAAAACCCAAACGAAACTCAAGGACTCTTCAAAACCAGTGCTGAGCTCTGATCTAAAATACATTTCATCAGCTGGTGAATGGCAGTAAACAACACTGAGATTAAACATGCATTGTTGAGGCATTTTGGCTTGGCTCTGAGCAGCTTTAGCATCCCCACCAGTATGTAAAATTGAGCGAAGCTGGGAGAGGGTGCTAGCAACTCCCCTCAGGCTGATCCTTTTCTCTTCTTTCTTACAGCTGGAATTGGCCACAGCCAAGAGTGACATGAATCGCCACCTTCATGAATATATGGAAATGTGTAGTATGAAAAGGGGTCTGGATGTACAAATGGAAACCTGTCGCAGGCTTATCAAAGGCTCAGCTGACAGGTAATAAGATATTGCCATTCTGCCTGAGGTGCTTCAAGAATTTATTTTGCTCTTGTTTCCTGCCAGGTTGTTTTAAAGGCAGTGGTATCATTTTTTGTCCTGAAGCTTTGTCCTTTAGATAATCCTGTTTTGTTCAGGGTCAAGTATCAGACTGAAAAGGAAACCTGTAACAGTGTGTAGGTTCCTACATGCAGCAATGGCTTTTAAGGATTCAACACCTCTTGATAGAAACCAGGGATCTCAAACACAGACAGAGGCTTAAGATTAATGTCATTGACCTTAAACAAAAGCCCAAATTAAGTCTTGACTGTGGACTTATGAGAGGAACTTGGGGTTTAATCTTCTCATGTGTTAAGCACATATAGTATGAGGGGTTTTTCTTCTCTCTTGCTTACCTGCTGTATGTGTCCTGGCTTAAAAGAACAAGTAGATAACCTGAGTTTCCAAGACTGTATGCATTGTGGGTGATGAGAGTCTCTGTAGGATGTTCACTGGATTTAATGTCCATGTGCCTATGCAGAAACCTGGGGCAGCCTTTATATCTGTACAGGGGATGGCAGAGGTGGGGTGGCAGCACACTTGAGTTACTACTGATGGTTACTGTGAGCCCAAAGTTTAGTGTTAATAAAGGGCTTTTTAAATTGCTTTGGGATGTGAAAGTGATCATTTTCTTTAAAGGTTCCTTTTTTTTCCCCAACTTTTTTGTCTAAACCTTTCTCCTAATTTCTCTGCAGAAATTCTCCCTCTCCCAGCTCTGTAGCCAGCAGCGACTCAGGAAACACAGATGAAATTCAGGATGAGTTGGACAGAGAGACGGACGTGGAGCCCATGGTCAGCTGATACGTAGCTGGAGCATTCCAGTCAAAGGGAAGAGACAAGAAAAGATGAAAAAACCAATATACCTGATGGGGGGAGAAAATAAAAAGACTTGTAAGCCCTCACACAGGGTTTCTAAGGACTCATTCCTACACGCATCCCCACCCCACCCAAGGATTGGTGCTGTAAATTTCTATTGTTACACAAATCACATCATAAATGCAGAGTCCTGTAAGAAAATATGGTGTTTTAATTGTGCCTTTGCCCCAAGCTGAGCCACTTTGAGCTCCAGTGGAATATTAATAGCAGGTGTTTTTATAAAAAAAGAAAAAAAAATAGCATTTAAAAAAAAATAATAAATCTGGCAGCAGCAGAGAATGGTGCTGCAAAGGCTCTGGGTATTTCAATAAGCTCATGGTTTTATTCAACTGCTGCACTGATTGGCAAAAGGAAAGCTAGCAAAATGAGAAGCAAACCAGAGACCATTATGGTATGATTACCAATGTCTGGCACAAAATTTGAACTCTTAAAAATAACAGCGGGTTCAGAGGCAGCATTTAGGATTAAGTGGTTACACAACATTAAAAGGAATTTCTTCATTCCATCTTTTTGGGTGAAGGAGCCTTTGAGATTTGTACAAGCTTTCTGCTCGACTCCAGAATCTGAAGCAGCAGGTCTCAGCTCGGTGGCAAAGCAGGTGGACGAAGGGGGGTTCAGGGGGGTGGGACTATCACTGATAAACTACTATGCAAAAAAACCAAAAGAAAAAAAAAAGCTGGCCTTATTTATATGGAATGTTTGGTCCCTGCTGGGCTACAGTTATCTCTTGGGGAAAGGAAAGCTAAAAACCACATTTGCACATGTTAGTTGTCTGTAGAGCTTCTTTTGAGGAGGAACATTATGTTGCAATGCCTTTGTTTCCTGTGGTTGGATCAAGGGGGGAATGAGACCTCTGGTTTCCCTGTGGGTTTGTTTTCTCTTTTTCAGGATTTTACTGTTTTTTTAAACCACAGTGTTTGCAGATTTTACTTTGCTGACAGGGAGGTAACTCCATTTTATGCTGCTTTCATGATGTTTGGAGTGGGAATGGTTGAAGCATCAGGATAAACTGATGGTGTGGTGGTAGAGAGGGAGGTTTGGGACGTGACATCAGGGGGAGTTCCAGACCACTGCTCTTCAGATTGTCAGAAAATACCATAATCCTTCTTAGGGCGTAGGAAAATGAATCCCAAACTGCTGCTGCCCTGGAATTTTAGGGAAGAACAGCCATGAGCTTTCTCTGTGAGAAAGAGGGGAGACCTAGGCTTTGTCAGTCTTTCTGTATTCTTACACAGGAGAAAGCAGCATCGAAAGTCGGGATCACTTGGTGGCATTGGAGGGAACTCTGGCATCATCAAGCTGTTCATGGTTATTAATGGGAATTGTAGCACCTCAGCCAGGTAAAAACAGGGTATAAACCTTAGCCAATAATTATTTTGTTTGCTTTTTAGACCAAGATTGAAACTGTAGTTAATACTGCCTCAAGGTCACGGTGTAGGTAACTAGCAGTTGCAAGACTTGGAGTAAATACCAAATGTATTTTGTTTACCTGCCAGGAAGCTTAGAAACTGCTGTGTAGGAGCAGTGCTAGGACTGCACAGGGAAATAGAGATTTAAGCACCCTCTCAGTGTTACATAAAGCTAAGCTGGCCAATCTTTTTAGCTTCCTGAGTGTTGTTTCCAAGCCATTGTTTCTCATGTATTGATCTCAAGTGGTCGGGGCTGTGCTGTAAGCATACAGCCACTATAGGTGGGTGTTGCTCTCTTCCAAAAAGAGCACAAGCGCCTCAGCAGATGCAGAAATGCCTCTTGGTCTTGCACAGCTTTGGAGGGGAGCAGGACCTCAGAGGGTGTCTGCTCACACTGTAGCTGTGGGTACAGTCCTGTCTTCTCAAATTGAGCTCCCTGTGCTGGTGCCTGGAGTTTTCATCACTGTTCAGAGCAGTCTCCTGCTTGGACATGATGAATCAAATGGGCTCCTTGTGGTTTGCAGATTGAGGAGGAGTACAGGGATGATCCACCTGGATCCTCACTGCTGGGGCCACGATCCACCATCAATAGCTTCTGTCCAGGAAAACAGACCTAAGGATATTCTTGTGGTTTCCTTACTGATTGCAATACTCAGTGCAGTTATTCATAGAGTAGCTTAGCAACTCTTGGTTCTGGTGGTGTGGGTCAGGGGGCTTTTTCAAAGCCTCTTTCATCATGTAAATGTAGATAACTTCTCTCTGGAAAAGAGACTTGATTCCAAAGTGCTCCCTCCTATTATTCCTTAGGTGGCCAAAGTGGTAAATGCCATGTTCATTAGGGCTGCGAGGTGGGGGGGTAGGGGTGAGAGGTGGGCTATTTTTTTGAGGGGGCTGGGACTGCATGTTTTGAATAAAGTACTCTTAAGGTTTTCAAGCCTGTATGAACTTCAGCTGCTAATAACATAGTTTCTCAGGAGGCTGAGAGACCATCTGCCAAAGCTGAATGTCTGCAATGCTTTAGTGACAGTGGTGGAGGCGTTGTTAAGCCATCTCCTTGCACAGTCAATCGGCCTCATCAGAGGCTCCCGTTCAGCTCTCCTCAGTTATGGAATGCTCTTAGGTATACTGGAGAAACAGCAATTTTAACAGCCATCTGGCTTAGCTGCTGTTTTGGGTTGGATTTTATCATTTCCTTTAAAACTCAGCATCCTAATAGGAAAAAGGCTGAGTGGGGTGGGATTTCTTTTAAGCTGTAACTGGCTTGTTGAGGGTAGGAAAGAATATAACAGTGAGAACTGGGTGAGGGAGCAGAAACGTAGATTGGAAACAAGCTAGCTGTGACCTGATGCTGATCCCACAGCTGGAATCATGGGGAGCATCTGCAATGGGCCAGCTGGTGTTGGTAAGTGTAAGGGGTGTGGGTCTGTAGTAGAGGGTATAGAAAACAATGTGCACGATGGTGACGTGTGTGACCGGTAAATGGCCGTGGTTGTTGGTGTCTATTTCTTATAACCATATATAATCTGTTTTTAAAGAAGAAAAGGTGTTTTCATACATGGGAGAGGGGGTTTATTTTCATTTAGGCTGCATAGGACAGGGCAGATCAGCCTCTCAGGACATGAGAAGGTTGGTCCTTGCTACTTTCCCCAGGAGGTCTTTGGTTTTGTTTCAAGCTGCTGCTTTAGCTGACAGCGGTCCTGTTCTCTTTGGTATAACCACTCTGTGGAAACCAGGTGAAAAGCTTGCCAGGAAAATAATTGTGAAAATGCTGGAACTGATTTTGATGACCTCTTTTCTTTTTCCTTTGTAAAGCTGTAAATACTTTAGTTTTGTTTTCTATTCTCAATGCGGTGTCATATTGACACTTTTTTAGACTTACAATCAGAAAACCCTCCTCATCCTTCCTTGTTTTTTTAAAAGGGGGTTTCAAGGAAGCAAATTTTTTTGCTTGTTAGCAGTGTAATGATAAATCAACTTCCTAAAATGGGTTTGTACACAAAAACCAACCTGTTTTCAGTAAACAAACAGCAGTTGCTTTTGTGCATGTTGAAAATTATCCAAAGAATAATGTGGTACAAACATGTTTGGGGTATTTTTTTTTTCCAAGATTCAGTACTTATGGTGTTAGTTGACACAATGAAAAAAACAAAATTCTTTTAAAAAAAAAAAAAAGTGTCTGGGGGAGGGAAATGTAATGAAACTCATCTAAGCTAAATGTGTAATTATTTATAAAAACACAGTATATATTCTATTTTTATTAGAGGTTTTTAAAGTGCAAACAGAGTTCTGTCAGCAAATGCAATTATTCCCTTGTAAAGTTCTCTTCTGCTCTGATGGGACTCCAGATTCTCAAATGGGTTTTGAGTGACAACACAGGAACAATCTAACAGGTCTGGCTGCAGAGCACTTCCCCATCACCACCTTGGAGCGAGAGAGGGGCAGAGGAAAACGGGATAACAGCCTTTCTGTAACCACTGGATTATTGCTGTTTCCCTTTTAGGGTTGTTTTTGGCTTCACCTGACTGCCAGGCATTGTGCTGCAGAGGGTAAGAACTTCATTTGCTCCCCTAAATAACCCCACAGTAGTTTTAAAATCTGCCCCGAGGCAAGTTTTTGTGTTCTACCCAATTGGAAGATGAATTGTGTTCTCTTAGACCAGTATAAATTGGAATTAGCTTGTATAAATTGGAATTAATTGATGAACCAGAAGGACAGATCCAAATTGTGCCTGAATATCCATCTAAAGTTGCTTCTATTTATTAATTATTCCTTTTTATTGCATAACCATTCCCTCCAATAAATTAACAAGCGGGTTCATCGGTCCGAGGTTGGCTGAGGAAAAGCCATGGTGATGGGTGGGTGCTCACAGCCTTGCCTCAGTGCTGCAGTCTCTGTGAAGCAGCTATTTCCCTCTGGCTCTGGAAAACCACAGAGGAATTGTTTGTGTTGGAGCAGGCCAGGAAGAGAATCGCAATAGTAGGAAGTCTCTGGTTGTGTTTCGGGTTGGAGAGTGCTTTGGTTTAGAGCTGAATGTTTAAAGCACGAGGGTTTCTTTCAGCAAAATTCAGAGATGCTTGTGCTTCTGTGGTGTAATAATACCCTGATGAGGATTTTCCACATCTTGCTTCAGGACTTTGGTTGGGTTTTATCCTTTTGCACTGGTCCAGGACTTGGCTGTAGGGTGACGCACGTTTGGGTTTGCCCTCAGCACACCCAAATGCTGGGTTTTAAGCTTTTAGTAGAACATAACTTGTATCAGTTTGAGTTTTAAATGGGAACAGAGACAGCCAGTGAAGGCAACACACCGTGTCCTGGTGTTATCAGTGCTGGATTGAGAGGTGAACAGGAAACGCTGCCGGCCAAATCCTTCCTCTGGTCCCTTGCCAACCTCTTCTGGAGAAGGGAGCACCGAAGGCTTGATCACAGGGTCTCTGGCAGAGCAGCAAAGAAACACTTGACTGTTTTTGTCTGCTTTTGTGTGTAGTTGAGTGTCTGCAGGCCCTTCCATGCTCACAGGAGCCTTTCAGAGCTGCTCTTCTGAAGGAGCAACGAACTGTGTTTGAGATGTGGGTGTTTGATGCTTCTAGAAATCACAATTCCCTCATTTGAGGCACTAGGCTTGTGTTAGCGAAGGTGATGCTCCTAGGGTCTGGTTGCCTCTGTCTTTGGAGAAAACAAGGATGTTAATGCTTGAAACGAGCCCTGGGGTGACCCCAAACCTGTGAATTTCCATGGCAGAGCACCCCAGTACCACCGTGCCACAAACCCAGTGCCCAGGGGCTGCCTAAACTGACCACCCCTGCATAGATTTCATCCAAAACCTTCATCTCTTTATGGTTTTAATTACAGAGGATTGAGGATGATACAAAGCTTGGTTATTAGACACACTTCTGTAACGTGGTTTCACCAAGACACTCGCAACTCACCTTAAAACACCTTAACCTGTGGCTAAAGTGTGTAGCAAGTCCTGCCAAACCCAATTATTTATTATTTAATGTGTTTAAGTGGAGGGTATTGATGACTTTCCCTGTGCTGTGTCACTTCTTGTCAGTTCCTCTTAGGTCATGTAAGAATTTCTTTTATACACAAGAAAACAGACTACTGAGCAGCGTGGAAATGAACCTGTTTACTGTACTGTTGTAAATATTGTGCTTTATATTCTGTATATTAGCTTTTTTTAAAAAAAAAAAAAAAAAAAAGACTGAAGCAATGATGCTATTTGATCTCTGGGGAGGAAAGGACAAAGGATGAACCAGCTCCCAAGCTTGTTCCGGAGTCCAGATAGATGTAAGTTGATTTTTCTCTCTGCAGCTGGAAGTCTGTCCTGACTCTTGGAGGACAGACCAACTGACTTGAGTAGATTTTGGACCATCAAAGGCTTCGGAGATTTAATCCACTTCAGCAGGGGCACCAAGAAACACCGGCAGCGAGAGCCAGCAGCCTTCGTGCTCCTCTGAGTTCCACCCTGTTATCTGTTTTCCTTTTTTTAGTGCCAAAACCAACTGCCCCCCACCACCTCTTCCTGCTCTGCTCTCCTGTCCTGCGTCTGTCTGTCCGTCCTCGGCCGTGCCCCCTGCTCTGCAGTGGTTCATCCTTTGACGCTCAGCCCAGCGGTCGTGTACCCCACAGGGGTCCCTGTGAACAGGGCACGGGGTGGGGGTGGGGGTGGTGATGATGAAAACGGGTCCTGGTGGTTCTCTGGTCACAAGGAAAAAGAAAAAAAACCACTTATAAAATAAATACCGACCTCCTGGTTCCTGTCTGCGGGTCCATTCTTGGGTGGGAAAGCACACCAGGAGAACAGCTGGGCTGTGTATGGATGGGAGGGATGGACATGGGGTCAAGGGGACCCTTAGCACCCCCCCAGCCCCTAAAACTGCGGGCCTCTGCCAGCCCCCTTCCCATGCCGCTCTCCTTTGTGGCACTAACCCCGCGCCTCCAGCCTCCTGCTGCCCAGTCTGGGTTCCAATCCTCTGTATTGGGGANTATTTTTAGCTCAGCCCCGCCCCTTCCCGCCCGCCACCGCCCCTCGGCCGGCCGCTACCACTCCGGGGGGGGCACACACACCCGGGTCCCACACCCGCGCCCCCCGTCCCGCCCCTCGGAGGGGGAACACGCACAGGGAGGGGAGACGCGTGTGGGAACCGCTCCGGGAGAGACCCGCTTCCTTCCCGTGCTTGATTATTTAACCTCATGGGTTTGCC
>VZTU01004370.1:0-49720 GCA_013400835.1 Zapornia atra | reverse complement strand
ATAAATAAATGAATAAATAAAATACTCAAAATTTTTAAAAATAGAGTTAAGGTCTAAAGTATTTATTTTTCAGTTATTTGCTTTTTTGTTAAGTTCAATTTTGAGCCTCTTTCCTCCTATGCCATTTCTGATTTGGAAAGTATAGAGAAAGACTGTTAGGAGATGCTGTGTTTCAGGTAAAAACATGATACATTTTTCACATATATTTGTCACTTCATCTCATCGAAACAGCTTTCAACGCATGTTGAATATTGTTAGAGCAGTGAACCATGAATGGCTTTCCTGCAGCAGAGACAGGTTTTCCTAACAGTACATTAGATTCATTCTGACATAAAATGTCTTTTATTCTCAGATATCTCATGATGATACAGAAATATTTGAGGGAGAGTGGTCACAGGCATGCTTCCTTTGATGGCAAGATGAAGTAATAACCACAGTAATTTAATAAATGGTGCTATACGGTACTCTGACCTCCATCTCAGTTAATAGAGACACATAGCATTATTTAAACAAAGAGGTTGAAGATTAGGGAACTGTACGCGGTCCCTAGGTTGAGCTAGAGAAAAAGGGAAAAGTAAATCTCAGAGAAATAGCTAGTGAAAGAAAAAGCAGGGAAATTTCTTTTAGGACAATGAGTTGGGATGATGGTTCAGGAAATGTGAGAGTAGCCTTCTTTGACACAACATTGCTGTAAAAAGATTTGAAGCCAGAAGCATTAGGTTGCTGACAGTGAGATAACTGGAGAGTTTGGGTGCCATATTTGTGGATATGTCAGAGAACAGAAGCCTTCAAATAAATGCTGATTAAGTGAAAGGGAAGTTTTGTATTAGCACTTTTGGGAAATGAAAGTTTGCCCCACAGGGCAAAATGTAATCAGCATCCTTTACACTCTTTCTCTGTCTAGCACTATCCATCATGTTTGCTATTGATCATTCTTTCAGGGTAGGAATAGCAATGGCAATATAACATTCTACCTCCTACATCCAGGAGGTAAACTGATGGCTTGATGGAATTAAAGCATAACTTAGGCCAAGATTCTGTAGAGTCTCCCTGGTTTGACATTCCATTGTTCCTGCAAATATAGAGGTAATTTTTTTACTACTTTAAGTGGGCAGTATTAACATAGAACAGAATTCAGACTGTCTAACTTTAAACACCCAAAGGCCAGTGGCATCTTTCTAGAGGATGATTCAGAGGGCTGAAATAAGGAGATTATCCTCTTAGGTTTCACATACCCCTAACATATTAATTTGAAAAAAAGCTAGAAAGTTTATGCAGTAGTTAAGCAGATAGTATGAGGTCAAGATATCTGTATCCAAAAGAATGCATCTCCATTTTTTCAGCATCCATTGAAAAAGGAGATCAGATTAAGTGATATTAAATAAATGTTACTTCAATAATTCCATAGACTTAGAAAAGGCTTAAATTGTACTTAAAAGTTTGTTGAATGGCAAAACATTTTCATGAAATGTTCATGGGGCATCTGGTCTCTATTCAAGGAGAATGAGAAAGTACCTATTTTTCCATACTTTAAAATGCCTATACAAAAGATGAACATATGGAATATCAGAAAGCAAATATACATAAATTCATAGATATTAGCTTTTCCTCACTAATATCTATGAATCACTTTTGTTGCATTCCCCTTGATGAAAGTCCATGTTTTTAGACAACAGTTTCCTCACAGAACAATTTCCAGTTTTACCAGTAACTAGAGAAAGTGCTCTCCTTTGGTTTTTCACCAGTAGCAGACAGTCTCAAAAGAAACACCAACCTAAATGAGTGTTGATGGTCACAGTTATCTTTATGTTGCAAGCAGAATTATATTAACTGATGTGAAAGAGATAGAAGGGCAAGAGATAATTCTTCCCCTAGTTGGACAGTGAGAAAGATGATGCCTTTCTTGAAAGCTCTTTACATATAGAGAGGCATAGGAAAGGGCTTAAGCCTGTAAATTTTGATTGTTTTATTTCCTCACTCATAAGGTTCTCTTTTTTTGCTCTGATATATTTTTCTTTATACCATACTGCTATAAGGGATACAATCATCTGCAGAAATAGCATCCAGGAAATAGCAAATGTACAGAATAAAATTAAATTTGTTGAAGAATTAAAAAATCAGCTAAAATTAGGTTTCTCTAAATCAACCTGCAACTTGAGGTGGGTACCTGCTGCAATTTAGCAATGTGTATATAGCAGTTCATAAGCACATTTAAAAATGACGGGTGTAGCTTTTAATTGCATGCTTCCTAATTACAATTGTAAAAGATTAATTATCCATCTCAGTATATATTCCTCAGACTCCAGTTTTTCAAGAGACTGAGAAAACACAGCAGCTCATTTTCAGACCGGTCATGTTCATAAACAGGACCTTCCTCTGGATTTCCAGTGTGAATGCCCATGCAACATGTATTCTCAGAGGACACTTAGCATTCGCCAACTTCAGAAATTGCTTTCAAAACTACTTCCCTTTGAAGTGCTGCTGGAAGTACCAGTAGTGTTAGTATTCATTACAGCTTTTCTTAATGAATAGTTGGTGGCACTACTTGCAGCTTTCAAATTATTCTTTTTTCCTAGATTTGGAGAAATGGTTTGTTTAAGCAGAGACCAAAGATCTGAGCCCAGCCCAAAAAGTGTTTTATATTCTCAAAGTAAATAGGCAGGATGGTGTATTTCTTCATCTGGATAAATTACTTTATTTAAAATAATAAGATAAATATTGATGGGCATAACCCAGATCCTGGAATTTCTTTTCATGTTTTAAGACACAGAAATTGAGACCAAAAAAAAAAGTCTTTCAATTACACATATTGGATCTTTTTCCCATTTATCTTACCAGAATGAAATTCACAGAGAGAATTATGTCCTCAAAATGACCTCTTTCACAGAGAGCCTGGAAAAAGGAGAAAGGTTATGACAATACAAAAGAAATCTTGTGATCTAGCTGTTTCTATTGGATATAGCAGAAACATTTCTAAAAGACCAATTCCTGTAGTGTTCAGTCATTCTTCAGTTACTAGTCATCACATTATGTCCCTAGGAATACTCAAGAGAATTTTTAGGAACTCCAGTAATAACTAAGCTCTTTACTAAAGATAGATAATGCAAGTTTGCTTGATAGGTCTGTGTTGGCATCTTAAGATCTCAAGGGGAAAAACATTTGTATGCATTATTTTCAGGAGGCAATACACAATAGTACAATCTTTGTTCCTTTGTTCTTAGATGAAAAGGAACAAAAAGATAAGATTTTTCTAAAACTGGTACTTCTCAATCAAGGAGATATTTATTGCATGCTAGAAAAAAAGCCTTCAAAGAGACTCCGCACTTCACTGCATTTTTAAATCCAATCCATCGAAACAGAGGTAGCTGAATATAAACTGTTCCCATATGCCAATAAAAAAATTGAAAATCTTAGGAGAATTATCTGCAGAATCTCATTCATTGTAAGATACTGTATGAAAGCAATATGTCATCATTTTTGTACTGTGACAACTATTTCACGCTGCACAAAGTCAATTGTCATTAATAGGAATCCATATGTGAATTCATACCCTCCTGACCCTGACCAAGGTCTGATTTTTCTCTCTCTTAATCTCCTGTTGTTCAGTAAGTTTTGGGAACTGTGGAAATCAGTTTGTTCAGCCTACTTGCCTTAATCAGAGTTAATTTTATATCTCCATCTAACCATAACAGAAACAAGCACAATCACGACTCAAGTAAACAAATGACCTGGAACAGACTTGGCATAATTCATTGGAGAAAGGTCAGAGCTACAAATGAAATTGATTTGGTCTTTTAAGTAGTTTTAGGGAACAGGAGCAGTCTTAATAATTAGTACAATTTAAAAAATCCTTTTAAGAAACATTAAACTGATACTAACTAGGAGAGGTTAAATCAGATAGTGAGCTGGCAAATACAAGCAATATTGGTTTTATGCAGTCTAGAAGGGGTTTCCTGAATATACAGAATTCACCTGAGTATCTGCTAAAAGACGCTCTTATTGTTGTGTTTCTCTCAGGAATGATCATTTTAGCAGTGAAACCTTGCCATCAGTTTAATCATACTTAATTCATGTAGCAGAGACAGTGGAGTAGAGCAATGTCTTCTGCTTCCTGCCTTAAAAATGCTATCCCTCTTCATTGGGGTATTCAGAGAAGAGGTCATTCACAGTGCAGAGAGGGAAACATTAAGTTCTGACTTAAGAAATGGGTTTCAAGCATCTCATGTGTTCATGCCAAAAGTAAGTGAGGAATATCAATATGCCTCCCTTGGCCTTGGGAGTTAAGAGAGAATTATATTACAAAAGCCTAATGTAAATCAGGCTTCATACACATTACAGTAATGGAGAAATACTATATTGCTGCAGCTGAAGACATGTTCCACAAATGAATGTAGCATGTGAAACACAAATCAATTACCCATCTCCTCTTAAATCCTAGAAGCTTGAGAGTATTTCAGAAATCAATCTAGGATCAGCTCCTTCTCTCTGGAGAGACTGATTTCCTATCAAGGGAACACTGAACTCTAATAGAAGGTGAAAAGGATATAATACTGTCGTTCTCCCTGATTTATGGTTTTAACATTAAATAAAACAGATAGCAGAGTAGGATTACTGGAACTTCCCTATAGCTGTTTTCAGCCTGCCTTCAGTGTAGAATGCCGGGGCATGCCCAGGGTGTCCCCAGGTGTTGCCCTGGCACTGGCTGGAGGGAGATGAAATGTTGCTCTCAGGGAAAGAGGGTGTATAGGCATGTGGCTGTGGGTGATGCCATCCCTTTTGTCCTTAAAACCCCGTGCAAGTGGCCCGTGGCCTGCTATATTTAGAGACATGCTACTTTTTGACTATTTATCAAGTAATGAGAGAGTGTGCAGCTGCAAGATGCTGTGCAGCATACCATATATCACCATGTGAGTGCAATAAGCACCCTCCAGGCTGCCCAAACCTGCAAAAAAACATGTTTGTGCATATTAGGGTGTGTGTCAGGCTAGAAGTCCTTAGCCTGAGAATACAGGTTTGCAAGCTCTCACTGTAGAGGATTATAACCTTGGTCTCAACTCCTTTGCCAGATTTTCTGGAGGATATTCTATTTATGATTCCTGAAAGATAAGGTTATGATGTGATTAATAGATGTGATTTGCTTAAAATGCAGTTGGAATCACTAGGGCATGTTAATATTTGTAGTCTGGTCACTCTGTAAGTCAAGTCACCCATTACTTCTCAGCATGTCTTCAATCCTTAAGAATTATTCAATCTCAAGATTTTTGCTGCTAAAAAAATGGAAAGGAATACATATGTTTCTTATTCGGCTTTTAATAGTACTCAAATTTGTGCCTTTTTTTCTGTTAAAGGAAGACACCTGCCCAATTTAGCCAGGGTGTGTCTACCCATTAGTTAAGTGAGAGAAATGGATGAAGCTATTTACACGTAGAGATTTTCAAGTATTTTAAGACCACAATAAGAACTAAATTGAGTCCAAATAAAGCTGGAAGAAAAAATAATCTTTACAGTGATTTTCACAGCATCACAGAATCCTAGGGATTGGAAGGGACCTTGAGAGATCATGGGGTCCACCCCCCCTGCCAAAGCAGGCTCCCTAGCTCATATTGCACAGATAGGCGTCCAGACGAGTCTTGAAAATTTCCAGAGAAGGAGACTCCACCACCTCCCTGGGCAGCCTGTGCCAGGGCTCTGTCACCCTCACTGGGAAAAAGTTCTTCCGCATGTTGGTGCGGAACTTCCTGTGCTCCAATTTGCAGCCATAAAATTTTGCATTGTCCATGAACCTAGAACAAAACCCCTTCCTAGTTGTGTTGCCCCCTCCCTGGCAGTGTTCAAGGACAGGTGGGATGGTGCTTTGGGTAGCCTGGTCTAGTGAAGAGTATCCCTGCTCATGGCAGTGGGGTGGGGGTGGAACTATATGATCTTTGAGGTCCCTCCAGCCCAAACTGTTCTATGATTCTATGATTCAATGAAAAATACTTTTTTCTTTGCTTGAACTTTGAGGAAATCATGCACGATGATTTAGGACTTGGATTGTGTCAGCCTCTCTGGATCACGGTTTAAAAATTTGAAAAAAATTTTTTGCTTAAACACCCACATTTTTTTAACAGTAAGCAATGTTTTCCTTACACTGCAGTTCTTTGTGTTTTCTTGGTCATGTTCCAAACCCTGATAGGCCATAGGTTTTGTTATGCCAGCTGGATTCAAGTTATTAAGTTTTACAAGATATAGACTTGGCAACTCTTTATTCACTTTGAGTGAAAACATAAAATACTATGTAAGTTTCTTCAACGGTCATTTGCACTTTCTGTACACAGATTAATAAACATAAAATCTGACTAATAAGTTATTATTTCCACAAGGAATAACTTTATGAACTTAAAGTCAATTTAAAACTTTTACTACACAGTTTTGAGTTTAAAAAGTCTATTAATGTAGCTAGTTTGCTAGTACTGATTTGGGCTTGAGATACGTTGTTTATTACACCTCCACCATATGTGATTTATGTTAATGTCTACTTTCTCTTGCTTTCTGCATCCGTGACTTCCAAACAAGCCCATGAATTTCTCCTGGTTTCAAAAGTTGAAATAGGCTTTAATGCTGAGTTGAGAATCCTATTTTATCTTTCTGGAGGAGAATTTACTCCTACTTTGTCAATCCATAAGCAAGCCATAAAGTATGACTGCTTTAAAAAACATTGTTACATTCGGAGAAAAAGGAGCTTACTGCTGGAAATCAAATGGATCAAAGCAGGACTAATAATGCATGGGAATCCTGTTGCAGGGAACATTTACCTACGTGGTTCTGGTATGTGCAAACTGTACTCCACCCGTGCTTCTGTGAGACTTACCCATGAGTTTAAGTATCTAGAATGATGAGGCTTCCTTAAAAGGGAGCCTAAATAGCTTATAAGAGTACACTTCTCAGAATACATTAAAAGATGTCTAGGATTTTAAAACTCATAGTTCCCATGGAAATAAGAATAGCAACAAAATTCATAGCATTTTATAATCTTTACATCAGCCTGTGTCCCAGTAATATTCTTCAGATGTTAAATACCAATGTTTTGCTGTCTCACAGGTTTCATAGTTCCTGTCTGTACAAATAAATAAAACAGGGTCAGGTTTGAGATGGAGCCACAATGATGGTGTTTAATTGTATATAGTTATAGTCTGTTATGACTGCATTCTCCGTCATTGGCGTGGTCCTTCATACAGCTTTGACCATTGTCAGGTGGCACTCCCCCATGAACTGCCCAGAGTTTGGCACAAGTAGCACTTGACAAGAACCATCCAAAAAAATCAGTTTTGATGATGCCCACTTTTTTGGGAGAAAAGGAGAGTACAGGCATGTGAAGGTGAGCCAGGCTATGTCATTTTGGTCTCAGGGACAGTGAACAGTTTTTTAAATCCTTTATTTACCACTAAATGGTACCACCAATGAATGATCTCCATCTTTGCAGAGAAGGGACCTGCTGGCTCCCTAAATGCTAATATAGCCTTTCCTAAAGTTTCCAATTGATTAGTGAAAATATAACAATCTATGTTTTCATGGATGCTTTGCACCCAGCATAATGAGTTCCAAGCCTCGATGCCATGCCCTACTATTTTTAATACAACTGTTGGTAGCTACATGTTTCAGAACCATAAACTGCAAATATAATTGGATCATAGTTACAACAATGCTATCACTTAAAAATAATTTGGTAAAAAAATTAGGTTTTCTGATGATTTTTAGAAACTTGTGGAGCTTGGAAAAATTACATGGATCAGGCTGCACTTCCCTAAGATGTAAAGCGAACATATTGTTGCAGAAGGGGGACGAGTTCTGGATGAAAAGAAAGAAAGTTTGAAGAAAGAAAGTGTGAAATGAATTTAGATTCTGAACTGAGCAGTAAAACAGGTGTCAAAAAGGAAGGATAAGTATCTGTATTAATGATACTTTGAAATGTTACGCAATAATAAATTTTATTCCACTCTGATAAATTCCTGCTTGCCAATTAAGAAAGCAACACTGCAAAAACCAGACTAATTCCTGATTTAAAGTGAAGATGACATGAATAATTACCAGATTTGACCAGAAGAGGAAAATTCCTTTTCTTTAAAAATTGTAAGTTTAGAAAACAAGTTCTTTTCTGGGGAGTGAGTGGAACAGAAGGTGTCCTGAGAAAAGCCCATACTGAGAATGTAGCTCATGGCCTGGTGCTTATGGCTGTCATCTACTTTGTGGATGGCTGAGTTCCAGCACCTATTGTGAAGGTAACATGCAGAACATTTCAATGAATGAGCATATGCTGAACAACTCCCAGAGAGCACCAACTGTTTTAGCTGTTGTTCCCATGAAGAGATCAATTCTCCTGCTGTTGTCTAAGAAGCAAAATGTCAATTTGCCGTTGGGCAAGATAGAGTTGATTGTACTGTACACCTGTGGAATGAAGATAAAATCATTAAGGCAACTTTTTCCTAGAGACAGCACTATACTGTCGGAGTGACAGAATTCAGGCCTCCAGTGTTTCTAGTTACTTAAAAACACATTTGGATAACGTGTAGTTGAATGATACGATGTTTGTCAACAAAGATACTGAGTGTCATGGAATTAGCTAAGTCTGAATTTGTGGGTTATTTCAAACAAAGCATAGAAACACCTTAATCTATAGGTCATGAACCTTCCTCTCTTTAACAACTGAGAAAGTCCTCTGCGATCTTATGAGGTCCATTCTCCTGCTGTGAAAGGCAGCAAGCCTCTTCTGTCTCTATGAAATGGAAGGATTTCTTCAGAGTTCATGCTGCAGATGAGGCCCAGGGGTGCTACAACACACCCTTGTCAGTACTGCTTGACTCAATGTCAACAACTGCAGGGTGAGCTGGTGGTGCAGAGCCAATTGTTTGCTGGGACTGATGATTAATCCTCTTCTGAGATTCAGGGGCATTTCAAATGTCTCAGAAGTCTTTTTCATTCAATCTACAAATTCAGACAAACAATTTACTTCCTATATCCCAAAAGGGAATAGAATTTCAGAGACTGAAGTCACAGGTCCCTTTAAGTTAACAGGCCTACAGTACTGCACTTTCCCCTCGGTTGGATATAATTTACTATTATCATTATTTCTACAAGTTTATATACAGTATTTCTTAAATACCTTGGAGAACAGGCATCTTGAAACAGTGTGATCGATTCTTATATTAGATTATTGCAGTGGGAACAGACTGTTACTGCCTGCAGCACTGTTGATGGATAACTGTATTCATTCAATCACTTTCTATCATTCCTAATACATCAGGCTAAGATCAGGCTGCAAGGCTTCAGAAGGTACTGCATCTCCATTTGCATCCCTGTTTTAACCATGTAATATGTAATACATAAGTTTCAAATTAAAACATTGTTAACTTTAATTAAATCACTGCATCACTCACCTTGTAACATATCATGACCTCACAAGAAAGGGTAGTGACTTTGTTCAAGTTTTGAACATAAATCTTTCATAGTCAACTTGTGGCCATACAAAATGATGTTGCCATTTCTATGTGGCCTAGATAGTTGCTTTCTCCTATATCCAGTGTGTTGCTGTGTCCTCCTACATTTTGTTTAGAAAGTAAGACAATTTATACTAATCAAGTTAAAGGTTCTCAATTTCTGTGCTCGTTTCAGTAGCCATTGACTGCACCTGTCTCAATCTGACTTCTGCTTTCCTGAACACTGGCAACCAGAATTACATGTAGCTTTCCAAATACATTGTCCTCCAGTGCCTCTCATAGCTACTTCCTCTAACAGGAAAGTGATTCTGAAACCTGTTCGTGGCATCCTTGTCATTCTTGGCTTAGACTGCATAAGTCAAAAGATTTAGGAGAAATGTGAGTAATTTCTAGTTACACAAATTTGGATTTTATTCTCCTGCAGTTCCTTCCATTTATATTACTTAGTCACTGGGTTGTTCTAGTTTATGTATATATGAAACGGCAGTTATGGTCTGTTCAGACAATGTTTGTTTTCTTTTGCCAAATCTTTTACAGACATACCCTAGGTTTTGTGCAAAACCCATTAAGAACCCACAAAACCATATAGAGCACTAGACCAGAACTAGAGGAAATTTATTAATAAGCGATTTTTAATCTCATTTTACATTATCATAAACCAGTAATGATTCATAAACCAATAAATAAAAATATTCTTAAAAACCATACATGTCAATGAAGGCACTTATGAATTTAGCAGTTATGCCCCTGCTAAAGTTTTAAAACATCTGATTATTAGAATTAGTTTAAATTAATCTTTCAGCTACTTTTACTCGTCCAAATATGAATAAGTTTTTATATTTTTTCCAGTAAAAATCCTTATCAGCAAAGATGATTTTTATGATCTTTATAAGGTGTTAAAGAAAATCAATCCAATCATACTTTTAATTTTCTCTCTTCATCATTTGGTCATGTTCTCCAATATTTTCTCCACTCTCTTCAAGTCCATGTGACTTGATGAAGAAAACTAGGGCACTTGAATATTTCCCTTGAATGATAATCACTAAGGAAGGTACATCAAGATGCACTTTGAGTGGTTGTCTTAATTTCCATATATATTTTATATCTTTTAAAAATGTTGCTACAGGACCTTGCAAGCAATCCCTAGTAGTTTAATTCTGATTTGCTAACTGACGTCAAACCTAAAGATAAATACGTAGAAAAGGAATTATATTTTCGGTTTTGGGTTATGTGTTTCTGCTCACACAGACACACACACTGTTTATCTAAAGGTTTTATTCCCTTTGTTTCTCATTGATGGAAGCTTTCCGTGACTAAGAACAGAAGTTTTGTGATATACCACATGTAGATCTTTTATTCTACATTTAGATTCAGATGCATTCATCTAAACTTACATGTATGGTTCATCAAGCTTCTTGCTGTCAGTGCCTTAAATTACGCTAAATGCATTTAATCTCTAAGATTGCATAGAATCATAGAATCATAGAATCGTAGGGGTTGGAAGGGACCTCAAGAGATCATTGGGTCCAACCCCCCATCCAAAGCAGGCTCCCTAGGACATATCACTCAGATAGGCGTCCAGACGGGTCTTGAATATCTCCAGAGAAGGAGACTCCACCACCTCCCTGGGCAGCCTATTCCAGTGCTCTGTCACCCTCACTGGGAAAAACATTCTTCCGCATGTTGGTGCGGAACTTCCTGTGCTCCAACTTGCAGCCATTGCCCCTTGTCCTATCCCCACAGACCACTGAAAAGGGGCTGGCTGATTCCCCCTGCATCCCCTGCTTAAGATAATTATAGACTTTAATTAGGTCCCCCCTTAGTCTTCTCTTCTCAAGGCTGAAGAGTCCCAACTTACTCAGCCTATCCTCATAGGGGAGATGCTCCAGGCCCCTAATCATCTTCGTAGCCCTTCTTTGGACTCTCTCCAGGAGATCCCTGTCCTTTTTAAACCAAGGAGCCCAGAACTGGACACAATACTCCAGGTGGGGCCTGACCAGGGCAGAGTAGAGGGGGAGGATCACCTCCTTTGACCTGCTGGCTACACTCCTCCTGATGCACCCCAGGATCCCATTGGCTCTCCTAGCCACCATGGCACACTGCTGGCTCATGGCCAACCTGTCATCTACCAGGACCCCCAGGTCCTTCTCCACTGAGCTCTTCTCCAGCAGGTCATCCCCCAGCCTGTACTGATACAAATGGTTGTTCCTTCCCAGGTGCAAGACTTTACACTTGTTTTTGTTGAACTTCAACTGGTTTCGACTGCCCAGCTCTCCAGCCTGTTCAGGTCTTGCTGGATGGCAGCGCAGTGTTCCTGCGTGTCAGCCACTCCTCCCAGCTTTGTATCATCGGCGTACTTGCTGAGGGTGGATGCTATTCCCTCATCAAGGTCGTCAATGAAGATATTAAACAGGACACACTGTAGCACACACTAGTTACTGGAAAAGGAGGTGAATTGATCTATTGTGTGTTTCAAATATTTTTATTTGTAACTCTATCGAGCCCGTAGTTCTTTCTTACTCACAAAAAAAACCCAAACCCAACCAAAAAACCAAAACCACAAGTTGCTTTGTCACGCAACTTTACAATGCTGTGAAACATGAGACAACAGATTATTTTCTCTTTAGAGCTTGTCTTAGTGTCAAGCCTTTGGACAGGTAGTTTTGATGTGCATTGGAAAGCTGTATTTCCCTATCAGTTTCTAATGAGCTTCTTTATTTGCATGCAAGAACACTTGTTTTTTTAAAATTCAATATAAATATATAATAAAAATAATTTTCAGTGAAAACATTAAGTCAATAATAGTTCTAAATATAAATGTTTAGGACAGACAACATGGAGTTTCTAGCTTAAGAAAACAATACAAGCAGTGAACTACACACAATGATATTTTTGTTCAACAAAAAATGTGTCATATCATTTTCCCTTGGACAGAAAGCTCTCCCTATTTTATTCTTTTTCTAGCTTTAAGAAGAGCATTAACTTAACAATTTGTGGAGTATTTTCATATTGAAGCTGTTTTCTGTTGTTTTTTTTTAATAAATGCACAGATGCTTTCATAATGTATGGTCATGCTGTACATATACAGCCTCCAAATCAATACACTGCATTAGTTTGATATGCTAAACTAATAGCTTACATGGGTACTGCATCAAAGCTTACTTAAAACTAAACCTTAAGAAGAATCTTTCATATTAAAATATTATAGGGCCAGTTTAATGTTGGACAAATCAATGAATATAAACACTCAAAAGTTCTTCATCAAATTGTGATGTAAAACAAACATTTAGCAAGAAAATCTTTAGACCTGTAGCATCTACTTTATACAGTCTGAAAATACATTAGGAGTAAAAAATTAGGCTTTCCTTTCCTTCTCACTCCCACAGGGCTCTGCCTAAAGAAAATGTCTAAACCTTCTGCAGCCTTTTTCTATGGGTGAAAAGTTTTATTATGGGAAGTCAGGCCTGAAGAAATGGCAATTAAAGAGCACTTTGAGATATACTGTGAATTAGTTTGAAAGCAAAATGGACTCTTTTTTCTCCCTTTAGGATCAGTTTCAAGAGAGCGATGGCCATAACAGTAGAGGCTTTTTTTTCATGTCGTAATGACAGTAGTCTTTAGTCATCCCTTTTTAAGTCATCCTAACACCTCTCCTGATTTTTTGTGAAATGAATATAGAGGTGTATGCTGATCATGGTAAACAAATTATCAAAGTTTCACCCTAGGAATTCATGGTAAGTTTACAAATACATTTTTTTCCCTCCTGTAAGGCTCAGCTTCATTGATATTCCATATTTTCTAAGTTAGTTCTGCTGCTTACGTATTACATGATACAAGGTATCAATGAGATAAAGCAGAATTAGTATTGTAAATCACAAAGCTGCAAAACCAAAGGGTTGACACTGTTCCTTTTGATGGAAGAATGTGCAAGTGAAATCTAATATTTATATAAAGAAGTTCTAGATATTACTTGTTGATGACAGCAAATTACATCATGACCGGACAAAGTGCATCTATTTGTAGAACTCATAAAACTACTGTGAGCACCTTGTGAAAATATGGAACAGAAACATCTAAAATTTAACCAGAAAATATAATTTGCATTAAAAATTAAAGAAAAATTAATGTCTAAAGGAAAAGAAAAAAAGGAAGAAAACAGGTCTCTACAACATTATTACCTCCATGGCTCCTCAGGACATTTCTTCAATTTTATAAATAAACATTCCTGAACTGTCTTCAAAGAATCACAGAATCACAGAACTTTAGGAGTTGGGACTTCAGAAGATCATCTAGTCCCTGCCAGAGCAGGATCGCCTAGACTAAATCACACTGGAACATGTCCAGGCAGGTTTTGAATGTCTCCAGAGAAGGAGGCTCCACACCCGCACAGTGGAAAGGTTCCTCCTTATATTCACATGGAACTTCCTATGCTCCAGCTTGCACCCGTTGCCCCTTGTTCTATCGCTGGCCATCACTGAGAAGAACCTGGTTCCATCCTTCTGACTCTCACCCTTTACATATTTATAAACATTAATAAGGTCACCCGTCAGTCTTCTCCAAGCTAAAAAGACCCAGCTCCCTCAACCTTTCCTCGTAAGGAAGGTGCCCCACTCCCTTAATCATATTGGTGTCCCTGTGCTGGACTCTTTCAAGGAATTCTGTGTCATTCTTGAACTGAGGGGCCCGGAACTGGACGCAATATTCCAGATGTGATCTCACCAGGGCAGAGTAGAGAG
The DNA here is from genome assembly GCA_013400835.1 of Zapornia atra. Classification (NCBI taxonomy): domain Eukaryota; kingdom Metazoa; phylum Chordata; class Aves; order Gruiformes; family Rallidae; genus Zapornia; species Zapornia atra. Next base: position 35,511 of record VZTU01004370.1, on the reverse strand, counting down.
GGAGAAGGACCTCTCTTGACTTATTAACCACATCCCTTCTAATATACCCCAGGATTCCATGGACCTTCTTAGCCATGTGAGCACTTTCCTGGCTCACGGTCATGCTGCTATCCACCAGGAACCCCAGGTTCCTCTCACCTATGCTGCTCTTGTACAGATAGAATAATGTTCAAAAACTTGATTCATCAAAAATAAACGAAGACAATTAAAATATGTACCAGTAATGGCTGAACATAAAGTACATAGTATAAGTTAGTTTACATTAAAAATAGATTTTTTTTTTAAACACGTGATTATTTTTTTTTGTTTTAACTGTGAAGGAAAACAATTATTTGCAGGATGTTAACATTTGTAAAAAGCAGTATATTAACATTTGATTGTAGAAGCTGCAGTTTTTTTCCTTTGAGCAAGGCAAAAGCATGAATAGAATAACTGCAGTGGGCAGTGGAAAGCTCAAAATGCTCAAGTGGTCTATTTACATGGCAACAAGCTGAGAAAAAGATCTAAGGCATAATGTGATGAAGAGAATCAAGAGGAAAGAGATACAATTATGATATTTATTAAAGAAAAAAAAAGTAGCTTAACAGTAGGAAAGAGAATATATATGGAAACATAATATTTAAATTTTTTGTTTGTTTAGTTTTTTGCTTTGTTCTGGCTATATTTGATAACCAGGCACTATGAAAATAAAACTTTGACATGCTTATATGGTAATTTTGTATACTTTCCTTTAACTGTCCTGAAGCCTATGCTGTTCCATTCAAAGTATTTAAAAAGGACTGCTATAATTGATTTTTCAGTTTGGCAGCCAAACTAGGGAAAAAGTACTTCAAAGGAATAAAAAAAAAAAAGAAAGAAAAAGAAAAAGAAGAAAAAAAAAGACTCTCCTTTCCTTACCAAGAAGAAAAATTGAAAAAAAAATCAAATCATATTGTTATTGAACATGATATTTTCTGTTCATCCTACCTCAGATGTTTGAGACTCTCAAAAGAAAGGAAAACAAATAGAAGTTATGGTTCATAAATCACCTGCAGTTATTTTAATTTAGATTCTCAGCAGTTAAAATAGTCAACCAAGATGGAAGACAACAAACAAAATACCAAAAACACAGGAAGAAAACTGGCTCTGTCTCCAAGAAGGTTTTTCTACTTTCTAGTGGAATGCTTTTATCTCACAGCTATTGAGCAATGCTTACCAAGATAAAATAGCATTATAAAATAAGTTTTCTTCAACTGTTCTATCTGGATCTGTTCCACTTGGAGTAAAATATTTATTTCTTAAGCATTAAACATCTATCATTGGAGAATATTTACAGTTATGAAAGTGCAGAGAAAAACATAAGTTTTTATCCATCATGCCCGTGCCATGGTTGGATGAAGTGCTAGAAAAGTCTAAAGCTCTAGAAAAGGTAACCCATAACATAATATAACCTTTCCTTTGACCAGTACATGGCAACTCATAAGTTCTACAATGTGGTTGTATATTTATTACCAGAACAGAAAGTCACAGTATGTTTGGTTTTCGGATTTTTTTTAAATTATTGTAATTTACTACTAATAAACTAGTTAAGCTTTTTAAATAGCTGTTGATACAGTTGTGTGATTTTTTACTCTTGACTTCTCATTGCTAACTAGGGTAATGAATGACAGTACTGGAAAAAATTCTTATCAACCACAGAGAAGTACTTTATTTTTGACTACTTTGAAACGGTTCACTGTATGTCAGCACATCCAGATTTGTATTGTATAGTCAATGTAGTCTAAAAAGAATCATAAGTGATCATAACAACTGAATAATTGAGGCACAAATCTGCTTAATTACAGAATCACAGAATCACAGAATCGTAGGGGTTGGAAGGGACCTCGAGAGATCATCAGGTCCAACCCCCCTGCAAAAGCAAGCTCCCTATCTCATATTACACAGATAGGCGTCCAGACAAGTCTTGAATATCTCCAGAGAAGGAGACTCCACCACCTCCCTGGGCAGCCTATTCCAGTGCTCTGTCACCCTCACTGGGAAAAACATTCTTCCGCATGTTGGTGCGGAACTTCCTATGCTCCAACTTGAAGCCATTGCCCCTTGTCCTATCCCCACAGACCACTGAAAAGGGGCTGGCTGATTCCCCCTGCATCCTGTCAATTAAGGCAATAGAGTAAGTTGACTCTAACTTATTTTATCCATTCTTCACATCACACCAAGAAGATATGTTTTACTATTGGAATAAACTACTCCACACATTTTTTATTTTTTAAATTTTTTTTTGGAGAAACTTCTGTGGTTTTGTTAAGTTCTAATCAATTCCAACAGGACATTATAGAACAAATACAATGGCCTCCAGAAGTATGTTGCCATTTCAAAACTTTAAAGTTGTGCCTCTTAAATTGTGTTGTGGATACCAATAAAGCAGTGCAATGTGTAATGAGAAGCTACGTAGAGCATTGGCTGTTGAATCTGTTTGTATTTTTATAGATTATCTGACTGGAAGAAAAGCCTTCATTTATTAACAGAAATATAATCTTTTGTATGTATACCATGGCATTTTGTTGAGTTAATGAGATTAGCAAACTCACTTTTATCTTCTGATGTGTTTGCAGATTGATGGTATGCTAATACATCTTCATTTTAGACTCTTTTACAAAGAAAAACCCTAAAGCTTAAATGATAAGTTGTGTGGCTTTATTTGTCTTTTTCTTATCTGCATTTTATTCCCTTGAAATGTTAATAACCTTAAGAATTATTTTATCCAATCTTAGCATAAGCAGTCATTCATGGCCTTTTTCTAATTGCGATCAATTGGCTCCTGAAATGGCATTGCCTAGAAAATATTCTGTTCATGATTAAACCAGGCAACTGAACCCCTTTTGCACTCTAATACAGTTGTATTTGTTGAAGATATTGAGAATATACCTTGAAATTAGTGTTTGATTTTTAGGTAATTTTGATTTAGATTGTACAAAAATATCAATATACAGTTTTGGGTTTCAGTTGAATAAAAATGCTTTCCTTCATCCTGAAGTCACCTGCTAAAAGGTCCATAATGTTAAAAGGTATCCAAGAATCTTCGTAGTTCTTGAGAAATATTTTTATGGAGGATTTTTTCCCCTTAAAGTAAGGAAAATAGACTTGGGTTACTGTGACATAACCCTTCAATTGCGGCAATGTTTAGGCATAGAATTTATAGAGACTGTAGGACTTGGGGAGTAAAAGGGTAGGAAATCAGTGGGAAAACAGGCACCAGTTTTAGTGATAACTCCCACGCTACTAGAGGCAGCGGTCAGGGCTGGTCATACCCACTTCAGAGTTACTTTCTGCTGTTTTATCAGCTGAACAGGGGAATAAGTACACATTGCTTTGGCATGCAGCTTGAAAGGTGCTTACAAAAGTGCTGTTGAGGGATATTGAGACACGTCTCAGAAAAGTAGTGCTTTACTTTGGAAGGAGGAAGTATAACACTGTATTAACCACTGTTTCCCTATCAAATACTAGATGACCACCAGAGCACACCAACGATTCTTTTCTATCTTACTGCATTTGTACCAATATTAAATAATATACACTTTTATGATATTAAACAAAGTTTAATGGAATTTGACAGTTGTGAAAATTATTTGTAGGTCTATCTATTGCTGTGCGTATCATCAGTTTATAAAACTGTTCCACATAGAACTGCCATGCTATTTATCATCCTAAAAAAGGAAAACAACCCCTCCCTAGATTTTGTGAAGTTTTTCTAGAGGCAATCCACTTTTCTTGGCCCCACTCTTCTCATTATGTCTAAGAGAGAAAGAAAAACAGCTCAATGGTTTGCAACTCAATTTAGGGTTAGGAGTTTTCCTGACTTTCCTGTGTTTATCCTCAGTGAGTTTGAGCAAATCTATGTGTCTTCACTTCCCATGCATAAAATGCAAAGAGGAATGGATAGGAATAGTGGCATATAGCAAATATCATAGATGTATATTTAAGATCAGGAGGCATTCTAGTATTATGATTAAAAGGTCATAAATTAACATTTTCTGACATTCTCAACTGCAGTCAGTGCAATCATGTATCATCTTATTTTAGCTTCCTTTGAAGTGACTAGTTTATGGACTTACTTCTTCATGGAGGCCTCTGAATTTCTATGCATATGTTGTTGCTGAAAAATATTTTATGTATGTAATGGAAGCAGCTGCGTTTTCCTTTACTAAGAAAGTGGGGAGACATGATGAGACATAGAAGCAACATGTGTGATCTATCAGAGTAAAACAACAAAACAAATAGCAGTACTAAGAAGCCCATCAAAGTAAAATATGACCAATAAAGTGATTCAAAAGTGTGTGGGAGAAATGTGAATAGGAACTACACCCTAAGAAACTATAAATTCCTCATGAAAAAGAAAATATACTGTATTGATATTCTCAAATATATTTTTAGGTGATTTTTTTTATTGCCTTTGGACTGGGCAGGTACATCACACCTGCGGGGTATTATAATACATTCAAGATATACTTTAGTTTTATATGGTAAAGACAGAGAAGCAGAGACTGTCTTTTATTTATTTCCATCATGTTACGCTACCAAGCTGTTAACACAGAAATGTCCTCCAACACCAATTAAACGTTATATTTTTTTCTTACATGTTTGAAGATAGAAGGGAAAAGACAGAATCCTACTTTCTCCAGTAACTCATAAAATTATTTGACTTGATTTTTAGCCACACTCTGAGCTGAAAAGATACTCTAGAGCTTAAAGAGATTTTACCCAACTGCTGAAACCCTAGGGCTTTAAAATGCCCATACCTTTAAAAGACCTATATTTCTAATGGCTTGTCAGAGGAAAAAAAAAAAAAATTTGGTCTGTAAAGCTTATCTAAATGATACAAGCTTTTATCAGTAAGCTGTTGTGTGGTATTACTGTGTTTTCAAGTGCTTCAGTGTAACCATAGAAGCATATTTGGCTGTTACAGTATTTGAAAATCAATAATTATGAACTTTCCATTTCTATTGTGCACACTGACATTTTCAATGCAGCTATGTTGCACACTGGGGTGTCGTGAAGATGCTGGCATAGGAAAAGCAGATGGAGTTTTAGAGAGTCAGTGTGTCATTTCACAATGCATGGAACAAGGCCAAGGGTTTTTTGTGTAATATAAAACATTGAACAAGAAAGCTAAGAAAAGGAGGAAGTTTGGATTAAAAAAAAGAATAAAATAGTACTATAAATCTCATTTTATTATCAATTCCTGTAACCTTTAAATGTTTACACTTAATTTAAAAATAAGTGGTCTCACGATATTGCTGTACTTTATTGATAAACTTGTGTATCAGCTACTGGCAACAAAGACAGCATCCCTCCATCATGTATCCCTTAGTGTATCCTGGGAGATAACAGCTGGTTTCAGGTCAGCATGAAAGAAGGTTAAGAACATAAGAAAGCAGTCAAAGCACAGGTCCTTCTATGTTAGGATCTCATCTCCGGCAGCCTCAGGGAATTCCTGGCCAAAACATGATTTCTATGTAATTAATAATCTTTAATGCTTTCATTAGTGGAAATTTGAACAACCTGTTCTTGAATCAAAGCAAACTTTCACTATACATACCCTCTCTTCACCAAGCCTTCCATAGTTGCTGCCAGTTGTGGAAATAATTATTTCTTTTTGCTTGTTCCTATGTAAAGTACAGGAGAAATCAAGAAGATATCACACAGCCTCTGAAGCAGACTTAGAAGCAAATGAAATATCTTAGTGTCAGGAGAAATATTGTTCTATTTAAATACCACTAGAATGCTCTGGGAGCTGAGCAATTAGAGCATATTCACAGAATCTTTGTGAAAAGCATCTGCATATAGTCATTAGCAACTCCATATGAAAATGAGCAACACATTGTAATTTGTGTCTGACATGATGGCTGAAGTTTGCTGGTGTTATTATAACTAAAATATTTTCCAAAATTCTCAAGATTCACTTATGCAGTTTATCTTAATACATCCATGTTACTTCCCATGCGATATGTGCAATTTATAAACTCAAATTTAAATAAATATTTACATTAAGATAAATTTGAGATACATTATTTCTATGTATTTCTATTATGTTATAAGAAACACAGAAAGAAAAGGTAACCTTTTAATGCAAATATATGAGCCCTGGTTTCAGCAGGCATAATTTTCTTTTTAGTAGCTGGTACAGTGCTGTGTCTTGGATTCAGTCTGAAACTAATATTGATAATGCACTGATGCTTCAGTTGTTGCTAAGCAGTGTGTATGATGAAGTCAAGGACTTGTCAGCTTCCTAGGCCCTGCCAGCAAGGAGGCAGGAACTGTCTGCAGGAGGTGCACAAGCAGCTGGGAGGGGACACAGCCAGGAGAGGCGACCCACAGCCAGGAGAGCTGATTCACACTGGCTAAAGGGATATTCCATATTATTTGGCCTCATGGTCAGTAGGAAAGCTGTGGGTGGGAGTCGGACAGGAAGGGATGCAGCTTGAGGATTAGCATTGTCCAGGAAGTGCTCTTCCTCGCTTCTTTTATCATTCTTAGTCTCTTCTTTTTCAGTCCTATTAAACTGATTTTATCTCAGCTAATGAGTTTTTGGGGTTTTTTTTATATCTTTCCTGCATCCCACTGTGAGGGAGGCAGTGAGCGAATGGCTGTGTGGTTATTTTAGCTGGCTGCCAGGTTACATCACAACAAGAAATGATAATATTTGGATATTTTAAACAAAACAACCCAAACAAAACAAACCTTTTTCTTTTTAAATGTTACTTCTTTTTTTTTTTTAAATGAAAGAAAGCTGTCATTTGCATGTCACTTTGGTAGAACTGAGGAACCTAATAAACAGAATTTTTTGCCAATTTTATGAAAAAAAAAAGACAAGAGCAAGCAAGAAGCAAAATACTGGCTTCCATGTCAGAGTAACTGTCCTCCCAGGACTGTGATTCTCTATTCTACACCATGTACTTTCTGAAGATAAACTCTGGGTTTTGTTAATTAAAGCCTGTCTTTTGCTTTAGAAGCGAACAAACTGGATAGGAAAGATAGACATCTGCCATCAAAAATTCTAAGCTGGTATGCAGACATTAGTATATTTTCCTCGATTCTGATAAAAAAATCTGGGATACATAGAAACAATGCATACAACGTTCCCATACATCTCTGGCACACAGTCTTCAAGTGAAATTTTCCTGTAAGTTTTACTGAAGAGTGTAAATTCTTTGTTCTTCCTCTTCAATGTTAGCCTTGTTGATGCAGAGATGTTTGATTATTTCCTGCAACTTCACTCGCTGTCTTGGTAGAGTCTCCAACAACACACAAGGAACTTTGTCTGGTTCCAAATCCTGAGTTCACTTTCTTCTGTCTCTTTACTCTGAAATGAAATTTTAAAAAAAAGTGTGACCATAACACTAAGCAGAAAAGCAGGTTAACTTTAAAACAATTGCAGATTGAATTTCTTCTGAGGAAAAAGTTTCAGGAGGAGACAGCAGAATTTAGATCTTTTGCTACTGTTAACTTTATAGTACACATTGGATACTTTTTCAACTGATTCCTTAATAAAGAGGAAAAAAAGCATAGTGTTTCAGAGCAATTACGTAGAACTGGCTTTCACAGTGAGAAACAGGCTGCGCTTGCTTCAGTTTTGATGAGTACGAGTCATTATTTATTGACTGACAGTTCTGAACTGCGGTGCTGCTATTCCAGACACTTTTAAAATACTTACGTATAACTCATGAGTCTTTTTATCACAAGAACGGAATGGCGAGCATGGTTGTGGTGGTTTTGGCCCTAGCTAGAGGCCAAATACCCACCAAGCCACTCGCTCACCCCCCCCTTCAGCCGAAAAGGGGAGAAAATAGAGATTGGGAGGCTTAGGACTTGAGATAACAGAGGGCTCACTCTCCAATTAGTGCAATGGGCAAAACAGACGCAGCACAGAATAAAGTGATTTATTACTACTACAACTAATACACCCAGTGAACCGGACCGAGATAAGAAGTGGCCAGGTCTTGAAGCACCTTCCCCCCACCCCTCCCATTCTTAGCAAGCTTAAAACTCATCATGATTTTACTCCCTTTTTCCCCCCCCAACATGGTGTGGGGAGGGGCAGAAAAAGGGCAGTGGGGTTCCGGCGATCCCTCACAAGCTGCTTTTCTTCCCCAGATCTTATCACTTCTACTTCTCCCCACCCCTCGCCTCTTCGCACTCTTGACTTTAGTCATAGATTTGCTCCCTTCTTCCCTCTCGTTCGCAGTACAGGGGGGCGGGAAATGGGGAGTGGGGGGTTTCAGTCAGTTCCTCCAGAGCTGTCTTCCATCTCAGCTGGGGGGGGAGGGCATTCCACATATACACCCCTTTCTCCTGTGGCACCGTGGGGTCCCACCCACACCAGAGTCGTGTCCATAAACTTCTACAGCGTGAGTCCTCTCTATTGTGAAGTCACCTCCTCACCACAGGCCTCTTAACAGGACTCCCCTCCATAGGGTGCTGACATTCAGGTCCAGACCCCCCAGCCTGGTCCCCACAAATTCACAAGTCCCCTGGCAAACTTGCTGAGGCGTGGATCAATCTCTTCACAGGGCATAGGTGTCTCTGCTCCCCGTCCTCATCCATGGGCTTCGGGGAGACACCTGTTTCACCATGGTCTTCACCACGAGCTGCAGGGGAAACTCTCTTTTCACATTCTTCAACCCCCCCCTCCCTCCTGCAGGTCTGGCCTTGGAGTCTGTGCAGCTTGTTACATCTTCTCACTCCTTCTCCGGTGGCAAAGTGCGCCTGCCAGCAGTTCTTTTTTTTCTCCTATATGTGATTCACAGAGGCGCTATGACCAGCTCTGATAGGCTCAGTCTCGAATTTGACCTTGAATTGACCATGTTTTCAAAATATGAGTCTTGGAGAAAGCTGTAACTGCGGCTTACAAAAGCCACTGAAGCAGGACAGCTACACAAAACTGCAACAATGTTGAAAGAGATGAAAGATATGTCAAATATCTCATTTGACAGAGTCCTGGCCACTAGTCCAACATAGGGGCTTTGTATTTCATTAATGGCAATAAGGAGTGATTATTTACAAAAACATAACCTTCATGAGATTACCGTTAAAACAAAGTAATGCTAAAAACATACGGTATTTATAAATCTTGGTTTGATAAATCACATTTTCAATAACAATGTGCAGCAAAATAAGAACATCCACTCAAATTAGGCAATAGAAGCAGGCTATTATGCTCTCCAGAATTCAGAGCGCAGTGAACAGGCAGTCAGGAGTTCTGCATGGGACAGAGGAGGTTAATCAATGTTTATGAGCCCAAGTACTGCTCAAAGTAGTTACACTACAACCTGACCCAAGAAAAGTGCATGCAAGAGTAAATAAATCATGGCAGATCTAAATTGTTTCTGCATATTACTTGATTTTTATCTCATCCATGGTTAATTGAAAAATACCTGTGCCTTAAGCATGGGGTCATACAGCTCCAATTCCCTTCGCGTTATCTTCTCACTTTCACTGAAATCCTACCACAAGCCACGGTGCAACTACTGTGCTGCTTGTCTTTTTTATGTGTCTTGAGCAGGTTTTCAAGGAAAGGAATTCACAAACCCTTCGCTTCAGCCTAGTAACCTAAAAATCTTGTGAACAGTGTCTGTAAAACAAACCAATGAACCTGAGAGGTTTTACCAAAGCTGTGGAACACACCGTGCTCCCAAATCAATTCTTTGTACCTGTAGCCCAGTTCCAGACAGAGTGAATGATTCTCTCATGTCATTATGCATACAAATTAAGCTGATTTGTCTGGTATTTAGAAAACAAGCTAGCCCATTACGGTCTTAGAATGAGAAAAAAAAAAGGCTTCACATATCAAAAGCGCTCTGGAGTAAGCAAGCTAACAAAGAGAAAGCCTTTGTGCAAGCACAGCAATGTGATTGCTTACGGTGTCCGTAGACCCCCTGATGCTCCCATCTTCTGATTCACAGACTCACTACCCATTCCAGGTACAGACTGATTGCCAAGTCCTACACCAGTAAGAATCGATAAGCTGCTAAATTCTTTACCCTCCTGGATAGACAAGACGAGGCTGATCAGAAACCTAGTTGTCGTTCCTGAAATTCACTGGAAATTTTTTGACACAGATGGCTATTTCCTCTTTAATTACTTTGCCATATTAAAAATTCACAATAACTTCTGTTAACTCCTTGTTATTAAATATTCGTGTGAATATATTATTGCAGTGTCATTCAAAGTTCTTTTTCCATTAATTTTTCTAATCTAAAAACATATTGATAAGAAATAAACAAAGCCTAAAATGAGCAACTGAAAGACTTTTAAATAAAGAAAAGAAATGAAAAAAAATCTGAAAAATATTAACCAAAACAGATGGGTATGGGATTAAATTGCGTCTTGTTCTCCTGGGAGAGCAATGTTTATATAAGAGCATACAAGCTTGCCAGAAATGACTAGTATATAGACTATCTTATTTAAAAGACTTGTCCTGATCTGTGATGAAACACACAACTTAAAAGTGCCTATTGACAAGCTAACATACAACTTCCCCTCATTTCCTGTACTGATTTATAACAGTCTTCAAACACCTCCTCTTACAACCCCCGGGATCTCTGCTTTATGTAAGGGATTTTTTTACCAAGATATACGTGGAGTATGCTACATGTATGTCAGAAGGGTTTGGCTCAGTTGATCTCCTCTGTTTACAAGATACGGTGGTGGACTTGGCAGTGTTAAGGTTATAGTTGGACCCTATGATCTTAAAGGTCTTTTCCAACCTAAATAATCCTGTGGTCCTGTGATAATTCTCCTGAGTAGATCTGAACATTTGTGACTTCAATATTTTGTATTCCATGTGACAACAGTAATGAACAGCCTATTTAAATGTGAACATTTATGGAGTTTGTGTCATAAAAATATTGGGGAAATCTTTCCCCTTGGTACTCTGCAACTTGACAACACCTGGTACCCAGGAAAGGTCAGGGCAAGAAGTCATTCTGTTGTATCCCTCAGCCACATGGTAGAAGGCACTAGAAAGCCAGGTCACACGGGAACCATGTCTGCTTCCAACTGGAGCGTGCCGAGGTTCCTTGGGGCACACATGGAAGCAGCCGATTGCACAAGTGCCCATCCTGGTTGTGTGAAGCCTGGTCAGCTCTGCAGCTGCTGCTGTTGCGTTAGCTGTCTGTTTGGCCGGCACTGAGAGTGAGTCAAAACCCCTCTGTACGTGGAAGGACTACATAACTGTGCTCCAAATTATTGCCAGACAGGGATTAAAACAGTGGAAAGACTAATAATAATAATATTAAAAAAGGAATATGCAACTGCTCTAGGAAAAAAAAAAAAAAAAAGTGGTGCAAATGAATAATCAAAATAAAAATGTATCGGTTTTGAATTCCAGATAAATGAGCAAAACATTTAGAGCCCTTTTCCTAACAGCAGACAAATAGGAAATGCTATCAAAGTCAGCTAACAAAACCATGAAAATGCACAGGCATATAAAAAGGCAGCATACCATATGTCCACCAATATCTAGTACAACAGGAACATTAAGAAAGCCATTAAGATAGTGTCCCCATTGTGCCCAGGTATACAATAACATATGGTACATTTCCTGCTTCACTGTGCATTTCCTTGCTTTTGTTGTTTAGCATCACTAATTTAGATTTCAAATAATATAGTTTGTGTGTGCATTTGTTTGCAGATTATTTTAAAATTCTTTGTTACTACTTAAAATTAATCTTATTTTAGTGCAATTACACAATAAGTATTAAAGTAGCATAGGGTTTTTTTTTTCTAAACAAGTAAGTGTAAGAGCTAGGTAGAATTATTTTAAGGTAGGTTCGCATGATACTTAAATTATTATTGTCTTCTTATTTAAGGCCTCACACAATTTGCTGTAATGATGCTGCAGAGAGACATTACAAGGTTGTTGTTGGTTTTAATCAATGAAGACTTCCCAAGGACAGATATGGGTATCTCTCTGGAGTGTATATTAGAGGCAAAATATTAAAAGGCAAAATAATGAGACTAATGTAGCAGCATTAAAGAAAATACAAGAAGAAATACAAGGTTACCATGAACTGATAAATGTCTGCCTGTACATGTGGATAATTATTCTCAAAATCCTAAAGAAATCTCAGGGTTCCCAAAACCAAGATACAAATTCTTTGATATTTACAGATTTGTCATGGCTCCTTTTGCACACTAGTTCCATCCTACCAAGGTTCTTAATATACTGTTTCATGAGTTTGATGTTGAATATTATATTAGAGACACAATTACCCCCCTACCTTCTTTTTAAAAGCTTACATCAGAAATATGTAGATCAAGTAACTGATTAGACCAAATGACTAACATGCTGAACACTTAATTTTCAAGTTTAAGTGTGAGAGTTCAATTAATAATAATATAAAATCAGCATCAGTCCAGATCCACTAGGATTTTCCATTTAAAGTCTCACCTATGACTGTGGTACCACACACTACTATTGGAAAAATAATTTTCAATGATTTTTCAAAATAATTTTTCAATGATTTTCAAAACTTCTTTTCAAATGTGTACAGAGAAGGAAGGGTTCTCTGGTACAAAACAAAATCAGAATGAAGAAATTAAATCAGTACAAGTTTGAATTAGTTTCTTCACCAGTATATGCTAACTCAATTTTAGAAATTTAATAATGCCAAAATAATGAATATTCTGAGTGGAATTACATGTTTCTGCCCAAATTACACTGGCATAGATTTATGTCAGCTTCTGATTTAATTAAAACACATTTACCATTTAGCAATAGGAAACCGTAACAGACCATGAGTGAACATATGGATATTGAACTAGGTTTCATATCTTTACAAGGCAGAAATTACTTAGACCCTGTGTAAACTCATGCATCCACTATGCAATTCTAATCTCTAAAAATGCTGTATGGGCTCTTGAACAACTTTTTCTTTAAATGTTGTGTTTCCTTTGACAGCCACAAGACGCCAAGTAGTGTTTTCCTGGTTTTCTCATTCAATTATTTTTACTTCTTTGGAACTCATGTAAAACTTTGCTTCTTGATTTTCTTAACAAGAGAAGGTTGTGTTTTTTCATATATATACATTTCCCTTTTAATTTCTAACTATGTCTAAGGATGAATTTCCCTACTACATTTGTGGCTACAGTGTATTACAATAACTACTGTTGAAAACTACTAAATAATTACACTTAATATTTTCCCTAGGGTGCAGTATGACAAAAAGATGACAATTTTGATCAAACTTTTGCTAATGCAAAGTAGAAGTAAAACTTTTCAACAGAATCATTCTAGTTATACAGATCCAAACATTAAATCAATATTTCTGAAGATTACATAGTCTAGGTAAGTCCCCCATTTTAAGCACTTTAGAGTGGCAGAGGGTGAACTGAGTACCTAACAGAGAAACACTCCTTCAGACACACATTCATAAAATCAGGTCTTGTTAACAGTGAGGTTTACCAAAGGAAGAATCATTGCCATTTATAATATAATAATTTCACCATCTGTACATAATCAGAATCAAGATGACCTTTATAAAGGTCTCTTTTTTCTTAAATTGGTTTTCCTTAATTGTCAGATAATAACTTTCCCCCAGTTGACTTTGAATAGTAGCATCTTTCTTCAATTCTAATATTTTAAAATCTCATAATGACAGGTTATGACATGCCCAAATCATGTTTTCTAAAGAAAATACTTCTTTTCAACTATATGATAGAAGGAAAAAAATCTACCCACTCCCTCCAACAAAATTGACACAATAAATAAATAATGTCAGCTTTTTAGAAACTGATGGTAACCTTCTGGCTTTTCTAACTTTGGTCTTTAGAACACTCTGAATCTTCTGTAATGAACTAGAATATCTATACCATCTGCTTTTATAGTGAAAGTTGCTAAAAAGTATATCATTCACAAATTGTTTGAAAATGTTTTTTTTCCTTATGTCCATTGCTATTTATCAGTCTCACATAATTGGGCCAATAAATATGTAATTCATTGTGTATTACAATAAGAGAACAGATAATGTCCTTATATTTTAATACAAAACATACTTCAGCTTTTTTGCTATAGCTAAGCATACATAAAGGTTAAATTCAAACTGTTAACATTATTTTCTGCAAATCATTGCATTTGACATCTGTATTGCAAACAGTCAAAATTTAAATACATTTAAAATTAAAACCAGAACAATATATCAGAAAAAAAAATAATATTAGGCAACCAAATACAGTTAACACGGTTTTATTTTTTTCTATGATCAGATTAAATTAGAGAAAAACAAAAAACCACAAAATAAATTAACATTTACCTAAATGACTGACGCCTTATTAAAGAACTGAAGTCTACCTGGGAAAGTAGACTGTAGCAGTACTATCAGTGGTTATTTTAAGACTTATAAGGACAGAGTATAATCTTATTTGTGTGATGTGGCTTAATATTTCTTTGCAAAATGCCTTCTGATTTTTGAACAGGGGAACAGTTCTAATCCTACAGAGAGTATGGCAATAATATATACATTCTTTTCTGTTTTAAGAAGTGTGATTTGCACGGAACATTTTTTTTGATAGCTGAAAAAAGGGTAAGAAACTACACTTGGCACAAGCTCTTTTCTCATTCCTTTTTTATCTATTAAGATTCACTTTCTACAGTAATATTTTCACCTACATAATCTCTAGACCAATAAAAAGCATGATCATTTCCCTTCCCAGTAATTACATGGTTGCCAGATTCAATTTAGCTCCATTTACCCCTTAAGAATTCTTAACTTTTAACAGTTGCTCAACATGTATCTTCATTACTTTTCTCTTACTTCTTCCAGGTATGAAAGGTATTCAACTCCGCAGCAGACATTAACTTCCCTCATCTCCTTTCCCTTATCGACTTCCTAGTCTCCATCCAAATTTTCCTTAGAAACTAAGTGGGCTATCTGAGAAATCATGTCAGGTAGGTTCTTTGTTTTGTAGTTTTTCCCTAATGAAAGCATTACACTACACTAATTTGTAACGTGAAAATTAAGTTCTCTTCAGCATTAGGAAAAAAAAACACAAACCATATACACTCAAGAAACCATTTAATTCCTGAAAAACTACTTACTATACTGCTGTATCGTTTCATATTGTGCCTCCTAGTCATAGTCATTGAATGAAATTTATATGAGAGTTCTGGGAAGCACTGGAGACTTTCTGCCATACACCATGTTCTGCCTTGGACCATTGCCCATAACACTGTTCATCTTTGACGGTATTAAAGTCTAATATCTCTTGAACCGGCTGGGGTAGAAACAAATACCGTGCATCACTGCTGTGCTGTGCTTATGAGCTTTGCAACAGTGAAAGCATTTCGTTCAAAGCTCTTAAGGCCTGGAGACAGAATGCGAATGCACACATTGCAATTACTTATTCTGTTCCCTTCCATTCCTCCCAGCTTCAAAGTCTGAAATGATAGTAGCTACTATCTCAAAAGCTGTAAAAGATAGCATGCAGCTAGAAAATTATCTAGCTGGAAGTTTGAACCTTGGCTTTCAAACATCACAAAGCGCTAATCTCCAGCTCTGTGGTTTGTAAGGTTTTGACTGCTGAAACCATGTGGGAGCTGAAGTGAGAAGCAAACAAACGATGATGGTAATCTGGTGACGTGAAGGTTTCATTATCTTAGGACCTACTGTGTCTGATAAAATAGTACAAGTGCTCTGAGGACCCGTAAAATTATCTTAAGTATTCGAACAGCAAGGGGCAAGCCCTGATCCCTAAATGACAATAACACAAAGACAAAAGAAGACAAAGAATAAAGATGTTAAAGAAAAGAGGGAAAACACAATTAGGTGGACAAGAGGGGAAACGAAATTAGGTGAGATAGGACACTCTTCTTCCCTTGTCCATTACTTGTAACAGTGTTTTATTTATTTATCAATGTGTTAGAATAACAAGTGGGTATTTGTCAAATACAATTCATAGTTTTGGTTTCATGCTGGAAGGAAATAACAATATGTATTTTCTGAATTTTTCAGTTAGAAAAGGTGCTGAATTTTTCTACATCTCAGTTATATTCATAATGTACCTAATTCTCAATACCGTTCAGAACAAGTTGACTGATTATCTATAAACTCCTTAAAAAATCTGATTCTAGTGTCTCTGATTGTGACAGTGCCAGGACATGAGCTGGCTGTGTTTCTACTGTCTATTTTTCTGGTACTCCTTCAGTATCCAAAACCATTATATCAGGAATGTTTGAGGATATGTTCCTGCTCAGTACTTTGAGGATGCTTTTATTGACCTGTTGCTCAGCAATTCAGATAACCCCCTTTGCAACCAGCCAGTGCAGCCTGCCTGAGTAATCTCTTGTGGCAGATTCACAACAATGAAGTGCCCAATCTTTTTTGTGACCCTTTGCAGAGTCTCTCCATTACAACCATATCTTTCCTGTACTGGGGTTCTGAATTCAAACCAGCACTCCTGATGCGGTCTTACTTGTCATGAGTAGAGGGAAAGCTTCACATCTGTCAACCTGCTGGCCATGTTCATCCTAATGTTGTTGGCCTTCATTGCCTTGAGGATGCATTGCTGATTCATGGTCAGCTTGTTGCCCAACAGGAGTCCCAGATCTGCAAAGCAGCTTTCCAGTTAGTCGGCCCTAAGGCTGTGCTAGTCTGAGGGCTTGCTCCTACCCAAATGAAAGATTTGGCATTTCCATTTTAATTTTATGAGATTATCATCTGCCCATTTCACCATCTTCTTGAGGTCCCTCTGAATGACATCACAATCACCTGGTCTGTTAATGACTCGTCCTTGTTTTGTATCATCTGCAAAACTGCTGAGGATGCTCTCAGTCCCATAATCCAGATGATGAATGAAGTAAAACTGTACCAGCCCCAGTACTGTCACCTGGGGTAAACCACTAGTGACTGCCCTCTGGCTGGACTTCCTTTGGCTAACCACAAACCTTTTAGCCTGGCAGTTTAGTTAATTTTCAGTCCACTCTTAATTTATTCAGTCTGTACTGCATCAAGTTTTCTATGTTATGAGAGACAGGGATGAAAGTGTTGCTAATGTCAAGCTAAACAGCATTTTTTGCTTTCACATCATCCACAAAGCAAGACATTTCATTGTAGAAGGCTATGTAGACATTTCATTTCATTGTAGAAGGCTATTAGGTTGATCAGGCATAATTTCCTCTTCTTATAAATCCACCCTGACTGTTTACATACACCTTCTTGTCCCCAATATGCCTAGAAATGGTTCCCAGGATCTGCTGTTCCTTTCCTTTCGTAGGGATAGAGGTGAGGCTGACTGGTCTGTGGTTTCCCATATACCCCTTATGTCTCTTTCTGCACAAAAGGTTCACAAAGTTCTGTGTTTATTTGCTCCCTCAGTTATTGGTGCTGCCCTCCTGGTTTCAGTGTTACCTAGTTCTCATATTAGGTCAACACAGCCACAGCTTATCCACTACCCTCACGATTCTGTAAATCATAGTCCTCTCCGCTGTCTTCTCTTCAAGTGAAAGAGTCAAAGACTTCTTTCCTTGCAAAGCAAGCTAACCATCCATATGACCCATTCAGAAACGAGCATAAAAATGCAGCATGTATATATTAAGATGAAATATTAGCTGCTTAGATTATATGCAGTTGAGGTTAATTTCACATCCTTTGTAATTTTATTTATAACTTTCACTGAGAGAAAAGATCTATCTTGAACATTCCTGTTTTCAGGAGCAATGAAGAAATCTATTTTCTCTTTTTTGTGTGGATAGACTCTTTCTGGCTGTCAATTTGAAATTCCTTGGTTTTTTCTACTTCCAAAGATCAAATTTGCCACATTATTCTTTAGATGCTTGAAACTATATAATTTTCAAGAATATTGTTGCAATAGTTAAAAAAAAAAAAAAAAGTTTATCTTTCTATTTACAGCATCAAAAATCAATGGAATATTGGACTGACATGCTATGAAGCTCTTTTGTGACCAGAAACAGAATTCAGCTTTTTGTTATATTAAACCAGGCGTAACTGATTCATTGTATTCCCTCTATTTCCTGAAAATTGTGAATCACAGCAGGTAATTTAGAGTGAGCATCATTCTACAGGGATCAGAAATAATAAAAGCAGGTTGAGAAAATTGTCTGCATGGTAAATGACACCGCCGTAGAATATGTACTAGTCAGAAGAACATATATTATCTTTGCTGAATTTAAGAAACATAAAAAATGAAGCCAAAAAACCTGTTCTTTTCATCATAATGTTCTGAACTCTGTTCTTATGGTATGTTGTATATGCTGGATTTAATTAATTACATGTCAGTATAATTACATTATTTCCATAAACTGATGCAAGAAGAGTATTAAAAATATTCACTGTCCGATTCTGCTAGTGAATGGCTGTGTTGTTTTGGTAAAAAGAGCATCTCATCTCTTTTAAGTTACATTAGATAGAAAACTGAGGGTAATATAATGGTATGTGAAAATAGAGGCACCTGTTTGTTACAACTACATGTATGTGTATGAGTTGGTTTGCCTCTGAATAAGAAAATGTAGCATTTAATCATTCCTAAACCTGAAGTTTGTGAAAGAAGCTCCAAGAGCTCCATACCAATGTATCTTTAATATTCATTAAGGGAGTCCTACAGGAAAGTGGGAGAGGGACTGTTCACAAGGAAGTGCAGTGATAGGACAAGAGGCAATGGGTTCAAGCTGAAAGAGGGTAGATTTAGGTTAGACATCAGGAAGAAATTCTTTTACTATGAGGATGGTGAGGCACGGAAACAGATTGCCCAGAAAGGTTTTGGAAGCCACACCCTGGAGGTGTTTAAGGCCAGGTTGGGTGAGGATTTGGGCAACCTGATCTAATGGAGGGTGTCCCTGCCCATGGCAGGGGGATTGGAACTAGATGATCTTTGAGGTCCCTTCCAACACAAAGCATTCTATGATTCACCACAAGGAGGAGGTGGACCTGTTGGAGTGTGTCCAGAGGAGGGCCACAAAAATGATCAGAGCTGGATCACCTCTCCTATGAAGACAGGCTGAGAGAGTCAGGCTCATTCAGCCTGAAGAAGAGAAGGCTCTAGGGAGGACCTTATAGTGGCCTTCCACTACCTGAATGTTGCCTATAAGAAATCTGATGAAGAACTGTTCACAAGGGAATCTAGCAATAGGACAAGAGGTAATGGTATAAAACTAGAAAAGGGGAGATTTAGGTTGGATATTAGGATAAAAATTCTTCAATATGAGGGTGGTAGATCACTGGAACAGGTAGTCCAGAGAGGTAGAGGAAGCCTCATCCCTGGAGATATTAAAGGTCAGGTTTGATGGAGCTCTGAGCAACCTGATCGAGTAAAGATGTCCCTGCTTACTGCAGAGAGGTTGGACTAGATGACCTTTAAAGGTCTCTTCCAACCTAACATATTATATGATTCTATAATTCTATGATTTATTTTCACAAAAACTAACACAAATTCAGATCGTACATAAATAATTTCCGTGGAACAATTTTTTAGTGTCAGTTGTTTCCTTAAGTCTTCCCTCCTCATAACACAGAAATTTAGAAACAATATACAAATAATATGAATAATATTAGCTCATCTTTTACATTACAGTCTTTCAGTTTGTCACAGCTATCCTTTGGGAAATTTTATGAGAAGTGCCATGGTACTGGGAAGGGAAAGAACAGACATATCTATATTATTAAAATAAAGAAGTTATAAAGCTGCTTTTTATCTTGCTTTTTAACTTCCTTGTTTCTTTATTATCTTCCATCATAAAATTTAGTGTATATATTATTACAGTCTTTGATATATATTTTGCTATATGGTTAGGAAAGTAACTGACTGCATGCATATAATTAAAATCCCATATAAATCTCTATACAAATTTGGTATGAGTTCTGGACAAGTGGCAAGCTGACCATTAGAAAAATCACAAATTGATTTTTTTTTCTCTTGACCCAATGTAGCAAAAGAAGAATTTTTAAAGAACTAAAGAAAAGGAAAGAAAAAAAATTAACTGGTAATACTAAAGTGAAAATTTACAAACACGGAAGGTTTCTGGAACAATTATTTCCAATCATTCTTTATGTAGCAAAACAGAACCATTCCAGTTGGGGTGTTGCACAAAATCAAGAAAATGTTTTCAAAAAAATGTATTAAGACAACCTTGTGGTATGGAAAAAACCCCAACAAAATAGAATTAAGAACGGAAACTAATGAATGCTAAAATATGCCTGTAAAGATGATAGTTTCAGGTCAGTGAAGTGACACTGCGATCAGTTCAGTGAGAAGTGGTTGTCAGACTATCAATATTAAAAAAAGAAGAAAAGTGAGTAGCCATGTAGGAATAGCTCACTTCTGACTAGTTAGCGTAGATTCTCGATAATCTGATGGCAGCACTGGCAGTAGTAAACTTCTGAATAATTCCATTTGTAAAACTAAATGCTTTTTTAGTTATCCTATTGCTTTTTCACTGAAAACATGTTGCGCTCTTCCTTGAAAGGGAAAAGTTGTTAAGCATGCAGAATTTGAAAAAGGGATAAGATAATGTACAATACCCTGGAAGAGAAGAAAAAATAAAGAAAAAAATCAACTATTAAAAGAGAAATGGAGAACACAATAGTTATTATGTTACCATATTCAACCATTAAAATAACCACATTTTTGCAGAAGAACAAACCTGTACAAAAACTGTGCGGTATAGCTTCCATGGGAGTGATGACTAAACCAGCTCCAGGATCCATACAATGGAGTGAGCAGGAAGAGGACAGAATCTCTAACAATATACAAAGTAGGGACCATCAGATGAAAAACAGCAAAAGGAAGGTTTGATGCAAGAAAATATAATTTTTAATAGAACACAATTAAGTCTTGAGACGTCTTGCAGTAAGCTGCTACAGGGGTCCAAAAAGCTATTGAACAATTTAATAGACGAAAACTCAATATAAGGCTTAAAAGATACAATCTCTGGCTGAGGAGTCCTTGACCTTGATTTTCCTGGAATCTGTCACTGTATTCCTGGGGTGTATGTCTACCTCCCTGCTTTGCTCTCACAGAAATCCACTTTTGACTGCTAGCAGAAACAAGGTAACAATTTAGAAGGAACTTTTTGTGGCATTTTTCTGTTATATTCATTAATCATTTGTGAGAATACAGGACAACATTTGAAACAAGGATTTTTTATTTTTTTCAGACCCATACTTAAGGTTGCATCAGAAGAATTATAAATCTGAAACACACTCTGCTAGAACTTGGAGGACCTTTTGCTTCAGCAGTTTTTTTTAAGACACGTAACCTTACTGACCAGGGAGAAACTTTCAGAATTATAAGCATGGTATTCTATTTTACATGAAATTCACACCAGTATTTTAAAGGGCAGGAAAAAAGAGTCTTTTATATCTCAGATTGTACAGCCTTTCATAATCTAGTCTGTGATTTTTACCCATCCAGTAACACCAATTGAAATTTTATATATATTCTGACTTCAAGAACTGGACTTGCTTACATTATTTCCTTTGGAAGACACCAGGCTAAATTCACCAGTCTATTTCATTATAATAAATATTAGTTTTCTTTTTAAAGTGATGATTTAAATAATACAGATAATGACAATAAATTTTATTTCTTTTTTTTGAGATTAAATCTGGCCTAAAAAAAAATGTTAAAATACATCTCCATATTTCTCGCTTAATAAAATCCACTAGAATAGTACTGGACTCCAGCAAAGCTGCACCCTGTTGAAATATGTAAAGCTGGAAGCATCACAACTCTCTTGCAACTTTACTATAGATGCTTTAGCTTCACACACTATAGCTCATTTGCACAAATGTTGCAGTTTTGCTCCTCTAGCTTTACAGTTTCCCATCATCCCCTCCTATCTTACAGAACCAGCTTTAGTAGCAAGCTTCCTCCTTGAAAGGGGCCATGACATTAGAGTATGGAAGTAAATCTCCTAGGTACTTACAAAAATAATTAATCATTCAGATGACAGGTTTCCAGGACCTTCTGCAAAGTGCATTATTACTTATAAATCCCAGCAGTTGGTCATACATCACTTTCTAATTAGCGTACCTCTTTTACACTACTTTCCACTTTCTAACTTCTATTGAGTCTCTTTGTTGCAACTGTATCAATTAATTACTTAATTATTCTGAATTCATGTACTTTGCAACAAAAGATGATCCATTAATTTTTCATTTAGCTCACAAATACAGAAGTTTTTTGTGCTTCTGAATAATTTCAATTTATTTAGCTAAAACTACAATGCAATAAAAATATGCATTTATATTTACTAATTAGTTTCTTAAATGAAATAACTTAGCATCAAACCTAATTTTTATGTATTTCTTCAAAATCTAAATATTGACCATCTGGTTTCCTCATATTTAAGACTATGATCGCAAATACAGAAGTTTTACTGAAAAGTAACTTTACTACAGGTATTGTGATTGTATGATATAGCACACTCTGGTGAGTTTTCTCAGATTGTACTGTGTGAGACATGATAGAGTTATAATTGTCAAAGGCATTTAATATAGACGTGTGGCATCATTGATTCAAAAGTGTTCAATGTTTCTTGTTTGCTGCTATATCTTTAAACATGTCTCCATTGTGGGCAAACAGGAAAAAAAACCCAACAATTATTTAGAAGACTCTCAGAAGATATGTTCAAGAAAAATGAGTAACATATGCTAATATATTTTTGCAAGTGGCAGTAAATGCAAATCACAGCAAGACACTTTTAAGTATGGAGCTGATGGATGACAAAAATGTTAGCCTAAAAAATACTGGATGCAATGCAAATTTTAACATTTTGGAAATATTGTTGAAAGAAGCTATCTCATAGTAATGCTTCATATTGCTATCTGAAAACTAGAAGAAAGTGACTCTTCTGGTATCCAGAATAAAATATAACAAAAATATGTACTGAGAAGTGAGAAGCACAACTAAAAAAAATAATTGAATCTCTCAGGAATAAAGAAAATAGCTACTGACACATAAACTATCATGAGAAATTATCTGTTGGAAAATCTTTTAGAAAAAAGAAACACACAGCTGACTGCAGAGAATTTTTAAAACTCTAGATGAAGACAATTAGCTAACCTGGGCCATGACACACAATTATAATGTTCAGTCTAAGGTCATACACTTACTATGATATATTCAGAAAAGTTGAACCTTGAAATGGTTTGTAAAAAGAAGTGTCTTTCTTTTTTAATTGATATGCAACCAGTGTGGGTCTTTAAAAACTTTTCCATAAAATCAGATTTCAAGATTATAATATTTAGTACCAGCAGTAAAGCACTTGGATATTTAATTGCCAAGCTAGTAATTCCATTAATCATTCTGCAAGTGGTGTTTATGTTTAGTGACAGAACAATTTCAGTAAAGATCAATGACTCATAGTAAGAACAATCATGCTGATACTCCACCTTTTTTTAATCCTACATTTAGCAAAATCATCTACTACTTCAGGTTAGCTTTCAGAATAATACACTGCTTATCTCTTTATAACAATAATGGAATGAATTAAACCCATTGAAAGAATTTGTTATTACTGTTAAAAAACAAGCTTAAGAAAAGAATAAATCACTTATTGAATCTAATTATTTGTTGCCTTTAAAAATGTTAGTGATTTTAGCAAATACTTGCTCCACTAGTGACCTAATCACTTCTAATAAAATGAAATAGAAAGGATGCATCTTGTTCATGGAGTTGTATGCCAGGTTTTTCCTTTTGGAAGTATTGCTTACAGAATGATGTCAAAATATCTGTGCTTACTGGGGTGCATATTTAATTCAGATACAAAATATAATAGAAGATAATCTTAAGAAAACATCCTTCACAGATAAGTAGTTAATAATATATATACTGATTATATTGGAAATAGTCATTATAATGTAAAAATATCCTCATATATTGAACTTATCCAAACCCCTAAGAAGGTGATGCTGTGGGCATTGTAATATAGAAAAATTACTTCTATGCTGACATTAAATCACTAGCATGAACAGTTTAGTGACTTTTGAAGCTTTAAAGAAACCAAAGTGCAGAGAGACAGGCTATAAATTCAACAGATCATTGATCGAAGACTATTGTTTGGCTTTCCAATTTAATAGAGAGGGCAAATACAATTATAAAGTGTTTTGTGCAACTTAAAGATCTTGGCAATTGTCATTCTATTATGTTCCCCTAAATGTTCATAAGTAATCCATCCACCATTTCCTTACATTAGCTTCTGCATAGGTTCTAGCAAACATCAGAAAACTAAGAAGTAATAAGGACACTTTTTTTTAGAAATTCTATCCATGGAAAACCAGCACAGCAATGTCTTATGAAATGCCTGCTCAGACTTAGCCTGCATTTTTAAATTTTAGAAGTATCAAACAAAAACATTTTGTACAAGTCTATTTCTCATTTTCAAATGAGGTATAGCTGGAAATATTCAAAAAGAATGGCAACTTAGTTCAGACACTTTCTAAGTAAATAAAAAGAATACAAAAAGAAGTAAAAAAGAAGAAAAACGTATCATTTCCTTTCCTGAGTTGATTTCTTAATTGAATTAAGTACCTGAGGAAGTGCATTTTTCTGTTTGCATCTGACAGATAATTCCTCATACACTCCGTGAAAGAAAACAAGTTATTCAAGGTCCTAATAAACATGTCATGAGATAAATTTATTGCTGATATCAATTTAGAAAACGGATTAAAATTGGAGTATGAAGGATAAAGAAAATACAATATATTTAATTATGAAATTAAACTTTCTGGAAGACCGATTCTAAAGCTANACCCCCAAAGACTAATTTACCCCAGGGAATTAGTTGATCCCCCCAGACCTCCACCCCCAAAACTAATTTCACCAGGATGCTGTACAGTTTCTCCCTGGTCTGGAATTTTTTCATATGATAGAATAAATTTGCAAAATCTTCTCTTTACAAAACT
The DNA here is from genome assembly GCA_013400835.1 of Zapornia atra. NCBI lineage: Eukaryota > Metazoa > Chordata > Aves > Gruiformes > Rallidae > Zapornia > Zapornia atra. The sequence continues at coordinate 10,615 of VZTU01004370.1, read as the reverse complement.
CTTACATATCACTCCATGTTCACTTACATTTGTTTTACACATACAACATAACATAATCTATCTTGTTCATTGAAAACATATATTTGTGATACCTAGATGCCTACTTGGTAGGTTAAAATGTGAGTATTTTAATCTCTAGATTAGAGGGAGAATTGTTATGGTTCTACAAATTTAGAATCACTCAATCTCAATGAAGTAAGTAGCTTCCCAAGACCTACTGTGTCACAGTTCTTTGAACTGTCGCCTCCACCATGATAAATTAATATATATGTCTATTAAAAAAGAAAATAAACAACTAAATATCCTTTCAAGATATTTAATATCCTCTTTTCAGTTGCAGCAGTGCCAGATACAATTTTTTGCATTGCTTTGTTAAGGGGATAACCCCCTTTTTTAGAATCAAATGTCAAATAATTTTCCATTTTGATGTAAGCATAAATTTTTAGCAACCTTGCTGCAGTTAAAGTGTATTAATTTTACCTATAATTTACTACTCACACATGAGATAAGACTCTAGAATGCACATCAGTCAGATTTTACATGTTTTTGTCTTTGTCATTTCCAAATCCCAAGTATCTAGCCTTATGTTACTGAAACCTGAACCTTTTGTCATTCCCCGGATAGGATGAAGCCTGTTTAAATACATTTTTAACTTAGGCAGAAAGATTTATTTAAATTTTTATTTCAATACTTATTCTGCAGATTTGTTGCTTAATACTGTTGGTAAGCTATATAATTTTAATTAAGCTTTTTTCATTCTCCTGTGTGTGTAAATATCTACAGAAATATGACCAAATACTTGTTGAAAGCTTTTATCCATTAAACACAAAACATAGAAAAGAAGGCAAACTGAGTAATTACTCTCTAGAAATTGGCTGAACATCAATGTTTGATGGCTATTAGGGAAGGCAAGTTTTCAAGGAAAGAAGATAAAACTAAATCAAATAAGACAACTGCCCCTGTAAGCATTTGAATAATTCATTTTTCATATAATATGAAACCTGGTACTTTATTCCCAGATGCCAAATTTCATTTGAGGAAATGAAAATTTTATATATTCTTTTCAAACTCTTCTTCCGTGGAAGTAACTTGCATACTTCGAGCAAAGAACCAAATTGCACTGGATGGTTGATTCAAAAGATCACAGGCTGGAGGTTAAGAGGTCCCTTAATACACACAAAATGCTTAATTTAGTTCTTCCAATCCTATATAATAAAAAGGTAATTTTCTTCAGAAAAGATGGAGTTATTGATCAGTTTAATCGTATCAGTCGTTCTGAAATGTTAAGTGTGCCCTTTCCTCCTCCATTGCTCTTGGAAGACATACAGTTACTTGTAAAAATGCAGAGAAAGAATATGTCTCTGCAGCCTGCTGGGAAGAGGGAAGTGATAAAGAACTGCAGGTTTTATCTTCCCCTCAGCTCAGTGAAAAATTCAAATTGTGGAGGAAACTTATTATGGAAAAGTAAGGTTTTCAGGTAGGCTGTCCTGTTGCTGCAAAACCTATAGAGGTGTATGTTTGCAAAATGAAAGATCTCAAGGGCTAAATATTACATAATCAAGGTCCCCAACATTTTAGTGCACTCAAAATTTTACTTATAATACAGCTTCACGTGTGTGGTTGAGCACTCTTTCCCCATTCCTTTCCCCATTCCTATCTAATTAGCCTTTGTGTTCTTATTCTCCTCCAAATACCTGATTGTTTGGTTTTTTCTGTGTTGTTTTCTTTTTTCCTTTTTTTTTTTTTTCTTCCTTTTCTCTGCACCATGTCAGACCCATCTCTGCTGCCCTTTGCCAGCATCAGCCATACTGCTTTTCCTTAGTGCGCGGATGTCAGAAGTGGAGTGTTGCAAAGACAGAGCAGAAGCTGCCCCAAAACTTTGCGGTCTCCAGAATGTCCTCTGCAGTTGGAAGATGTAATTTTGCATTATTTTGCAAGTCAGGATTGGTGCACAGCAGGTCCAGAGAGAAGCTGTGAAACATTTTGCTCCAAAACTCTGACAAGTCTCTGATGAATGTGGGAAATTGATTTCTATAGGCTTCATCAGAATATTCAGGTTTTCATGGGGGGAGGAAAAAGGCATACACTGACAGCAAAATGTCTATTTCAAAGTACCTATTCCAAAGCACTGTGAGTGAAAAAGGTTATACTTAGGAAATATTTTAACATAAGCACATCAGCACATTTCCCTGGAGGCTGCCAACCTGAAGAGCAGCTTTGTATGGCTACACATACACAGAGGTAACTAAATACACACATAGCTTCAGGCCATCTAGGACAACATAATGCTCCATCACAGGAGCTTGCCAAGCTTGTAAGCAGATGATGGGAAAAAAGGTTTGAAGTGTTGTGATTGTTATCATATCCAGGTACCATGATCGCTATATGCAGAAGCTGGATTTTGGCAAACCGATATAAAAATGCCTTTTCCTGTGTGCAAGCTACCATAGGATATTCTGAAAACAGAAGGGACTGCCTTATAAAACTCTGTTACATCCCCCATTCTGAACACCAGGATCGGTCTCTCCTGTTGCCTATGAGCTGTTCGTGCATGCTACCCTCCTGGAGCAGCTCTTTGCAACTCTTATGGGTACAGTTTTACTGACATCCACAGGGAAGTTATTGTGAAATTCTCTTTTTACAATACCAGGAGGTTCTTTTCTAATCTACTAAACACAGAAATAAACTTGTACTCATTTCACGGCTGTATTTTTCATTAATTTCGGAGAGCTGCAGGTTTCTTAATAGCCTACATGGCCTCCTCTGGCTTAAAGTCTGATTACAGGAGCTAAAATCTCGACATCCTTTCCTTGTAACCTGCAGGAGAAGAGGACATGAAGTTATGACGTGCTTTCTGGTGTGCAATAAAAGCCACACTTACGTACTCACTGGTGAAATTAGAATGATCAGAACTGAGAAAATAGCAATGTTGACTCATATTTCAAATTGATTTTGAAGGGGAAAGCCCAGCATTTTCCCGTTGAGAGGGATCCAAAAGCAAATGCAGATTAAATTGCATTCTGCAATATAACCTTGCAAACAAAATTTTTTATATTTTGTACTATATTAGACCAGTCTAATTTGTATGGAGGTCTTTTGGTTTTGGGTTAGTTAATTTTCCGTCTTATGCATTATTGTCTAGTATTTGCAGAAAAAGTATTGACAGCTCTCTGTGCTGCCTGTGTGAGCTGTATTTACTTTCATATGTTAGTAACAGGGAAATGTTATCAGTTATATTATAACAGGATCACCTAAGAAACTAATTTCAATTTTGAAGACTTAATTAAGATACTTATGAATAATATCTGGACAATTTAAGCTTTGCACTGATGTAGAATCTGGCATATAAGTGTCTATAAATTGTTGATCCAGTACATAGCGCATGTAGTAAATACTGAATTAGCTAAGAAAAATAGATACATACAGAATACCAACCCTCTATATTTATTAAACCCTTTTCAGAGCTCTGTTGTTAATAAAAATGAGACAGCTGTAATTATATATTTTTAAAATTATAAAATACATATAAATTTATATTTTATAAAATTACTTGACTGATATTGGTTAATTTCCTGTTATTTATATATATATATAATATAAAATAATCTAACCCCTACATTAAAATGCCATCTCTCAGCTTTAACTCTAGCATTATCTGTAGAAGTCATTATCAAATTGTATGGATTTCAGTTGATTTATCCCAAAGAAGTTTTAATGAAGTAAAAGAGGAAGGCTTTTACTACCAGGGACAGCAGGGTTCACACCCACCATCAACTCTATAAACTGCTGAACCTTTCTCAGACTTACTTTGTTGGACTGAGTGTACTGGTGCTAAGCCTGCCACAACTCTACTCTGGAAGGGGAAGCACATGCCAGCACCAGCAGGATACTGTGCCAGAGCTGTAGTGCCAGAGTATGCAAGGTGAGAGGCAAAAGGGGAACCCTCACCAGCTAAAACATTAGAGATGACAATAAGTTAAAAATGAAACAAAAATAAACACACTGAAGAAATACTACAGATCAGAGAAAGTCAAATACAAGTTTTACAACCCCTGAAGATTAAACAAAAAGAAAAATAACACATTCCTAGTTGTTTTAGGGTTTCCTTACAAATGCAGGTGTGACTAAAATACCTATAAATGATTTTTCTTTATTCAAAGATAGATTTTTTAAATTCATAAACCTGAATTAAGTGCCAATAATATCAAATATAGACCTAGTATATGAGTATTTAAAAGAATTAATGAGACGTCTCTCAAATGTTCCAGTTTTCTATTACTTAGTATATAATGCAACCAAATTTTATCATTCATTACCAGCAGTTTAAATGAAATTGAATAAATACAGATCTTCTTTTAGATAAAGGCTTTAACAATATTTTGTTATAAACAAAGCACACCAGTAGCATGAAATCTTTGCAAATACCTAGATTTCTATACATTTTGTTTATATTACTCATCCTGAAAATTAACAGGACCAAAATATTATTAAAATTTACAGTTGATTCAGAATGGATAAAAAAAAAAATTAGATGCCACACACAAATAGATATGTTTAACAGAGGAATCAGGTTCTGTGTTTTTAAGTAATTTTCAACATTTTAAAGAAAGCTGATGGGATCTTCTTGATGGCTCTCCAGGATAACTACATACACACAGAAAAATAAACACAACACTACAATCTATTTTACGTTCTATTTTGTAACTCTACACTGTTTATATTTTTAGAAAAGCTGATGCACCATATAAACAAAATGAGCTCCAGTGTTAGTATCTAGTCTAAGAAGGAGATATTAAAAACCTGCCTGGAGACCATTATGTGCAACCTGCTGTAAGCGGTCCTGCTTTAGCTGGGACAGGGAGGGGCTAGATGATCTCCAGAGATCCCTTACAATCCCTACCATTCTGTGAAAATATTATACTACGCAATTTTTACCTTCCTAATGCTGATGTTTTGTTTCTAAGAAGTTTCTTCTTGTTCTTGGTGGTATGATTTTGCTCTTCTTTTATTTTATCCTCTATTGAACAGATATATTAATATTGGAATATCTATATCATTCCATCACTTTTCTCCAACTACTACTCGCTGCTGCTTTGAAGCAAATACTTCAACAGTTCTAGAATACTGTCACACACAGTTGCTACATTGGAAATAACAACAGCTATTGCATAAGCTGAAAAAAAACCCCCTCCAAACCGAAAAGTCCCATATAGCAACAAAACTCATATTTTGAGTTTTATCTCTGGATATAAATGTGGTTGCTTTTCAAACTACTTCCTAAGTTAATTAAAATGAGACATCACTGAGGATACACCTTTAAATTACTTTACAATAAAGTGACTTGGATTGTTGCAGCATGCAACCAGATAAGCCTTCCTTTAAAACACTGACCTCTGGGGATGTTACAGAGACATGTCTAAGTAGTGTGCCAGTTATGCTGTGAATTTCTTAGCCAACAGATACAAATATGACCTAATGATGCACAAGGTCTGAACAGTACTTTTTTTTTTGTCCAATCACATTCATTTGAAGCTTTCAGAATCTCGAGACAGGCAATATAAACCTGAATCAGAACAAAACATAAAAATCAGGGACTTTAATGAACTAATTAAGTAGCAGGACTCCCCCTGGAACAGGTCTGAGCTCCTTGGTGCTCTGGCAGCTTGGGCATATAAAAAGGGAATAGGTGATGGAGAAAGAGTCATGGGTTATGCTGTTTTGCAAGAACTATTTCATCAATTTGCCTTCGGCCATACAGCAGATGTGCAGTCTGAGCAGAAGCTATTAGAATACATCATGAGGATGGCCCAACAAATGTGATGCTCATCCAACTGCAGTGCCAGCTATTGAGATTCTAGCTCCGCAAGGTGAGAATAAGGCATGTTCCATGAAAAGCAGTACTGTTGCCAGATGCAGCAACCAACTTCAGAGTACCAGCCAGATGGCACTTTGGAACAGAAAAGACATGCTTACATGCTGGGTACCTTTGCTTCTGGGTCTTGGGGGCCCAGTAACCTGAGACCCAATGGAGCAGTATGAGATGCTCTGGAGAGCATAAAAGTTCATGCTCTAGAGATTAGCTAGGCCACAAGTAATCAGGTAAAAAAATAGCTGTGAAGAAAAGACAGAATTGTTTTTACAAGGAAGTAAACATTAATTTTAAAATATAGGAAGTGCCATTAAAAGGAATAAATAAAGCAATACCTGAGAAGCCAAACTTCCTCTGTATAAGGAACTCATATTTGCAAAGAGTGAGTATAACACTCAGGAGGTATCTAATGACACTGCTTTCTGCCTTCCTGGTCTCTAGGAATGTATGGATTGTAATATAGTAAAGTAACAAGTCAAAGAATGAGGGTAAGGATAAGCTTTAATATACTGTATTAGTCCATTTTGTACTTTTTCAACAAATGTTTCGTGCAATTAAGCTTTGACCTGATGGAAAAGTCCTACATGCAATGAAGCTTGTAAGTCTAGCAATAACGAATTTAGCAAAGGATTTATATGCAGGAAAGATTTATTCATAAAACTCTCTCATGTTAACTATGATGGTATATGATCACATCTATTACAGAAAAAAAAAAGATACCCAGTAATAAAGGCTATGTATAGATTTAGAACATTTTATTATTCTCTCCTTCTGCTATTCTCCTCATAGCTACTCAGTAACCTACAATTTTAAATATAAGGCAAGTTATTTTTCTCAGAGAATAGGAAATTACGAATTTCATTTTACTATAATTACTTAACCTCCAGTGATTTAGTTATATGTAGAGTTGTTATATCTTTGCAGAAATAACCAAAATTAATTATGTCTTATTAAAAGCAATTAGGAGCTGATTTATTAAAGAAATCTTTTAATAAGAATGACCCTCTTTTCTGCAGGCTTCCAGCTCCAGCTAAAGTGCTATTGATTTAGAATACAGGTTTTACCAATATATTGCCATGGAGGACTTGGAATAGTTCATGCCACAATTAGAGGAATACAGAAATGTTCCGATAATTTGAAGAGAAATATTGTTGGAAAACTACTGACAGTGTGATGGCCAAAAATCGTTAACAATCTGGTGCTTATTTTTGAACAGGTGTACAATTTAATTATCAAAGCCAATGGGCAATATTAATGCCAATTTCAGAGAAGCAAAACACTGCTGGAGGTTCTGAGCCAATGAGTGAATAAATATCTCATTTCAGTCAGACAATCTAGGATAATCAGGAGTAGTGAACAGTGCTATGGAAAATACTACAGACAAGAAATAAAAGTGGTACTTTAAGTCTCTGTAGTAAAAATAAGCAGTGCTCGTCATACTGACACATTCCTGCCAGAGTATTTTGCCCTTCATTAGCCTCTGAGAAAATTCCAGATCCCATAAGGAATTGCAAGGGGCAAGATCTGAATAGATTATACATGTAACTATGATTATTTGGATTCTTTCCCCTTTTTATTTAATCATATTAAGGGACAAGTTTCTAAAAGTTTTGAGTTACAATAAGTTATCAAAGAAAACAAATATATGAATTCAGAAGATTCAATTTCCTTACATTCTTAGAAAAAGCCCTTCAAGATACTGGAATTAAATAGCTTTTACTTGTAAACGCCATTATTTTTTTAATACTAGTAGACTTTACAGGAAAACAATTTTAGTTAACTTTTTTTTTTTTTAAATCCAGTTAAAATTGCATTAGTATTTTGGGACATTATCCATTAATTACACCCTTTATTAATATTAAAAACTGAATAGCTAGCTTAAATTATTTCTTCTAAAAAGGAAGATCTTATTTGAACAGACTCTTCCATCTTAACTTTTAAAGATACTTTAAAATTTCTAACATTTTCTTTATAATGTTCATAATGTGTTAAGTATTTTTCTTCACTTTTAAATAGGTAATTTAAAAAAAAAATCTCACCCTCTAATTTTATATCTCGAAATCAAACCCCTTATTTGTTCAGAGAGTGTTTTCACTTTCATAGCTTTCTTACTGATCTTGACAGCATAGAACTAAATATTTATCTAATGTGCCTGAAATAAAAAGCTTTCATCAACCTTCCATTGGTCAAATTTTAGTGTTTTATACTTGAAAGCTGCATTGATTTTTTTGAGGATTAAATAGCATGAAATTTGTTCTTTTTGCCAGACCATGATATTAATGGGGTCAGATGAAAAATAACCATAAGATTGTTCTTAGATTAAAATAAATAAAATTGGAAATCTTTTCTTGGGTATACTTGCACAATATAAAACATAAATCCCATGATGTTTATGGGCAAGACATACAGGAGTTATAAGGCATGAGCAAGGTGTAATAGGTTAAAATAACCAACCATTCCACCAGTCCGTGTTCTGTGGCCTGTAGAAGCTTTAAATAGATAGAGATAACTCATTCACATTAGATACATTGTGGTTTACACTATCTGTTTCTCCTGCTGTTGCCATAGTTGAAAAAAAACCAGTTTGATCCATGATTTCCAAAGTTGTTTGATCAATGATTTTGAAAAAATTTAAAAATGAGGAGAGGGAAAGAGACAAAGAGGGAGATGAGAGTGTGAACCAGGGGAGAGTGAAGGGAGGGAGGAGAGCTTGAGACAGGAATGGGCTAACAGTGCTTGTCTCAGCAGCTCTCCATTTCTGTGCTCTTGCCTTGATCTGGCAGAACTGGGATTTTTCATCTTTCAGGACACATTGAAAAGCAAAATTTTCCCTAGATGTTTGGCAGAAGCAGCTCTGTCACTCTGAATTTATACAGCTGGTGTGAAACATACTGCATCGTTACTGTACTTAATTTTTTAAATCAAAAATATTTTGAAGTATATTTAGGCAGATGTTTGCTTTTACATAATTGCACACTGATCAGTTAAAGAAATTATTTCTGTATGCTATATTGTCACTAAAATTTCCATAGAAACTATGTTAGAGGACATCTGTCAATTTAAAGACCAAATGCTTTTTATAAACGCTTCAAGGGCTTTATCATCTTAAACTGCTTTGCTAAAGATGCACAAATTTTCCCACAGGATTGAAAGATGGTTTGCAGTCTCCGACTAATACAGTGTACTAGCATGGTCTTTACCTAAGGAAAGGCTCTCATTCAAATCACAGAGTGAAAAAGAAACATTCTGGAAATCTTTGTTCATCCCTTCCTGTCAATAGAAGCTTCAAACAGGCAAGTTAGCAGGTATGTTTAAACAAAAGCAAAGCCAAAACTCAAATACAAATTACAAAAGTATCTGAAGTGTACTTTGGTATATTTTACTTCCATAACAAATGTTATGCAGATCTGAGGTTTAATAACAGAGCATAGGATTATTCTAGCCAGCAAAGATTGTTCAAAGGGAACCTCTTAATAGTAAACTGAGAGAAAAAATATTACACGAAGATGACCAGCAAAGTTAGACTCCTGCTCTATCCTGACCCCTTGGTTTACATTACGGAATGTTAGTGCCACTGACCAATATTAATTTTTGTGAGTATCTACTCTTTATGGTCATATATATACATCAGTCCCTAGAATGTTCAACTCACTTCTTATCCACCATTGAATGTTATTTTATAAGGGCACAAGAGATATACTTGTTTTAGAAAACACCTGGAGAATATTTAAAAGTTCACGGAGTACATTTTGACATCTATTTCACAATCTAACATGGGCAGTATCACCAAGGTTTTTATGTAATTGTGAAATATCGACCTCACTTTACTCTCAGAAAATGGACTGTTCTCTTAAAACCATTGCTGAGCTACTAAGAAATACACACTTCAAGTAGCAACACTGTAACTACCCCCTAAACTTGAGATACAAAAACTTTTTAGTATTATTAAAAAAATAATAAATGCAATATGCAACAGTTATGCCACTATGCTTTATAAGAAAACCAGAAATTAAGAATAAAATAGTCTATTTTAATTATTGTTATCTTGTCAGTTTTATGAAAATAGAAAGACTACAGCCAATAAGTATTAAGATGATGAGGTGAACCAAAAGTCGATCTACCAAAACACTGAAGATCCCTTTTTTCCTACCTTTCTCCCTTAGCCATTTTTTATTTTCCTGAAGAGCTTGTTAACCTTCCATGAGACAAAGCCAAGATGTTTTGGGAACCTTTGTCATTTGTTGACTATTTTAACCTCTATTAATTCATTTCACAAATCACTACTTGCAGAGGACACAGTAATATTGAACCTAAACTCTTTAAATAATTTATTCTGCAATTGACTTCATAAGTTACTTACTTGAAACGTTTCTTTGGTAGAGTGCTTACAACTATTTTTCATGCTTTTCTCCTCCCTATATTATATTTCATGTGTGTCTGTGTTATATTGCAGTTTATTCAAAATATTTTTTAAGCTTGAATATGCTGAGCTTTTTCAGAGATTTTCTTTGTATTTCTACAAAACCTCAAATAAAATTTGACTTTCTTCAATGACCTTTCTTAAAGGGTTAACCTCTAGGTTTAATCTTTGTGCCAGGAACATTATTTACAAGTCACATTAAAAATTCAAGTAAGCAATTAGAAACCTTATGGGGAGAATAAGACATTACTATGGGATGACGAGAGTGGAAGTAAGTCAAGCAGTCTGTGATATATTATCTTTTTTAAAAAACAAAACAAACCAAA
>VZTU01004368.1:10732-77514 GCA_013400835.1 Zapornia atra | reverse complement strand
CCTCTGTCCCCTTGAGAAGGGAACCAAAATCACCTTTCTGTTATACTTTCTTCTGAGATCTCTGTATAATGAAAAAAACTTTCCTCTTATTTTAAACTTAATATTTCAAGTGAACAGTTAACATGGTTCTCTTTGACCTGTGAAATACAGGTGTCTTCCTGTACTTGAACAAGCAACTGTCTTTTTCATCATATGAAAACACAGAAGTGGGAAAGAATTATTTTTTTCCCCATTTTATGTGATAAGTATTATCTAATTTTTCTACTTATATCGTGGAAGTGGTTCAAGGGCAGGATTTGGATCTGATTTGTAAAGACTTTCTTTGCACAATCGAGTTAATGAACCCTGGCTTTCTATGCATCCTTCACTTCTCTCTTTCACTGTAAATATCTCTCAGCCTTGCTAACATTTCAAATATGTCACTTTCAGTCATAAAATATGACATGTTGTGGCATGTCTAAAATGGTATACAAGCATGCTGGGCATCTGGCCTCTGCCATGGATGACATGATATCCTAGCGCTGTTAGTCCCTCCTTCAGTAAGCTTGATAAGGAATAAGATTTAATAATTTGGGTTGTTCTCTACTCAACAAAAATTGCCTGATGCAAGTCTGTCTGACATTTTTCTTCCTGCGACATTTGGTTGTTACTGATCAATAATTAAAAATATACTTATGTATATACACATATAGTTTTGTGTTTGCATTTTTATATATGAAGGCAGGAAGAAGGCTGAATATATGGACAAAAAAATGAATGGAGGAACACACAGAGAGCATGATAATCAATTTTTATTTTCTTTGGAATTTGAGATGAACAAATTTCTGTATTTATAGACATTTAGCCCTGATTCTGCAATTTCATACATTTTTGCTTAATATACATATTGTGAATAGTCCCAATTATGTATAACTTTCATAAGGGCCTTAGGGTCTTACGATTCCTAGTTTCTTATTTTAGCATGTTGATGTGTTACACAGCTAACGTATTTTTTAAAATCCTACTGGATACTTAGCTTAATCCTTTCCTCCCAGAAGAACAGACATTTGTTGAAAGAAGGAAAGGATCTAGATACCCAACTCTTCTTGAAGTCAAGGAAGGTTAGTTAATAAAAGCTGTTTCTCCAATCTTGTGTACTTCGGAAGTGCACAGGTTATGCAAATATTTGACACTCTAGCCAAAAGGCTTCAACATAATTTTTAAAGGTAAGCTCATGGGTACAAAAAGAATTCAGAATAAATTTCCTTTCTGATCTTAATCTCTGTGACTATAGCTTTTACATGAAAATAGACAATGAAATAACAGTATAGACCTAACTAGAAAAAAATGCATACTCATGTTAATTACTTTCGAAATATCTATGAATGTTTTACCTATCTATGACTATAGATAATGCCATATCAGTAGCAATTTCTCTATTAAGATCAGATGTCTCTTCTTTAAAAAAAAATATTGTAGCTTGAGAGGAAACTGATTAAAAGTACACTTACAAATTTTATTACACAAAAGAATAAAATGAATTACTTGGTAGTTCCTTCTGCATTATTCCTACATTCCCCATACCAGGCTAAACCACATGAAAATCACATCTTGGCAAGACTATACTGCGAGTCTATGGCAGAGTGAGACGAATAGACTAAATAGCATGAGTCATGTTACAGTGCTTTAACCTCAATTTATATTATAAATATATTTAAAGATATGTTTATAAATTTTAGCTTTATCTTACAAATAGGAGATAAAGTCATATCTGGCTTCCTGAGAGTCAGAGCTTGAAGTTGTTTTTTCCTCGATACTGTTCAGTGGAAGACCATCCCTCCCCTTTCAGGCAATGCAATTGTCATGCTCTTTTGCATCTTTAAAGAAATAAATTTCCTTTTACTTTCCTTGTTGTAATTGAATTCCTAATAGGTTTTGAAAATGCAATTGAATGTAGGTTTAACTTCAAGTCAGGTATTTGCCATTCAGATCTTTCAGTAATTAATGACAGTTACAATCATTCAGTGCTACAGCTAGAGCTACTGGCAGATTGGCAAGTAATCCCAGTAGCTTTTTTTTCCTTTTTTACCAGTCTCCAACTAAATTTTGTGACTCTCAACATTTCTTAATTGCTTCCAAGGTTTTGCTTTTTAAGACATTCATGCAAGGAAACTTTATGAAGAACAAGGATATTCAAACTCATTTTCAGACACTTGATTATCCAAAAGACATTAGCTACTGTTCACCTAAAGCTCTCTTGACAGTAGTGAGGCATGCCCGCCAGAAGAAGCCTTAAATCACAGTTTGGAATTCTGCCCTGAGTGACTCTGTAGAGGTTGAGTGCAAAGCAAACACACTGAGAGTAAAAATCTGATTTAGACAGAAATTAGACATTTTGAATGTTGTCCATCCTTTCACTACCCTCTCAGCTGTCTCAAGTGCATGCAAATGTGTGTGTATTGTTATCCATCCTGAGACGTGAAAATTTTTTTTAAACTCAATGGATTACATGTCAAAAAATTTCTCAGTAAATATAAAAATTGTGTGAAAAGAAACATTGAAGAGTACTGTAAGTTCATTCAAGATATTTTTATCTTTTATATTTTCTTTTGATCTATTGGCACAGCATGTAAAATACAAAGCATTCTTAAAAAATCATGGAATCATAGAATGGTCTGGGTTGGAAGGGACCCCAAGTTCCAAAACCCCTGCTACAGGCAGGGCCACCATCCTCCAGGCCTGCATCTACACAAGGTTGCCCAGGGCCCCATCCAACCTGGCCTTGAACAACTCCAGGGATGGAGCATCCACGACCTCTCTGGGCAGGCCTTTCCAGCACCTCACCACTCTCTGTAAAAAAACTTCCCCCTAATATCTAATTCCAACCTTCCTTCCTTTAGTTTTAGTCTATCCCTCCTTGTCTTGCCATTGTCTACTCTTTTAAAAAGTTGAATCCCTTCTTGTTTCTCTGCTCCCTTCAGTTACTGGAAGACTGCAATGAGGTCCCCCAGCAGCCTTCTCTTCTCTGGGCTGAACAAGCCCAGTTTCCTCAGCCTCTCTTTGTAGGGCAGGTGCTCCAGCCCTCTAATCATCCTTGTGGCCCTCCTCTGAACCTTCTCCGACAGTTCTATGTCTTTCTTCTATAAGGAGCCCCAGGTCTGGACACAGTACTCCAGATGGGGCCTCACGAGTGCAGAGTAGAGAGGGACAATCACCTCCCTGTCCCTGCTGGCCACCCCTCTTCTGAGGGAGCCGAGGATACCATTGGTCTTCCGAGTTGCTTTGCCTGAACATGACATTTTATTGGCCTGCCCTTGTGATTTGCTTTGACTTGTGCCTTTCGTTTGATTATCCTTCAGAGAAGAGGCGTATTTCCCTCTTCTCCATTACCAGGTGGTCGCTTTTTTAAATAGTCTGCTAAAGAATGACCTGGCAAATACTATGTATACATCTGTATTTCTATTTAATGTTATCCTCCCTGAGACATGGAGAATGTATTCTGTATGTTGTAAGTAGAATCATAGACTAATAGACTCAATTGTGGAATCACAGACTGGTTTGGGTTGGAAAGGAATTTAGAGATCAACTTATTCCAAATCTCCCCTGCTATGGGCAAGGACACCCTCCACCAGACCAGGTTGCCCAAAGCCACATCCAATCTTGCCTGGAACACTTCCAAGGAAGGGGCATCTACGACCTCTCTGGGCAACTGTCCTGGGTTCTTCTAGGACACAGTTAATTTCTTTCCAGCAGTGGGTGGAATGCTGTGTTTGGGAGTTAGGATGAGAGCAGTGCTCATACCTCCCTGTTGTTTTTAGTTGTTGCCAAGCAGTCAAGGACTCCTCAGTTGTTCATATTGCCCTGCTAATAGGAAGGGGGGAGGGGGCATGCCCAGGAAGCTGTGAGGGGACAAAGACAGGACAGGTGACCTAAACTGGCCAAAGGGTCTATTTTGTACTAATGACCTCATGCTTAGTATAAAGGGGTGCTTTTGGGGAGCACCAGGATGGATCCAAGATGCCTGTTTTGGGGAAGGTCTGAATTCAGGACAGCTCTGAGCTATACAGTCTGCGTTGTACATTTCGGTGAGAAACTACATTGTGTATCACCAGTGCTGTATATTTTTGTATGAAGTCCTGTCATTGCTATTTCTCCCTCCCTTTGCTGTCACAGTAAACCGTCTTTATCCCAACCCACAAGGTTTGCCTTTGATTTTGTTTTCTTTTTGCTTTCCATCGCCTCACCCTTTTTCCCCCAGAGAGAACAGCTGTGTGGTGCTCAGCTGCCACTGGGGAAAAACCACAACAGCAACATGTTCCTGTGTCTCACTACCCTTACAGTAAATATTTTTTTCCTTATATCTAATTGAAATCTATCCTCTTTTAGATTAATGTCATTACCCCTTGTCCCATCACTACATGCCCTTTCAAACAGTCCCTCTCTAGCTTTCTTTTAGGCCCCTTCAGGTGCTGGAAGGCTGCAATAAGTTCTCCCTGGAGCCTTCTCTTCTCCAAGTTCAACAACCTCAAGTTTCTCAGCATGTCTTTATATGAATAGACAGCTTAATAAAACTTACTGATGACAGTAAATTTTGAAACAGAATTTATCTTTGACACCAAATCCAAAACCTGATGACAATGCAGAAGTCAGAATATTTTTATTCAGTTATACTACTGAGATATGAGAACAACATACTTTTAAGCAGAATATAGACTAGAACAATGTCCACAATCAAGAAATATATTTAAAATAAACACAGTACTGAGTTGCATTAATTACTCTAATTGCTTAGCTAAATATAATTTGTGAAAAAAGGGTAGCTGTTTCTTTGAAAGGATAAGAGAGGAAGACAATTTTATGTAATTTTATAGCTGTGCCTAGAGGTATATGTTTAACAACTAAGGGACAATTTTCAGAAGCATCTAAGTCACCTAAAGGCTCAAAATATAGTTCCAAAACTGTCTTAGATTTATAGTCCTAAGGTAGTAGCCTCAGCGTTGCAATGAAAGAAACCTAAATTTTGTTTTCTCACATAATGGATAGATGTATACCAAAGAAAAGCATCCACAAAAGCTAGCAATGTGGATCTACCTAAACAAGCCAAGAATATGAGAATAAACAAGTTCAAGGAGAATTACCTCAGAAGTTAACAGCCTCCATTATGACTGGCCAGTGCTTTATGTGCCTTACACCACAGGAAGTAGTGATGTCTATGCACGTGCAACTTAATCCTCACTGAACTCCTACATGTCTGTGTCATAACAAAATGTGTTTTTTTCAAATTAAGGTTCACAGTCTGTAATTGTTCCTTGTGTTTCTAGATATTTTCTCACAAAATGCGGGTTACAGCTATACTAGTATATTAAACAGTGTCCTAAAGTTTTCCTACAGCTAGAAATATTGTTCTTTGCCGTAGTTTTAGAACAGACCAGCCAGAAATGTCCTAGATAATTTCCAGGCACATTTAGAAGAGACTTTTGTACTATGTTGCTTTTGTGTGATCACCCTGTTCTTGGTAGCAAATTTATTAGATAGCATGTAGATTCAGTATTCCATACCAGATGACCTCTTCAGCAGAAAATGGCCTGGACTCACTAATCATAGTATGTTATCTCATAGTGCTATATTATTGACAAAGTTTGTGTCATACTTGTAGTAGTTTAATATTCTACAACTTGCATACTACTAACTTATATGATAAAAAGATAGTTGGAGTAAATACAAAGATGAGGGAGGATCAAATGAAAAGCAATGGGTACAGGAACAATAGTAACCTAATCAGTGAAAAGGGAGACCCTGAGTCCATTGTTTCCTATGGCCATCAAAGGAGAAATATTAGACCATGTTTTTTCCAATGAAACCCACAAGGATGGACTGGCCAAATAAAAGAGGAAGTCCAAGGCAGTCTGAGGAAGGACAAGTACTGGAAATTAAAGGCAAAAGGGTGTAAAAGGAGGCTGATAAGGTGTAAACAAGATGCCATTTACTTGTTTGATTAAGGCATGTACTTGATCACCACACTCAGCCCTTTATTCTCATGTAATCCTGTTTCTCTCTGTGGATGTCTCTATCTTGAGTGTGTGAATATATAACATCAGCACCCTTCAGTTTTGATCAGTTGGAGGATTACTCTTTCTCTCCCAGTCACAACCCAATACTGAAGCTATCTGCTTTGCATAGAATATTTTTTCCTCAGTAACTGAGAAAAGACATTCTACTTTGAAGAAAACTCTAGCTATAAAGGGAAAGAGAGAGAAAACAATGTTTATTTTTTAAACATGATTTGGTGTGAGACCCTCCATCCTTCTGATACTGTCATGATGACATATAAAAGTATCTGGATAGCAATGCCTCTCTGCCCTCCTGCACTACTTTTAGGGGTTGAAAAATTACACCTTATCCAAGTTAATGAACATTAACCCCCACCCAAGTCACACTGTCTGTGAAGGTATGGCCCTGTCACTTTGTTTTTCTGTAGTTATTTATTAAAACACAGAAAATTGTCATCTCTTTATCTGTTTATTGTATTCATCCACTTTTATGAAATACAGATTTTTTTATTATTATGATTCCTACCATTCCTTATTGGCAAATAAATTCTTTTAGTTCTTTCAGGGTTTTTTTTTTCCTGTTTTACGTATTGTTTTATTGTGGGATCCAAGCTGCTATGATTACTTTTCGTGTATAGACAGACTGACTTCTGTTTTGAATCCTAGGTTCTCCAGAAGAACTACAGTGGAGCAGTGTGACATGGTATTTTCCATAATATAACAAGGTGTTATATTGCTTTTAGATGACTTGCTGAAATGTGCTGACTACCAGTAAAAAAGGGGTAGTGTTGTACACTCAGGTATATCTTTGAGTGAGATTGTATAGCCAGTTCCTTATCCTGAGTGATTCATCTACCAAATCCAGGTCTCTCTAGTTTAGAGACAAGGATGTCATGTGGGACAGTATCAAATACTTTGCATGAGTCCATATACTTCATATATGTTATTCTAGAAAATTGTCTTTTTAGACAGAAAAAAACGTAAATCATAAGTAAACCACAGACTAAAAGATCGGGACATCTTCATGAGAAAATAACTGAGGCATTAGAACTTGTATAGACCATGGCAGAAGTGCCAAGTAACAGTTACACATGTGTAATTGGGAATCTGGAGAGTTGTCACCTTTCAAAGTAGATGAGAAATCTTTAACCTTTGGGGAGTCAATGCAAGTAGACTTTGTTTCTACATTGTGTAGTCCTTTTTTCTGTTATGTTGATTTATATTCCTTAAGTAGTATCTTGTACAGTGATGTGACACAGCATAATATGATTTAATTCAAAATGACAGTTACAACTTGGAAGAAAAATAAGGAAATGATTGGTGACAGCCAAAATGGCTTCACTAAGGGCAAACTGTAACTGACAAACCTGGTGGCCTTCTGCAGTGGGATTGTAGCTTTGGTGCGTAAGGGAAGAGCAACTGATGTCATTTACCTGGACTTGTGCAAGGTATTTGACACTATCCCACATGACATCCTTGTCTCTAAACTAGAGAGACATGGATTTGATAGATGAATCACTCAGGATAAGGAATTGGCTGTACAGTCTCGCTCAAAGAATTGTAGTCAATGTCTTGGATGTCCAAACAGATCAGTGATGAATGGTGTTCCACAGAGGTCAGTATTGGGACCCACGCTGATGAGCATCTTTGTCAGATATATGGACAGTGAGATTATGTGCACTACCAGCAAGTTTGCTGATGACACCAAGCTGTGTGATGTGGTTGACATGCTGTCAGGAAGGGATGTCATCCAGAGGGACCTTAAAAGGCTTGAGAGATGGGCCTGTACAAACCTCATGAAGTTCAGCAAGGCCAAGTGAAAGGTCCAGAAAATGGATTGGAATAATGCAACTACATGCTGGGCAGAGAATTATTTGAGAGTAGCCCTGAGGAGAAGGACTTGAGTTTCTGAGAAGCTCAACATGGATAGGGTTTTGGGCCATCTGGTCTCATGGAGGATGTCCCTGCACATGGCAGGGGGGATGGAACTAAATGGTCTTTAAGCCAAACCATGTTTAGCCTTGAAAGGCGGAGGCTGAGGGGAGACCTTATCACCACATATAATTACCTGAAAGGAGGTTGTAGAGAGTTGGAAGATGATCTCTTCAGCCAGGTGACGGGAGATAAGACAAGGGGAAACGGAACAAAGCTGCACCAGGGCAGGTTCAGATTAGACATTAGGAAAAAAAAAAAATCACTGAAAGAGTTGTAGGGCCTGGAACAGGGTGCCTATGGAGGCGGTTGAGTCACCATTCTTGAATGTGTTTAAAAAAAGGGTAGATCGGGTACTTAGGGATATGGTTTAGCATAGGACAGGAACAGTTGGACTCAATGATCTTAACGGTCTTTTCCAGCCTTGAGATTCTGTGTTTCTATGATTACATGACCTGGGAATGCGTACTTGCCCAGAAAGCCAACCATATTCTGGGTTGCATCAACAGAAATGAGCATGTTGAGGGATGTGATTCTGCCCCTCTGCTCTACTGCGGTGGGACCCCATCAGGAGTGCTTTTTCTTATACTGGGACCCCAGCATAAGAATGTCATGGAGCTGTTGGAGTGAGTCCAGAGGAGAACCATGAAGATGATCTCAGGGCTGCAGCACCTTTCCTGTGAAGACAGGCTGACAGAGTTGGGGTTGTTTGGCCTGCAAAAGAGAAGGCTCCAAGGCTACCTTATAGCAGCCTTCCAGTATCTAAAGAGGGCCTACAAGAAAGCTGGAGAGGAACTGTTTACAAAGGCATGTAGTGATAGGACAAGGGGTAATGGCCTTATGATGGAGGAATTTACACTTAGATATCAGGAAGAAATTATTTACTGCTTAAGTTGTGAGATGCTGGAACTGGTAGCCCAGGGAGGTTGTGGATTCCCCCTCCTTGAAAGTGTTCAAGGCCATTTTAGATAAGATTTGAGCAACCTGACCAAGTGAGGGTGACCCTGTCCAGGGCAGGGTGGTTGGAACTAGATGATCTTTGAGGTCTTTATCAACTCTAGCAATTCTATCTAAGCCTCATCAATTCATATCATTCTATGATACTATCGTCAGTATTAGCCATTAGTATCAGAACTGATTTTCTGTGTGTGATGGGACACGATCCTTGTGAATTGTAGGTCTTTGTGGACAGCTGTGACAATCCATGAAAAGTAATGCATTCCTGACTTCCCATCCTTTGAGGCCACTCATGGTGCACTCAGTGACATTTGTTAAATACCTATTAGTTTGGGTAACTGTGGGATTTATGAGATAGAGGTAATACATAGACTAGAACCAGTATTAATCATAGATCTGTGAGATGATAGGAATCTTTTCCTGTGCTGTCAAAAAAAGATGTGAAAAAAAGAGAGTTGTGCTGAGATCAGTTGTCCTGGAGCTCTTAAGAAGTGTAAAGTCCCAGTACTGTACACTTATTACCTTTCACAACATCTATAATGGACGCTAGAAGTAGTATAATCATTAACGAAGTTACCATTCTTTGTCATATTAAAACATGAAGGTGATGGGAAGCTAAACATCTCCACAGTGTGTTTTGTTTTGTTGTTTTGTTTTCCTGAAAGGGAAGAAGAGAGAGAGAGGGAAGGCTAGCTTTCCTATTTTTTTGCAGACCTTGAAACAGCATTTTCTGCAAAAGCTGGATCTTTTCCAAAGACAGCCGGTACTGATCTAAGCCAAATATGCTCGATATGCAAAAAAGGTAGTGCTTTGGAGTGGGGTTTTTTGCCCTGAATAGTTGACTGAACAGTGCCATATACTTGTATACTTAAAAAAAAAAAAAAAGTGATTCTTTCTGGGCATCACAAATTTCTTCCGCTATATCCCCATTTCAAAGAACTCATTAATTTTGGGGGGATCATCCATTTATATTTTAGAATACAACAAATATTATTGCATCCAGATTGAATATTTTAAAGACAGCCTTAGAAAGTCTATGTCCCTTTATTTTTATAAATAAGAATAAGTATAGAACAAATAAATCTACAATTTAATTGGCACAATCTAGGAATCTAGACTGCAGGAGAATTATGAGCTCCAGAAAAAGATGATGATTGCCGGGAAAAGGAGCTTCCACAATTATGAAGAAGTTTCAGTCTGGAGTGTCTGTATCCAGAAGACTTGAATTAACTCTGTCAGATCTACATAAGTACTTTGCTGATTTATCTAACAAACAGGTTAAGTAGACCAGCTGCATGAGATGAAAAATAATTATGTAAAGAGTTATGTTACAATCTGTTGTTAGCATTTGCTTCCTTGGGCTATTATGTTCCAGAAGAACACAACTAGTGGAGTGGCCCCCTTTCCAAGGTGTTGACTATGTTCCAAACTGAGACCCCAGGTAAGTGTAGTCTGCATTATTTCTAAAAACACCTCCCTTGCTTCCTAGAGTGGGAATTCCTACAAAAATGCCACACATTCACATTTCTTGTTCCAGGTGCAGATTGTTTCTGTTCTGGCTGTTAGATTTACTTAAAGAGATGATTCAAACAAAAAATTTTGGCCTGAATAAACTAACAGTTCTTGTGCAAGTAGAGGGAGGGGATGAATTTTGCAGTTTAAGAGTTGGTGGGTTTTTTTGTTTTTTTTTTTTTTTTAAACACTCTTTTGAACAAAAGAGAAGAAATCTAGAGAAATAAGGCAGGAAACTCTTCAAGCTTTAATTATAAAGTCAGTGACAAACTTGGCAGAGAGAAGAGTAAAACTCAATGTGCTGTCATTGCTCTGGACTCACATTTTTTTCCCCCCTCCTGATTAGTTTCACACTCTGATAATAAAACAATTCAATCTCCACGTAAAAAAAATACAATTACTGGCAGCTTTCAGGCTTATTTCTTAGCACAAGTCATGTAAGTCAAATAAATAGCAACGGGATCACACTTTTTTTTCTATGCAATCCTATTTTACATATGCATTTTCAGCCCACTGACATCTATTCCTTCACTGCCTTCAATATTCCTCTCCTGAGTATGATACTTCCTTCGTATATTTCTTTATATAGGAAATCCTTTTCTTTCGGTGGTTCACTGAACCTACCATTGAGGGTCATGATCTTGGGAGGATTTTTCTCTTCTTTGAATAAAGGTCTTTAAGAGTTGAACTGGAGTCTGGGAGGCACACTGACTTGAGCTGTTCCTCTCCCCCTCCATTTTCATTCTCACCATCTCTGAGATTTGAAGGAGGCTGGTTTGCTGCATCTCTCCCAGGACTTCAATTCCACTCCAAAATTTGTTGAATAATAATAGCAGTGAAATCAAGAGAATGGTGAAAGAAAAGAAATCACTAGGGGGTTAAAATTGCTCTTGTATTTTATGGTTTACAGCAATTACATTTTACTTTCATATTCTAATAGGAACAAAGACGTGGTAACATTTTATCAGTTATCCCACATTACTTTAGTCTCAAAAACAGAAAACCTGATTTACAGAGGCAAAAGCTTTTAAATATGAGCATATCCTAGTAAATTCCCTTTGTCTATCATATTAAATATGTAATTTGTTGTGATGGACAAATCCCTTTTGGTTTAATCTTTTAGGAATTTAGGAGCTCAAAAGAAAATATATTTGAGCTCAACATTGTGAGTCAAAAGATTGCCCACATTAACATAAGCAATATATAAATACAAATGCTGCAGGATTTGTATTAAACGTTAAAAACCTCTATTCAGCTGTAAAGAATAGATGCACTGTACCTGCCAGACATTTGGCATTGATGAGAGCTGCATCTCAAGTCATGTCACAGGTTAATGTTGGACAGCAGTTAGGGGAGGAATTAGTAGACTGATTACAGATATGTCAACTTTGTTCTGTTCAACTTCACAGCAACCTTATAAACAGGATAAAAGCAAGGTTCATGTTTTTTAATGGTCAGTAGGGCACACATTAATTAATAAATCTCCAAGAGTTGTTTTCTTGGTTAATGTTTTTAATGTGCTTTTATGACCTGAATCAATACTCTCTGTATTTTCTAAAATTAGAAAGTGCAGGAAGTTCTTATATTTCCTTAGATGAGGTTGTTAGAGTAGATAAAAAAATAACACAGAAGCAGGAAATTTACATGTCTAACATATAATAATCTTAAACATCTTAAATTAAGATTTTATTCCTGGTAGATGGAAACTGCTTGTTATATGTTATGACTACCTAATGGGCTGGATTGTAGAAACAGATAAACCTTTGCCAGGGGAACAGAAAGCAGAAGCTATCTTTAAGAACTGTTATGCCATAAAAAGGTTGCACATAGTCAAATAGATCTCAGTTGAGGTAGATGCTGAATCAATATGTAAAATTCAAAATTTATTTCTCTGCTCTTTATGGGAACCCACTCAGTGAAAATTGTTATATCATGGGTTGCCCACATACTAATATACAATTTTTCTCTGAATTTTGAATAAAGTCAGTGAGACTTAGAACACACTTTTTAGAGTTGTTTATTTGCATCTGGTATTTAGTTAGTGAAGTTTATAGATTTAATTCTAGAGTATAAATAACTGTTATTGGCGTGTTACTGTGCGTCACTGGGACAAGAACATTTCTAATGAGGATATAACTGTCTGGAAGTTGTCCTTTATTTATCCTTTTGCCAGAAAAAATCCCTGTAACTGGACTACTTAAGATTTGCGTTTTTTGTTTTTGTTTTTTTTTTTTATTTCTGTGCCACTCCTGAGAATCATGGGTTTGTTATTTTTAATTTCCAAGTTATTTTCCTACAAGTGTCGAAGACAAATCTGAATTTCTTTAATATATCTTGAAATCCAACGTAAACATTCTTCATCGTAATATGAGGAGGACTGAGTTTAAGTGCTGCTGATATCCTGTCAGAGAAGATGGGCCATGTTTTAAGAGGGAAATCTCACGGCTAGTAGTCCCAGTCCCACAGGACCCAGTGAGGTGATCAGGGCAGTCTCAGAAAAGCTGACACGGGCCAAAAAAGAATCCAGGTCGTAAGAACATACCATAATGATGAGGCAGGTCTGAGGTCAAGTTGGAAAATTCCATAGGCTGGAATTAGGTTCAGGTCTGCTGGTTACCAAGCAGATCCATAGCGACAGCAAAAGTTGAGATCAGACCAGGAAGAAGAGCCCATAGTTTGGAGACCAGATCAAGCACTCCATGATTCACAGATTCACAGCATGGTAGGGAGTGGAAAGGATCTCTGGAGATCTTCTAGTCCACCCCCACCCCTGCCGCCAGAGCAGGATCACTTAGAGCAAGTCGCACAGTGTCACATCCAGGTAGGTCTTGAATATTGCCAGGGAAGATTCCACAATCTCTCCGAGCAACCTGTTCCAGTACTCTGACACCCTCAGGGTAAAGAAGCTTTTTCTCATGTTCAGACAGAACTTTCTGTGTTCCAGTTTGTGCCCATTGCCCCTTGTCCTCTCATTGGGCAACACTGAGAAAAGGCTGGCCCTATCTTCTTGACATCCACTTGTTAGATCTTTACAAGTCTTGTCTTCTGCAGGGTAAAATTTTCAGCATTTGGGTAAGAAAAATTATGACAGATTGGCCCCCTTCACTAGTGTTCCATACAATGGATGAATTTCCAAATGTCTGCAAAAGCTCACTAAAGCACTTGCTTTGTGCCTTGTAAGGAATTATATTATCATACATTTTTAATCTGCATCTGCACAACAATAGCATTCAATATGCTTTCTGTTCATGCAGTGGGTGCATGGCCAATCCTCTGACATATTATATGTAACATGGTGACCTCTAGTAAGATCCCTTATGGTCAGCAGATCAGAGTCTTCTTTTAAAAGGAAACTATGCCTATTTGTAGTAGAAGTCTTTCTAGCAGTGATCTCAAACTATTAATAATATACAATACACTTTGCTCATTGAGTTGCCTTGAATATTAAAGAATTTCCTCTAATCAGGCTGAAAAATAAAAGAGAAATGCAAGGGTAAGCAACTCTCTTGGTGTCTTATTTACCAGGCATCTTATTTGAATGGTATATATTAAACTGTTATTTAAATTTGCAGCAAGTCATTAAAAACAAAGTCACAGGTTCACCAGTACTATCTGAATTTATTAACTGCTCCCTTTTATTTTAAAATTATTTCTGTATTTCCATCCTATAATCTCCTTATTAAAATTCTCAGATCAAGAGGAGCAACTCTTTAACCAAGGTGAATTAAACAGAGTGAGAGTTGTATGTTGCTCTTACCAGCTCAGGTCATAGCTGCAACTCAGCAATTTTATGCCTCTGCTGCTAAGGCAGTTCTAATATACCGTGCACTTTGGAGAGGCAAGGGGATAAATCTTTGTAGTTTTCTACACTTACTCTTTTGTCCTTCAATAATTTTAATGACCCACTCTTAATAAATAGCGTAGACATCATCCAAAAATTATATCAGTGCTGAAAAAAACATAGACTGTAGTCACCATGTTGAGGCTATGTTTTCTCTTTCACATGCTGTAGAATGACAGGGGAAGCATACAAAATACAAGGTACTAAGGGTATGATTAATCTTATTTAAGTTTAGCCATCTAGCTAAACTGAGATAACTTTCCAGTTTCCCTTTATAACCACAGGACTGTGTAATGGGGAAGTCCCATGACTCCTTAAAGGTGAACTATCTGACATACTATAGTTTTCTACCTCAGAATGAGATGAATTGCTCTCTAATAGTAACTACTTCTTTCCACTGACTATGAAGGAAGCTAATAGAGACCAACTGAGAAATAGTATTTATTGTTTTAAGGTGGAACTGAATTTAATCTTAAGTTTTCAAAAAGGTCACATAACTTTTGCTGAGTCTAAGATAAGAATTTTCCTTTTATATGCTTTCAATCTCCATCCCAAACATTTATGTGGAAGGAACTGAGATGCTCACCTACTGGCTCTGGTGTAGGTTACCACAGCTTGGTAGATTAGAGACTTAGATCTTACTCTGCTTCTGTGCAATAAATGAGCTGGACAGCAGTTAGAGGGGAACATTAATTTTAATTTTCAGTGAAGTAATAGACAGAGTAGTTATCTTGAATATAACATTAACATTATGAGATGCAAATGATAATCTTTTGTAAAGGGAGATTCAAATTACCTGATTGTAGAATACTTAGATTTTCAAATTCAGTGTAATTGCTGTCTTGAAGTCAATCAAGAGGGCAAATGATTATTTCCCTGTTAAATACACAATAACAAATACATATCAGAAGCATTTTATATTTTCATATTTTGAGGCACTATCCTTCCTAACAAAGTCTTCAACTGAAAGAGGAAATAATACGTTCTTGACAATAAGCAAAACCAATCCAAAGTGCAGAATTCATCTGTGTGTGAATATAAGAACGTATCTCTTTCTAATTTACTTTTACAGTTAAATACCATACACAAATGACCATGGGCAACAATCTGATACATTCTAGTCACTTCTGCTGCAGCTACCTTTCAGGAGCTATTTTTACTACCCATATGAAATCATTTCTCATTCCAGACACTGATAAGACTATCCTGAGATTTAATGGAGACATCTTCATTTGATGATGGAGTGTTACTAGAGTAGTCACTGTCACAGTCATGATCAATTTGTGGATTGTAATTTAAGAAATTAGAAAAGCACAAATGACTCCAACTTGACCTTTTATCAGTGTACCTCTGCATACTTCACTAGTCAGTCCGTAGTCATTGTACAGAAGTTCTGCTTCTTACAAGCATAGGTGTACAAAAGGTTAAAAATAAGATAATGCTATTTATAAAACACTTTGAGCCTTGCATTTCTTTCAAATTTTCCTAGAAATTGATCTAATTTCCACACATAGCTTTCCAAAATATTAACACTTTCTTGCTTCTAAAGCTTTTCATAAATATAAAAACTGTTGTTTAAAAGCATGCTTCTGTTTTTGCTGAAGATTGATTAGATTTTCTTTGAGTGTGATCACATATGCTACTTTTCTTAGAGTCATTCCCAGATCTTTCCTATATCCCAGTATCCACAGAATAACCTTCTAGATAGATGTGAGAAAATATTTGTGTCTTTTTATTTATTGTCAACTCTGTGTCCAAAGCCATTTTTTAATCTCAGAAGATAGCCATTTCTCTTTCCAGTATCACCATACAACATTATAGCCTTCTTCTGAAATCTTCTTTGCAACTGAAATAACAGTATCCAAAGAATACGTTGTGCATATTTGCAGGAGTCTAATAAAATTAAAAGGGTTATGTCTGACAATGCTGCCTTGCCTCTATGGTGTAAATTACATGTAGTGCATTTTGTTCACCAAACTTTAATTATAATGCACAATGAGCTGGGATTCAGGTGCCAGTCCTGTTGCCTGCAATGCAGAGAAGCTGGGTGTCTCAATTTCCAGCACAGTTAGTGCTGTTTACACAGCTGTTTACAAGCCATCTGAGAAAAGACAGGCTGTATTAAGTCTCCTGAACACAGATGTGCAGTGCGGGTGTACACTGTCTTGGACTTCAGTTGTGACAGTTGAAAATGCCACACACTTTTATTTATACCTTCTCAACAGGCACACTACCTGCCGTCTCTGTGCAGATAAGCTAAGGTTTCATGTTGCAATGCATGCTGATGTTTACACAACTGATTCGAGTATTGGGTATCAATCTTCAGGTGAATCCCACCTCAAGTATAGATGTACAACAGCTTTAAGAAGTACAAAATATCTTTTTAGAAGCATACAAAGCTAAGGTCTCTTTCAGCATCCAAAATACACTAACCCACAGTTTCAGTTGCTCTTCTCCACAGAGGAGCAACCTTCATTTACTGTGGGGATGTAACACACCACTTTTAGGCAGACTGATTTAAAAAGTGCACAAAATGTAATCACCAGATAGGTGTCTATATTAGGTGGACTGGATCCCAGGTTTACTTTTTTCATGCTAAATTCTAATTGAAAATGGGATTTAGTCAAGAACTGTATAGTTCAATGTCACTCTGGAAAAGGTTTATTGGTGTTCAGCTCCCATCTCCTTTTGGACATGTGAGACAAAGAAATGAATTAAAGGACATTCAGTCATAGTGATAAAGAAAGGTCACCTCTGTCTGATGGTAACCAACAGCCCGTGTATAGACCACGTGAAAAGCAATCTTTCAAACTGAAGGAAGGGAAGCTGGCAGTGCACATGACTACGCTATAGTTTCTTGTATAACTGGATTATACAACACCAGAAATGTTGGGTTCTGGCTATGATTATGGCCTTCACATGTTGTGAGAAAGAAGGGAAACATTTTTCTAGTAAGCTATTTTCTTTTAAATCTGGATGATTAGATCTGCTTAAAGGTTTGAAATAGGAGTTGTGTCAGTGGACATGAATATACATTATGGAGGGGTATGATAACACTTTTGAAGTGAATCCCCATAATTGCACTCAAGAATGTGTAATCAAACACAAGAACACTCATTTGCACATCAGTCTCTGTACTTCTATTAATTAAAGCTCTTTCTGAAATGTTTGTACGGAGCAAAATCTGTCTTCTAAATGTTTGCAACAAGCAAGCAAGCAAACAAACAAACAGAACAAGAGGTACTGAATTGGACAAGCAGTTTTGCAAGCAAGATTTGCCAGATAACAGAATCAGAGAATAAGAAAGTCACAGAGGCTGGAAGGCACTTCTGCAGACTGTCTAGTCGAAGTCCCTTCTGAAAGCAGGTTCCGCTATAGCAGAACCATGTTCAGCCTGGTTTTGGATATCTACAAGGATGGAGACCCCACAGCCTCTTTGTCTGTACACGCATGCGCAAACACCCACTTCACTCCCCACACCCCACACCCCCTCAATCTGGGTGGCCCTTAGTTCCACAATTTTGTCAATTTTTTTTTTAATTTATGAGTAATCAAGACAAGGGAGGGAAAATACCTAGCAGGGGGTGAAATGGCTTGCTAGGAGAAAGATCACTTTAAGTTTATGAGTTTGCAAATTTAAAAAATTCCTTTAAAAATATACTTGACTAAAAGTGGCATGCATTTTTTTTTACCATTCTGCTGTGTGTTTTTAAAAAATAACCCAATAAAATTTTGACTGCAAGACTTTGTAGTAATAACCCTCTCTCATCTTCCTTCCATCCTAGGCTTTAGGATTAAAAGTTTGATTAGTTTATTAGGTTTCTGTTTTCTTTTCTGTTGCCTGTTGTCTATTAGTATTCATGAAAGGTAAGAGAGCAGTATTACAATCTGAAGTGCTTGGTGATGGAACAATTACTAAAAGAACCAACTTTGGGGTTTTTATATCTGAAAAATGGGGAGGAGGCTAAATGGCTATTCTTACTCTATGTGGGTAGGATCTCTGCATTTGAGATTTAGCTCTATGAAGAGTTTCAATTTTTATCAAAATCTTGTGCCTTGTATCAAAATGAAGTATATGTTGCAAAGTAGTTAAACTCCACCCCCCCGCCCCCCCACCAAAACCCCACAAAAAAACTGAGAAAAGGACATGTGGGTAAGGAAAACAACTAAAAAATATCTGTTCTCATAGAAAGTATCAAAATAGAGGACTTTTTATAAAATTATATAGGATAAACCTAGAGTATATTAATTAAAAAAAAAAAAAAAGATTGTGTCAAGTTTTAAACATTTTACTATGGGGAAAGAGGTTGTTCATCATTATGACTGGGAAACCCACAAAAATTTCAATGCTATGCAGACAAAACCTTAAATTAAACATATATGCTAATTTATATAGTTCTTTGTTTATATAGTTTATATTGTTCATATCATCTATAATGTATTATAACTTCTTTGACTTCACTAAGAAATTATGAGCATCTGGCCCAATTAAAACATACGTGGTCAATATTTTCTATTAAAAATAATAATAAAGTCAGTATTTTCTAAGAAATACACATCTGAATTAATTTTAAAAAGTCATATGTTTATTTAGCATTCAGAAAAACAAACTTTCTGATCATTTATTTCTTTTTTTCCCTTTTTTCCCATACAAAACAAAACAACCCAAACCAAAACCCAACAACAACATAATTACTAGTTCAAATGTTAACATTCCAGATTTTAGCAATGATCTCAGACTGAATTATTTTAGTTATTTTTTTGTGAAATGAATCAAATTTTCTGACCTTGATACATTACACATCAAATTATTGCACCGCTCCTAGAAAGAATCTCGTAGTTTTCTTAGTCCAGAGGATAAAATGAATGCAACAAATTTTTAGAAACCCAACCAGTACACATCACATTTTTAGACATATTATCTGTTTCAGCAACTATTGTCATTCTGCTTAGTTTTTCACTCCATGTTTCAGTTGCTGAGAAATGAGGATTAAGCTGTCCAAATTACAAAGCTGGGGAAAAAGAGGGGAGTTAAAAAAAATGTGAAAAGGTAAATATTAGCCTTTCCCTTGATCCCTAACATATACCTCCCAGTTTCCCAATGGAAAACACACCGCTTTAGGCTTCCTCTGCTTCCTCTTCTGATGTCAGACAAGTGGAAATGTATTATTTCTTTATCACAATACTTTGGAGTTTTAGATGTATAAGCTTTATTGATTATTAGTTTTGTGACAGACCTTCATGGAATCTTGGATTCTCCTTGGGAAAACTGATTTGGAAGGGGAAGCATTTGTAAAAGCAGAGCCTTCTGTTTTGAAGAAAAAAAAAAGCAACATTATTTTCCTATCATAACTTCAGCAAATAATTGATGTTAAGAAATTCTGGGTAAGCTATCAATGGCTCTGCAGCGAACAGAGATTATGGTAACATTTGGAGATGACAGTTTGCACTGGGAGAAAGATCATGAGAAATTCCTCTGCAATGATATATGTCATCACTTCTCACTCAATCAATACAATTTATCATCTAAGACACTGATTCAGCACAGTTGTGCTTTAGGGCATATAAACAGTCCCATTAACTTCAGTAGATGTAGATAACAATATTGTTCAAAACAAGGCAGCTAACAATAATACCAGCATGCAAACCTCATGCCAACAGAGAAATGACCAAGGAAGTGACTCAGCAGGAGGACTTTTTGTGGACACAAGAGATTTTTATCCCAATTATGGGCAGATAAAGAGGTTGCTTAAGGTACTCTCAGTTGCATGTTAGTGCATAATCTCATCCCTTCTCTTCCATACCTGATGATGTAGCAAGTGCCTTGTGTCCAGTTCCATTTCTGGCCTTGGATCTTGAATCATAGAATGGTTTGGGTTAGAAGGGACCTTAAAAACCATCAAGTTCCAACCCCCCTGCAACGGGAGGGACACCCCTCTCTAGACCAGGCTCCTCAAGGTCTGTTGCCTTTGGAAGGCGTGGCAACCTGGTTCAGGAACAGCACGGCAGCCAACCCCAGGCCGCTCGGTCCATCAGCTCAGAGACACCAATATGGTGGACGGCAAATGGCGTTTATTGATGAGTAACACGGCATTATATAGCTTAGGTTTACAATGTCACTTCCATCTGCTTACATCATAGGCTACACGCTATTGGCTATCTGGAGAGGGGTCCTATCTTTCCGTACAGCGCGACATCTTCCGACCACCAAGCCCTAACTACCCACAAAGGTCCCATCCAACCCGGCCTTGAACAACTCCAGGGAGAGGGTATCCACCTCCTTGGGCAACCTGTTCCAGTGCCTCACCACCCTCATATTGAAGAATTTCTTCTTAATATCCAACCTAAATCTACTCCCTTAGAATTTAAAACATTTTTCCTTCGTCCTATCACTACATGCCCTCCTAAAAATTCCCTCCTCAGCTTTCTTGTAGGCCCCCTTCAAGTACTGGAAGGCTGTTTTAAGGTCTCCCTGGAGCCTTCTCTTCTCCATGCTGAACAAACCCAACTCTCAGCCTGGTGTTGCTTTTTAGGTTTTTTTTTCTTTGTTCTAATCTGAAACGCTGTGAGCTTCCTTTCTATCCTGTAGACCTACATGTGAAGAATTAAGTGAGAAATTCTGGTGGAAGCATAAACAAAAAGAAAGACTGTATTCCTTTTAATGCTAAAAACAAAGTAAAATATCCTTTCAGGTCACAGACAGTGTGAGCAAGAATAATAAAGCTCATTTTCCTGATTCTTAGGCTGAATGTTCCTCACAAGTGTTGAGATTTAATGTCCTTTTTTGAAAGGGAACGGATGCTAGCCTTTCATTAACAAACCACTTCTTACAGTGCTAACGGTTTCCTCACATTTACCACATGGAAAATGCACTTCTTGCTGCATTGCTAGAAATTATTGTCCTATTGGACGGATTCAACATATACTAAAATATATTTTTGAAAATAATAATCACAAACAGTACTCCACAAATTGATTGTATGTTTATCCTGCTGCTTCACTGTGCTTTCACAGAGAAGCTGTTTTACTGCTTTTTGCAGAAGTAATGCAAAGATAGATTTTTAAGTATTTGTATTAAGAAGCTTTTGTAAGATGGATGTCAACATTTAAGAAATTAGGTCTTAAGTCTTCACCTCTTCTCTTCCTGCAACAGTTTTACCACACCTACGCAAGGATTAGGTACAGCAAACAGATTTTCTGACAAAAACCTTCTGCCATTATTGTGATTTTTCTATTTTGTCTGTCTCAAAACATATAGACACTCTACATATACAAGATGGTGTTTCAATACTCATTTTTGCATATGTGTAGGGGTCATAGATAATTATTAAGGGAAGCTCCAGTTCTCACATTAAAAAAGGTAATTGCAAGGAATCTAAGTGCCCCAGGGTAGGAGCAGGGGGCAGGGAGGGTGAGAATATGGGGCCACACAGGCAGGGTTTGCTGGCATATCCAGTTTTATGCTTAAAGGGAATAGGGGTATGTGGTTTTAGTCAATTTATACCACCAGATTAGACATCTTGATAGGGTTTAAACCTATCTGCACTATCAAAGATAGTTTTCCACACTACCATGTACTATGCATAGTATCCAATCATCTAGACTTATGTTAAATCTGCTCTGAATTGCTTAATGCATGCATCTTAAATGTGTGTAAATGCTTACACATGTTTATTTATAGAATTACAAATGGTATTGTATCAAACTCCAATTTAATCCTTCTTCAGTAGCCTACGTTCTTTTTAAAATCCACTCATTTGTTCAAGGAGCATGGATCTTTCTTTCTGTATGGCACTGATTAATAAGATCGTATTATCTATCTCCAATTTTGATCTCTCTTTCTGCCCTGAGGTGACCCCTTTTGCCAGCTGATATGGTCAGTATTGTACCTTTTGCAGCATTATCAGTTCCCCTCTTTCCTCATCCAGCAGTCAGGAACATTCTTAGTAAAGATGTCACAGATAGTAGTAGTAGTTGTGATAGAATCTGCTGGTTTTTTGTATGTGCTAAGTGGCTGCCTTGTTACAAAAGGCCTATTTGTACCTGCTGTAATTAAGTAATAACAAAGTATTTTATAAAAAAATGTAATATTGCCAAGTATGTACTTTTTTGAGTCAAGACAATACATTAAAATTCTGTAAAAAACAAAGCACAACAATTGTTGTGCTATAATCAAATTGTATTATTGTCTGTATTATGAACTTACATGGATTACTTTCTTTTTTCTTTTTTTTTTCAGAAAATCTGACTTTCAAATTTGTTCTAAAAACAAAGCCAAGAGTTTCTATATAAAACTGTTGCCCAGGACTTGTGTTTCAAGGAAAAAAAAAAAGATAAAAAGGTGTTATGACTCAATAATTTGTCTAAAAATTACCTTTATCACATGTAATTTAACTTTTCTAGCTGTTAGATTAAAATGAGTTTCACTCCAACTTGCATGTCTGTGACGTTAGACGTCTGTAAGTACAGTCTTCTCAGGCATTCTTTCATGTCCTAGAAGACATGCTTACCTGCATCACACAATTTGTGCACATGGAAAAAAAAAAAAAAGTTTCACCTCTACATTAAGGCTTGAAGGGAATGGGAAAAGAGTTTAAGGCAAAGGAAGGAAAATTGATACTGTCCCTCCAACAAGCCAGGCAATGCAGCCACATGGTTGACTAAAGAATTCTCAGACTAGCCATAGGATATAACAACTATAAAAAACAGATAACAACTTGAGTGTTGAGTAGATATTAGAAGCAAATTAAGATGTGTACTTGTTTAGGTAGGTACCATTTCAAAATAAAGCTGTAGCATACCAGTCCTGTTATTTTTTTAAATTCATTTCAGTCATGTTAACTAGCAGTCTAACTTAAAGCATTTTTTATTTAAGGAAAGGATAGACTGTGAATATGTTAAATTTATAAAGTGTGGCAGCCTGTACATTCTCATAAATGGAATGGAAACATTGAAGTTGACAAAAGGAAAATATGTAATGACTTAGATGAAATCTGTGATCTGAATAGCTGAAGAGTGTCCTAAATCCAGTTAATCATCGTTCAATAAGAGCTAACATCAGGACAATAAAACCTCTCCACCACACCAATCAGTACTCACATTGTAAAGCATGCAATTTTAAAAAGCAGTTTTATAAAACAGTTGCTATTAATACTCAAAGTTACAGTTCCAAAATGACTTAAAAATCAGAGGTTTTAAACCTACAGCTAAAAAAAGAAGACTTGTAAATCAATGTGACAGAAAAGTACTGAGGACAATTCATTCATCTGCAGTGCCATCATGATTTATTTGTATTTATGTAGTCTTTGCCTACATATGAGTGATTTCCTTTGCATTATTATTATCTGAAATCCTACACTGTATTTATAAAATATCCGATATTTAGGCTTTTCATAGTACATATATATATATATATGTTTAAATTAGTCCTCATATTATGAGTGATAAGGAAGAATGAAGTGTCAATACTTGTAAACTCTTTGACTTTCTAAAAATTGTTGATCACATGCACACTTGATTGTGAATCAAGTAGCCATTCTGACTGCTGAGTGACACTGAGGAATTTCTTTGTAAAGTCCAAGTTTGATGTACTGAAAACATGGAAGGATCATTATAGCAATTAGCAACAGTGATGATAATCTAACTCTGGTCAAGAAATAGACATTTTCTCAAAGGGGCTTCAGTTTAAAGTTTTCACAGGCTTTGTGCATGTGTTTCCACAGAAATATTCTCTTATAGAGTGAGCACAAAACTAATCTATCTGCATAAAGTCATGGAGTTATAGCTGATTTCTCAGTTTATGCATAAGTAATAATGAGCAAGTCTTTGTAAGCAATAGTTACATGTAAGCAT
This sequence comes from Zapornia atra, assembly GCA_013400835.1. Classification (NCBI taxonomy): domain Eukaryota; kingdom Metazoa; phylum Chordata; class Aves; order Gruiformes; family Rallidae; genus Zapornia; species Zapornia atra. The sequence goes on along the minus strand of VZTU01004368.1, from coordinate 53,391 downwards.
GAACACAGGAATATAGGGAACCTGACACATTTTGCTGATCACTTGTGGCAAAAAGACAGCTTTGTATTGTAACATGCAATGCTGTTAAGGCAGATTTATTTCATGATATGAATATGTGAGTTGGCAAAAACCCCCCCCAACAAACCCAAACAAAAAATCCCAAACCATAACTGAACAAGTTACTGAAATTATATTCTTATTCTCAGGAAAATACATTATGGAGTTGTGATTGATTCATCTTCAGAGATAAAAATTGATTTCTTATCCCCAGAAAATGAAGAATTCTAAGCAAGGTGTAGTTGAATGGAGATCAGGAGAGTAAAGGAGACAAGCAGATTTTGTGGCAGATGGATAATTTAGCAACAAAGTTAGTTCTAATGATATTACAAATCTTCTTAAATTTGCAGTCATGTGGTAGTGGAATGTGTGGCATTTGTGATCGGTTCATATTGGAAAAAAGAGGCAGGGAAAAAGCAATGGGCTGTTGTGCTTTCTGTCAAGAAGTTAACTAAATACATGGTGCTTTACTATGTGGAACATATGACAAGTCGATCAGTTGCTTTTGAGACTGAACTTGAAGAGAGACAGCCAGGGATAAAGTCATGGCAAGCACTGGATAGTGACTTCCTGATCAAACATTCGCTGAAATGCTTCAAACCACATAAAGAAATCTTGTGGTTGCAATACAGAGTTATCGTGGAGGACTTCGACTACCCCAGCATCTGGTGGAAGGGCAACATGTTTGGATGCAAGAAAACTAGGAGACTTCTGTAGCATGTAAAGGACAATGTTTTGAGGCAGATACTGTTTGGACAGAAGCTGGGAGGTCAGATCTATCAGATATGCTACTTGTGAAAAATGAGTAATGTGATTGGTTGACAACAGCCTTCACTCCAGAGACCATGAGGTGATGTAATTAAATATCCTCAGCCAGATGAGGAAGAGAGCAAGAATAAAGACATGGGATTCAGAAGATTAAACTTTTGCTTGTTCAGGCAATTAGTAGAAAAAAATCCCTTCAATGCTGCCTTCAAGAGATAGAGAAAAAATCCACCAAACCAAAACCCAAGGGAGCTGGTAATCTTCAAGGACAAACTCCTCAGAGCACAAGGATAGTCTTTCCTGTTGTACTGAAGTCAAGCTAGCTTAAAAACCTATAGGAAGGGGAAGCAGACCTCCTGCCAGGAGGAAAATAGAAATGTTATACAAGAGGCACAGGTGGGATTAGACAATTAGGTAAAATAAAGCTTAGCTCTAGTTGAAACTGAGGGGTGTAGAAGGCAGCGGGAAAGGCTTCTACAACTACACTGCCACCAGCAAGAAGAGAAACCAAAGATGACTTAAGCTTGCTGTTAGTGAGGCAAGTGACTTGGTGATGACAGAGAATTGAAAGGCATAGATACCTGTTTTCTCATTTGTGGCAGTTTTTACTTACAATGCCTTCTGTCAGACCTCCCATGTTTGACTAAATGAAGTACAACTTAACCACATAATAGTATCATTAGGGACTATGTTAACAAACTGTAGTGACATACAATGGGGACAGACTGAAGATCCACAACAGTGCTGAGAATCCTTTCACATGCCATTTCAAGGTCCCTCTCTATCATCTTTAAAGGGTTGTACCTGTCAAAGGAGTTCCCTGTAGCGTAGAAAAAGGCAATTATTATGCCCATTCTTATAAAATGGAAAGACACCACAAGGCAATACATTCTTTCCATTAAAAAACTGCAGCAATCCTTCTGGAAGCTATCTCCAATCGAAAAGGTAGCTGGAAACAGCCAGCATGGATTCATCAAGGGCAAATCATGCTTGTTCATATGATTGTCTTCTGCTTTGAGTTAACTGGCTGAGTGGACAAATGGAGCAAGGTCAACTGTGGTAGCCCTGTAGTATAACTGCAGAGAAATATCCTCGAAAGGTTGAGAACAAGATGGGCAAGACTGACTGGACTGATGAAGAACTTTCTCATAACTAGTCAACAGTTCAAAAAGATCTGAGTCATGTGCCTTTGGGATTAATAGTAGGGCTGATTTTGTTTGAGATCTTCATCAATTATCCAGAGAGTAGGAAATAATACATTTAGTGACATTCCAGAAGAAAGCAAATTTGGGGAATAATTAATACACTGTCATGGAGAGACATTTCTACAAGCTGGAGGAATGGGCTGGCAGAAACTGCATGAAGTACAAGCAAAACAAACTACTGTGCTTGTGATGCAATAATGCCATTCCACAATATAGATGTACTGAATGGGGAGTTGTTTTATATGAAAGCATCACATAGAATCACAGAACATTAGGAGTTAGAAGAGGCGTCAAAAAATCATCTAGTCCAACCCCCCTGCCAGAGCAGAATCACCTAGACTAAATCACACAGGAATGCATCCAGGCGGGTTTTGAATGTCTCCAGAGGAGACCACACAACCTCTCTGGGGAGTCTGTTCCAGTGCTCCATCACCCTCACAGTGAAAAAGTTTCTCCTTATATTCACCTGGAACTTCTTATGCTCCAGCTTGCACCCACTGCCCCTTGTCCTGTCGCTGGCCATCACTGAGGAGAGCCTGGTTCCATTCTCCTGACTCTCACCCTTTACATATTTATAAACATTAATAAGGTCACCCCTCAGTTTCCTCTTCTCCAAGCTAGAAGCCCAACTCCCTCAGCCTTTCCTCATAAGGAAGGTGTTCCACTCCTTTAATCATCTTGGTGCCCTTTCAATGAGTTCTATGTCCTTCTTGAATTGAGGGGCCCAGAGCTGGATACAATATTCCAGGTGTGGTCTGGCCAGGGCAGAGTAGAGGGGCAAAAGGACCTCTCTTGACCTACTAGTAAAGGGTCTGGTAGTCCTGGTTGCTTAAATCTGAACATGAGTCAGCAGTTAGCCTTTGTTTCAGCAAAGGCTAACCACTAGCCTGTGTCTGTTAGGAAGAGTACAGCCAGCAGGCAAAGGGAAGTGATTGCTCTCCACTGTGTGGCACTTCTGAGGCTGCACCTAAAGTATCGTTTCCAGTTTGGGGCTCCCCAATACAGAAGAAAGATTGACAAACTGAAATGACTCTTAATAGAGGGTTACTAAGGTGAACACATGAAATAAAGAAAGGCTGATGAAGCTCAATTTCTACAACATGGAAGACAGGAGGCCACTTGTTTGCTGCATTCAGCTATCTTTTTCCAGTTACAGAGAGGAGAGTGCTAAAGTTTCTCAGGAATGCAAAGGTTAAGAGGTAATCGTCAAAAGCTGCCAATTTGGAATTTCCAAATGTATATATAAATTCACAGTGAGGACAGTCAAAGTCTGGAGCAGGCTTTTTAGAGAGCCTGGCTTATCAAAATCTTTGGAAATATTAAAAACTCAGTTGTACAAGATGATGAGCAACCTGACCTAACTTATAGCATATGCAGGATGTAAAACCAAATAGCATTCTAACCGGAACTGTCTCATATTTATTGTAAATATTTTTCTTAAATTTTTTTTAGTATTTTGGAGAGAGAAAAAAAAAGGAGAAAAAAAAAAAAGGAGTTTCAGCAAAAACAAATTCTGATTGTTATATATTTTCCCCCCCCTTTTATATTTTGTATTGTGGCACACTTTTAATGATAAGATAATATAATGTGTCAGATAGCATGCTATCTGTGACAATCGTTATGTGATATATGTTGAAATTTTAAGGTTTTGGGTTTTGGGGTGTTTGGGTTTGGTTTCTTTTGGGGTGGGTTGGTTTTTTTTAGGAATTTTTGAAGAATACTTTGAAGCTGAATTACTGCTTAATTTTCCTCTGAAACAGAAATTGTAACTTTTTCTAGTTTTGAAGCCATATATGTGCTGAATGAAAAACATGATTCTGTTTAGGATCAGCTCAAGAATTTAGAATCAATGCACTGCAATGTGTATATACACTGTTTTTAACAAAATTAATTGCTTGTAGAGTGGACTTAGTTATTCTGTAAAGGATGGAAATAACAGCTGACAAACTCATTTTATTATTGCTTATTATTTACCTGCACTCCATGTCTTGCTCACTGTTGCCCCTTAACATTAGTATTCATAGCATGTTATCTTGAAAGCAGATATAATAAAACAATACCACTGTGGTCTTCCCCATAGCAGAGCCCTGAAAGAGATCTGGCTCTCTGAGAGTCCCTGGTGATTTACAGTCAATCTTATTCTTTTGCTTTTTTTTTTTCTTCACCTCCCTCAGGGTAACAACACTAAATAAAATGATGCTTTCAAATCATACAATGAAGTTAGAAACATGTCAATAAAAGATTCACTTGGTGATTCTAGAAATCATAACGCAATACATTTTTTATAAATAAATAAGGTACAAGAGAACTATCTGTCTCTCTAGTACACGTAGGAGTACTTGCTATTAAACACTTTAATATTTCCATAATACATAATTAGTGGCTGTTGCTTCTTTTTCAGCCAGGGAACAAAAAACTCTTTGCCAAGGAAGAACTGGAACTCATTCCAATTTACTTATGAAGAAATTAAACTTCAGAGACCAGATATGACTTCCCAAGGTCCTCATGGCAGAAAGCAGGACAAAGAAATGATTTAACTTCTCTTTTTCCCTATACCTCCACTGCCCTACATGTCACAGTACAAGGGCTGAGGAAAATGACATGGGGTAATCCTAGCACAAGTATAGATATAAAAGAGGTGTCTCTAAGTGCAGCCTTCAGAGCAGAATATTGTTAAGATTTTCAATAATAACGAGGAAGCAAAGATAAGCTAGATCTTCTGATAGAGAGGCCTTCAGCATTATTTGTACTGTACCAGCTAGCTCTCCAGCTCTAGGTTCAGGGTTTGGATAAGGTTGCTTGCTGTAAATCTGAGCTGGAGGTATAGTGTTGTGAGAGGTCCTTCTTCTTCAAACTTTAAGAAAATTCAGCATATCCTAATACCTCAGTCTTAGCACTGAAGGCAGTTTCCTCACCGGTTAGAAAGTATAGATAGAAAGCAAATTTGGAATGTTGATTCTATTTCCTAACAATGCATCTTTCTTATTGTCCATTCATAAAAAGTACCAGGACTTCTTGGAAAAATCAGGTTACAGTATTTCCTTTTAATTAACACCAATACTCAATCACAGAATGACAGAATAGTTTGTGTTGGAAGAAATATTAAAGATGATCTAGTTCCAGCCATGGGCAGGTACACCCTCCACTAGACCTGGTTTCCCAAAGCCCCATCCAACCTGGTCTTGAACACTGCCAGGGAGGGGACAGCCACAGCTTCTCCAGGCACACTCGCCAGGGCCTCACCACTCTCACATATAAATATATGGGATAGAAATACTCTGTGAGGAGAATAATTTTTTGTGTGTTTTATTTTGTACCCCACATTATGACTAAGGTCTACAGATGGACAGCAGTTCTGGAACAGTCTGCAGCCTGGAACTCACCGCACAGGTATGTTAGAATCACTTCACACACATGCACTTGTGGGCCTTGAGATCATGCTTTTGCTCAGGAACTCCTGGGTGCATAAGTGGATGCCACCGTTTTTAAAGTATGTAGCTTTTATATTTCAGGAATAACATGCATTATCATGAGATTTTTATTTTTTTTCTTTAGCTCTGTCATGACAGAAAAGCCAAACATCGTACAAAGATCTAGTGCTGATTTAGTGAATGAAGAATTAGCTAGCACATGGTAATAAACATTTAATTTTGCCTATATGATACTTGAAACTAAACAGATTATGTGTTCTGAAAAAAAAAGCCCATGTGATTTAGGTTTTATCAATACACATAAAAAAAAAACCAACCAAAGAAACAAAGAAACAAACAAAAAACCCCATGCAAAAAAATTACAAAAAATTGCCCAAATCCTGAACGTGTTCTTAATATGCGTAAAGGAACTTGAACACAGAGAGATTTAAAATGGTGAAAGAAATTGTTAATATTGTAACAGCACATTTGTACAAAAGGAAATGAAGTTAAATAGAAAGCATACATATATGTTATTCTGATGTTTCAGTAGAAAATTCTACATTGAGACTACAAATGCTACTTCAGTTTTTGAATTCACCCCTAAATAACTGCAGTACTTATCTCTGAATGACTGTGAATATAACAGGTCACTCTATACATTTGCATGAGGATGTCAGGTACATGACAGTGGGATAATGAAAAATGCAGAAATAGTAAAAAAAAGAAATAATGTAACAGGCTTCAGCTCACAAATCTTGCAATAAAATTAAAGGAAAAAATCAAACTTGTGCTGAAAGAGCTAGAGGTAAAATCATTTGCAAGCTGTAAGAAAGATTTTTTTGTGAATACTGATTATACTGACTACTAGAATCACTCTAATTTTTATTTCAAAACTCAGCTATGAATGACAGTTCTTTTTATCCACTTCTATTAAAGGAAAAAAAACCACATATATATTTTAGTAGCATTAGCCCATTTGCCAGCTTAGGACATTAGCAGAAACAAATACACAGTACTTATACTCCTAAATCAGAATGAAAAATACTGCATCAAAACATAGCTTAAAAAATATTTAGGTAATTAATCAGAAATATTATGGTTTTGATAGAAGAAATAGGGAGTTGTTTTACAAACAGATACAGAGCTTCTTAAAGTAAATTAAATATTCTGAAAATACTTTATTTTTGTATACATGAACACTAGATTAATTTTAAGTACTCAAGTACTTCATCTAAAATAGCTTATGATATTTGTAAAATGAATAAAAAGAACCCAGTATTTTTGTGGATACTATTTCAAAACAATTAATCTAAGACAATTATAAATATATTTTTTAAATTAACAGATCTACTCAGGCATAGCTATCTCTAAATGTCATATCGTGAATCTTCTGTGATGTTATTTAAAGCCAAATTATGTTTTCGTGATCAAAAATTACACATCAATTTTAGACTTTGTGTAACCTGTTAAATACTTGAGGATTTTTATATTAATTGTTTTCATATGTGAAACAGGAATTTTCATCCTAAGAAACACATTTTATTGCAATTGTGGTCTGCACCATTGCTCCCAAAGTTTTGACTAATGCAAAACTGTGTATTAATAATATACCAATAATTGAAACCCTTCTAAATTATTTTTGGTGCTGCTGGTTAAAACAATTTATCCTGCTTTACCGCTATATATACACACATTATATATATATAGATCTAAAATATATAAATATTATATGTAATATACATAATATATATTAATGATATCCAGTATAATTCTTGTAATCTGATTTCTTTAGATACATTTTATTGGTCTCCAGAAAATGGGATACTTTTATTGGCTGTAGTCAAGATTGCATACCACTGTAAGTATATATGACTTTGCTTTCATCAAACAAACTACTTCCTTGTCAGATACGTGCCAAGTATTTATAAAAAGATGGCTAAAGGAAAGCTAAACCACTTACACGTGATACAGATATGGTTAAAAGCTTCCAGACTTTGGGTTAAAGAACGCGTATTAAGGAGGCTTGTTAAAGAGATTGAGGCCATTATGTCTAGATTTAATCAGCTGGACTTGGAAAATCTACAATTCAGAGCAACTTTATCACTAATTATGCCCTGGATGACCAAGTCTGACAACAAAAGAAAAGATACTCCTCAACTCATTGCCACTAAGTGGCTCATAGAGATCAGAGAAACACAAGCAAAATGGTTATTTTATGAAGTTGTTCCAGCAAGCCAGTCTTCCCATTTACTTCCAGGCTTCAGATCAATGATATGCTTGTAACAGAAAATAAGATACCAGAACAGAATAATTCTTTAAACAGAGAAAACTACAGGTGTCTTTGTGAGTCACATTAATAAAAAACCAAACTTATCGCTCTGCAATTTTTCTTCCACTTACAAGTATCTTTGGATACTTTGGATAATTTACTTCTTTTAATAATTTCTAAGGTTTGGATCTCCCTCAGTGCAAGAAAATATACTCTCCTCTGGAGTTTCCTAACCTCCTCATATGACAAAAAGATCACAGTTTGCCCCTTATACTGCTTCTGTTGCTGTACTCTTCAGAAAGGTCTTCCAACATGACATGGACAGTTCTCCACAGTTAATTTTTGCATGATCAAAAATTTGGAAACTGAGACAATTAAATATCTAGCCTTCTTCAGTGTTGCCCAGCCAGAAAGCATGCAATATTTAGTCCTTGTACCATACTCTTCAATTCCATTACATTTTCCTTCTTAGCCCTGAGACTTAGCAACATTGTCTAACACTGAGGATTTGTCCTTGGTATCAGCACAAATAATTGGGTGTTGCCCTTCTTGGACAAAATTCCTCTAGGCAATTTAAATCAAAATTCAGATTAGGCTGGAGCAGAACTACCAGACCAACAGCAAGGAGAACTCTGGCCCACAGGAGCTCATCTTACTTCAGATAATACACAGAAATTTTCCAGGGTAATGCAGTTTCAGACACTTTAATTCGCTGCCTTGACTTAGAGCTTGGGATCATGCAGGCAAGCACAGCTCATGCTATTTTATCATCATCATCTTCTTCTTAGGCAAGGAAGACATCTGCTGCAGACACCACCATTCACAGCTTAGACTTGAGACAGAAAAGTGGGATATTTCATGACAAAATTTGTGTAAGAGGATCTCTCTGCCTCTGCTACAGTACATGAGATTGGTTGGAGCACCTATAGAATCCATGTATATATTTTGAGGAAATATCCTGGTAAAATATAAGGGAACAAATGGCTATCTGGTAGTGGTAAGGACGCAAATAAAATGGTATGAGACAAAATTTTAGCTTATATATACTCACACACTGTTTGTGGAGATTTTTTATTCTCTATTCCTTATCCAACACATTACATAAACTTTACCATCTTAATTCAAAGATAGTTTATTCTTAAAATGAACCTGGACAAATATGCAGATATTCCATAGAGGAGTTTGGATAAAACAATTAATTGTATGATAGGTTTGAAGGAACCACACTGCTAAACATATGAAAAAATAAGTGAAAAAAAGCTTCAGTAAACTTTTATTTAAATAAATAAAAGATTAAATGGTGAAATCAGGACCGCTTTCCTAGAATATATTCTTAACTGTTGTGGCTACTTCGGAGCCAATACATTTACATGAAAATGATCTTGAGTTTCTGGGTGATGGGGACTTGTTTTCCTTTTGACCTCTGCATGAGTGTTTGGTACGATGATAAATAATGGAGTGTTGCTCTGGCACCTCATAGCTATAGAACCAAAAATAGCAGGAAAACTGGTGCTTTGAAATAAGAGCATAAAACCATGAAAAGTGAAGAACACATTGGTATTGAAAATTTTATTCTGAATCAGAGACGTTAATTAGTAGGACAAGGAGTGAAACTCAGATTTCTCCATGCCTCAGTGCAGCAATTACATGATCTTCCTTTATTCGGGAAAGAACACAGTCCTGCAAAATGTAGGGCAACATACTAAATGGCTCACATGACCTGGTTTTTTCTTCCTTTTGTCAATCTCAGAGAAGTGGTAAGCTGCATGGAACATTTAATTATGATCCATAGTAAGAATTTTCAGTATCAATACAGAAAAGCATGTCTAGAATGTGCATCTAAATACTGGCAGACTTACTGTGCTGTATCAGCAAATTTTTTCTATGTGTTAAACCGTATGAACTTACTTAGATAAAGCACACAAATGCCATCTTCTACTTAGCGTTCCTCTAAATGTCGTATTCCTCAAAATAAATAAAATATTTATTTTAGAAACTAAGAACAAGTGAAATTATAGCAGGGCTGAATAATAAATGTGGAAAAGAACATGGAGTAAACACGGGGTTCTAACATAAAAAAAAGAAAATCAGAGCTTTACTTAAAATTGATTTTGAATTAAAAACATAGGGACGTCATATAAAAGCCAATGACTATTTTTACTTAAAAAATAAAGATGGGGAAAAAAGATATTAACTCCAGAGTGCCATTTGCCTAGTGATTGCACTTGTGAGATTACCCTGAAAAATACTGTTACGGCTCTTGAGAGGAGGCAATACTCATTAGCAAAAATATAAATATAAATGCAAATGGAAGGCTTCTATTGATCTGCATAGAGACACGTTGTGAATTTAATTTAAACATGTATGTTTTTAATGTTTTGCTTCTCATTTTTCTAGAGACTATAGGAAGATACTTTGGCTTTCAGTGTCACACTTTCAGCAAGAAATTTTGTTTAGAGGCTGCAATTAAATAATTCAGAAATAATTAATTCAGAAGACAACCCATTAAATTATAACCCTCCCCACTGGTTAACTTGGTGCCAAAATGTATTGTTTAATTTATCATTCTTAGTATTTTTAGAAGGCCTCAAGGCAGGGAATGAAGCAATAATAAATAGGGAATAGTGGATAATTAGAGAAGGAAATGTGGAACAAAATTACTAAGGGCTTTAGGTGAAGTTCATTATTACTATTTAATAGTGCCCAAGAGCATTTGATCAAATTATGGATCATGTTTAAAAGTGGGCTGAGAGAAATCCTGGTGGAGGAGAGTTTTCTCACTACTACTTTCAGAATTTTGCAGTAAGTTTTACAGAATTTTAACAAGCAGTACAAAAGCAAAAGCATATTGACCAAACGTACTTTATCACACACACATGGTGCTCTAGTGAGACTTGAAGAAGACAGAATTTCTTCATTCTCTCAGATATTGTTGAAGCTGAAACTATTACATGATTAAGAAGTAAAGCACTTCAAGCATGAGTGATAAGGTGACATGTTGTAAGTGCAGCCCTCAGGGCTTTTAAACACAAGGTGAAGCTGATTTTTTTTTTTTTTTTTTAACTCTTGAGGGTTTTTTGCTTTTTAATTTCATCTTACAAGAGCCCCACTTTTAACATGAGCCTTTCAAGCTGACCTAAACTTTTTATATCTTTTTGTGGATTTTTTAAATGTATTTAATCGTTTCCCTTATGTGTTCAAATTATTTCTCTTAGTTATGGTATTCTTAAAATAATTCTGAAAGCATTTTTTAGTGGAAATATATGTGCATCAATACAAACCTCAGTTTTTCATCATGTTAGAAACTGGGAAGGAGTGAAGGAGGGAAGGAGAGAAGGAGGGAAGGAGGGAAGGAAGGAAGGAAAGAAAGAAAGGAAGGAAGTTTCTGATTGATGTTCCACTGTAACAGAATAGGGGAGAAGAAAAGTATTTCTGAAAATTTCTCTTTCAGGGGAACTGCTACATTTTCAGTTATATATTTTTAATCAAGTAAAACGTTGTCTGTTAAATATGAGGAATTTAGTGAGATGTAAATTCCAATTATGCAACAGTTCTTATCATTAGAAAACTCAGATCTCCTTATCTAGATATTTGATTCCATAGACAAGGACTTTTAACTTGTTACTTTTTTTTTTCCCCCAATAACTATTTTAAACAGCAAAAAGGCCATCTAGTTTACCTTTAAACTGAATTTGAATGACTGGACAGGTTGTTTGAAGTTTTGTTTAATGTTTTGGAAGTTTATGAAACTTCTGGCACAATTTAATAACTAACTACAGTGGAAACCCATCTGGAGTACTGTGTCCAGCTCTGGGGACCGCAATACTAAAAAGATGTAGAACTGTTGGAGAGGGTTCAGGGGAGGGCCACGAAGATGATTAGAGGGCTGGAGCACCTACCCTATGAAGGGAGGCTGGGGGAGCTGGGCTTGTTCAGCCCAGAGAAGAGAAGGCTGCGGGGGGACCTCATTGCAGCCTTCCAGTCCCTGAAGGGAGCAGAGAAACAGGAGGGAAATCAACTTTTTAAAGGGTAGATAATGGCAGGTCAAGGGGGAATGGATTAAAACTAAAGGAAGGAAGGTTNGGAGGTGTTCAAGGACAGGTTGAATGGGGCCCTGGGCAACCTTGTGTAGAGCCAGCCCTGGAGGTCAGTGGCCCTGCCTGTGGCAGGGGGGTTGGAGCTCTATGATCCTTGGGGTCCCTTCCAACCCATGCCATTCTATGATTCTATGATTCTATGAAACAGAACTAGCAGCAATAGTAAGAAAAAAACCCCACTAGTCTCTATGCATAAATTACCCTAATTATTAGTTTAAGCAGAGAAGCAGGGTGTTTACTACCTCTGTTGATTATGGGAATGATTAAAAATGAATACTGAACTGTATCAAAAGATGTGATTCAGGTACACATTTTGAGCTATCATAAAAAGGTGAAAGAAAACACCTACAGATTTTCACTCAGTTTCAGATGACAGGGGACAGAAAACCTTTAGAACTGGGAGAGTCAGAATCACAAAAAAAAAAAAAAAGGCTAATTGTCAGTCATGGAAAAGAAGTCAATGTAGTGGATCAATTTTGCACCTAGTTTCTGCAGCGATGATTGCTGAGCACTCTTTTAACTAATCTGGGGTATACAGAATGAGGATGGAGCACTTTTCCTTGAGACTGTCCGTAGTGTGGAGAGTGTCATGTTTATAGATCCCAGACAGACAAGCTACAGCTCGGTCAGCTCTCATTTTCTTCTGCAACTTGGACCTCCTCTGCAAGACATATTATTTGATTTCAGAGGCAGTTTCTGAGCTGCCTGTTGTATTCTGTAATGATATTTATGTCCATAACATTGAAAAAAAATCTTTACTTTTAAGGTTGTCTATGTTATTCTTTGTCAGAAACACTCTACTGGACTTTCTACTGCATATGTAGAGGTACTTGATGTCTGACTCATCATGTATGGTAGTTGTATCACTTAGAAGCTTCCATTTCAAAAGTATACTCTTTCTAACTGTAAAACTATATAAACTATAGCTAACTTTTTAGCTAAAGAAATACCTTTGGTTACTACAATGAAACGATCAGATTAGTCAAAAAAACATTAAAAACTATCAATACAGATTTTAACTGGTCAGGCTGCTTTATTTTACTTGATTACTTTTAATTTGATTAACATATTGCTCTGACACACATCTGTAATAACAGCTCTAAATGTGCTGAAAGGAAGAAATTTTCCTTATTTTCTTGGGAGGAGTATCAGACTTCCATGTGAATTGTTGCTGGGGTCATTACTGCAATTTAATAATGGTTGATCAATAATGTACTTTATTTTAACAATCTTTTTTCTATTTCTAATTATTTTTTTCTCTGCTGTTCTTTCTTCTTAAAATTTGTGTAGAGCAAAAATCTTTACCTCACTGTGGTAATGGTGGAGATAACATTTTTTAAGGGATCTATTATTATTTCTTGATACTAATTCATTCTTTCTAAAAGTTTCTCAACTCATTTTTCCTTTGCTAAATTTGTTTATATTCTCTAATCTTCCATTAGTCTTAATACTCAAATCATCCTTTACTTGTCCTTTTTTTTAACCTATTTTATTGTGGTGGTTCGACCCTGTCTGGAGGCCAGACACCCACCAAAGTCAGTCTATTACTCCCCATTTCAGCTGGACAGGGGAGAATATATATATTGAGAGGCTTAGGAGTTGAGATAAGGACAGGGAGAGATCATTCCGTAATTAGTGTCATGGGCAAACCAGACTCAACACAGAATAAAGAAAAGAAAACTCTCTGATTTATTACACTACAGACACAGTGAGACCAGAGTTGCTATTGAGATGTGTGATCAGATCTTAAAGCACTTTCCCCCACCCCTCCTTTCTTAGCAGACTGCATTTTAGTCATTATTTTGCTCCCTTTTTCCCCCCATTGTGGCATGGGGAGGGGCAGGGAATGGGGGTTTCAGTCAGGTGCTCAGAAGTTGTTTCTTAGCCTGGAGCAGGGTGTGTGTGTGTGTGTGTGTGGAATGTACATTCCTCACACCCTTCCCTTGCTCCAGTGTGGGTTCCCACCCACGGGAAACAGTCCCCCATAAACTTCTCCAATGTGAGTCCTTTCCCACGCGCCTTCAGCTCTTCACCAGTTGCCCCAGAGTGGGTCACTGCTATAGCAGGCAGTCATAAATCATAGAATATCTCTCAGTATCTTAAGCCCAGACTGTTCCAGCCTGGTCCTACACAGAGTCACAAGACCCCCACCAGCAAACATGCTCCAGTGTGGATCTCTCTCTTGCTCATCTCTGTCTCTGTCTCTCTCCACGGGCTGCAAGTGCTGGCAGAGATTTTCTCCAACACTGGTCACAGCATCTTCTGTATGTCTCCACCTGCTCCAGGGTGGGGCCTCTCCATGGGCTGCAGGTGGAGTCTTGGCCTTCTCCATGGGCTGCAGGGGGACACCTGCTCCACCATGGGTTTCTCCATAGGCTACAGGGGCATCTTACTCTCTGGCACCTGGGGCACCTCCTTCCTCCCCCTTCACTGGCCTTGGTGTCTGCACAGCTTCTTACATCGTAGAATCACAGAATCACAGAATGGTCTGAGCTCGAAGGGACCCCAAGGATCACAGAGTTCCAACCCCCCTGCCACAGGCAGGGCCACTGACCTCCAGGTCTGCATCTACACAAGGCTGCCCAGGGCCCCATCCAACCTGGTCTTGAACACTTCCAGGGATGGGGCATCCACCACCACTCTAGGCAGCCTGTTCCAGCACCTCACCACTAATATCTAATCTAAACCTTCCCTCCTTTAGCTTTAGTCCACTTCCCCTTATCCTGCCATTATCTACCCTTTAAAAAGTTGATTTCCCTCCTGTTTCTCTGCTCCCTTCAGGGACTGGAAGGCTGCAATGAGGTCCCCCCGCAGCCTTCTCTTCTCTGGGCTGAACAAGCCCAGCTCCCCCAGCCTCCCTTCATAGGGTAGGTGCTCTTTCTTGTATTGGGGCCCCCAGATCTGTACACAGCACTCAGGAGGGCAGTGTAGAAGAGGGACAATCACCTCCCTGTCCCTGCTGGCCACCCCTCTTCTGATGGAGCCGAGGATACCATTGGCCTTCCAAGCTTCAAGAGCACACTGCTAGCTCATGTTAATTTTCTCATCCACCATGACACCCAGGTCCTTCCATCTTCTCACTCCCTTCTCTGGTGGCAAAAAGCATCTGCTTGTGGGTTCTTTTGCTCTTAAATGTGATTCCCAGAGGCACTGTGACCATCACTGATGGGTTCAGCCTTGGTCAGTGGTGAGTCCGGCCTTGAGCCCAGCTTATGTTTACTCTGTTGGGCCTAGGGGAAGCTTCTAGTGTTTTAGTGCAGAAGCCACCCCTGCAGCCCCCTCCTCCTCCACCAGAACCCCACCATGTAAAGCCACAACATTTATTTTGCCCGTAATTTGTTATTAAATCTTACTGCTCTTCTGCTATGAAATTCATCTGTGTGTTCTTCTCCACTCATTCACAATGTTCATCCAGAAATCTAAGCTGTCAGGTCAATGCCTCATTTTCTAAGAGTTTAGTGAACTCCAGAATAGATTTAAGAAATACTACCACTACTATTTTACGTTTATTGTATCTTTTTAATGAAGATTACAAAGGCATTTATGATCATAAATTAAGCTTCACAATGACGGTGAAAACCTGAAATACAAATGCCTGTTCTTTTACATTTTCACAATAAAGATCATTAAACTGCAAGTTTAAAAAAAAAAAAAAAAAAGACTATGATTTGCAATGATTAAGTGAGTATTCTAATATTTTTTTCTGAAGGAAAAGTCACCACTACTTTTAAAAATCAAGAGGACTTAAAATATGCATTATTAATCAAAAGATACAGACAGTCACTGTTAGATGTAATTTACATTATACATCTTAGGATATGTAACTGTTACAGTCTGCTTAATGTTTAATAATTAGGTCAATAGAAAGACAGTTCCTTCCAGACAGGTATAGGTTTGGGTCAGCCTGTGAGGCAATTCATCAAACTTTGTATAGTGCCTCCCAGGCACTTTGGTCTGGAAGAGAAGGCAGAACGCCGAGATGTCTCCCAGGCAGAAAATTAAATGGGTCAGCCTTGGAGGCAGCCCAGATAGGTGACTGTTCAGCTTTCCTGGAAAATGGATTAACACACTAAGGTCATTCCTGAGTACATAACTATTGGCTCCTGCTAGCTGACAAGCCATTATTCATGGACTTCCTTCCATCTGAAGGGCTGCTTATTGCAGCTTATCTTAAAAATAGATTATGAGCCGATTAGCCTTTGATTTTATTAATAAAGTCCTGTTTGTGAACGTGAACGTGTGTTTTACCAGAATATCAAAAATCATTGACTCTGTTGGCTTTTCTGGGGATACTAAAAGAAGTTCACCCTTAATAGGTGTTGTAAAAACCAAGTCCACATGTTAATATATAAGAAAAATACAAAGTTTCAAACAGGGAGGCTTATATACACATCTGCTTGTCTATAAGCCTTTGGCAGGTTTGAAAGTCTATTGAGCATATGCTTACCTGGAGTACATATGTTCCTGACTTGGAAGAGAATGTCAGGAACTTCGGATGTTTAAACTGGCCTTTTATTCACGCCCATCTGAAAACTGAAGATGATGTACTATTTGAAGAAAACATACTGGGGAGGGGGGGGGAAGTGAAGTTAACTCAGACCTTGTAAAATAGAAAACACATACTTTAGAGACTTGACCAAACAGATCATAGGGATCCTGGAAGGAGAGATGAAGAGTCACAGACGAGTATATAACAAGGTTCTTCATCCTATTTCCACTCGGCTGTTACCTTTCTTTTTTTCATAAGCTCTTGTCAGTTTGTTCTGCATTGTGACTGCAAGATTATAAATGGAAGTATGGTATTATTTGAGGAGAGGGAGCCAAGTGGAGAATAGAGGGCATCCAATAAATTGGAAATTCTGATAGATCTTGCTGAGTGCCAAATGGCATGTACGTAAATTAGCAATACTGAAGCAATCCTGGCAGTAGAGAAGAAATCTGGCAGAGATGATTCAGAGAAAGGGCAGTTTTGTATTGGAAGGCCAAGAGACACCAGGAGGACAGTGGGGCACTTAATGATGAACTGCAGGTTATAGAAGGTGGTTAGAGACAGGGGAAACGTTTGTTTGGGTTTAATTCCTATAGTTACTTCCTGTGTAACATGCCAAACCAAAATATTTTCTATTGAATGCTAATGTTCTGAGATATATGCCAAGTTAACTCATAGTGTTACAGTCCAGGCTAGAAAAATACAGATCAATAAAACCTACCACAACCATGAAAACAAAAATGAACACTAAATGCTAAGATGGGTGAATATCTTAATACAGACAGCTTACTGCAATGTCTGTTTGGCTTTTTATACAGTGGATATTTAATGCAAATACTTTATCTCTACCTGGAACAGACAGCAGTTGCCTTTTAAAGTAGATTCTTTCATTACTGGTTAATATGATGTTACATATATTTTGTTCTTTGTGTATTCTCATAAATCTCAAAACAAAGGCACAGGAGGCATCTCCTGTTCCTATTGTTACATTACCTATAATGTGTAACATGGTGGTTTGGATACTTGATCGCTTGTCTCATTGCATGCCTTCAGCATTTCAAGTCTTGTCTGTTTCACCAGAAAGAATCATAAAAGCATACAATATCCTGAGTTGGAAGGGACCCATAAGGATCATCATGTCCAACTGCTGGCTCCACACAGGGGCTATGACCACTTCCCTGGGGAGCCTGTTCCAGTGCCTGACCACCCTCTCAGTAAAGAACCTCTTCCTAATATCCAACTTAAACCTCCCCTGTTGCAGCTTCATACTGTTCCCTCTGTTACTGGTAACTAAAGAGATCGGCACCTGCCCCTTTGGTCCCCCTTGTCAGGAAGCCATAGACCATGAGAGGTCTCCCCTCAGCCTCCTCTTCTCCAGGCTGAACAAACCAAGGGACTTCAGCCTCTCCTCGTAAGAGTGCCTCTCCAGAGACTTCACCATCCTCATTGCCCTCCTCTGGACACATCCAGTAGTCCCTCTTGTACTGCGATGCCCAAAACTCCACACAGTACTCAGGGTGAGGTTTCAGTGTAGAGTGGGACAATCACCTCCCTGGAACAGCTGGCAATGCACCCCAGGATATGGCTGGCAATGAAGGATGAATGTGATACAGCTCTGACTGTGTGTCTTACTGGAAAAAGAATGAATTTCCTTGGGTTGGCTTAAAATCACTGTAGAGGTCTAAAGTTTACTGCCAAAGTCACCACCAACTCTCCTTTTGTAGTCAAAGAGGAGAAATAAGCACCACCAGAGTGCCATTCATCAGCTGTATTTCAGATTCTATATTAGAGTGAGAGGAACCACACCTTGGAAGGGCCTTGAATTTCCTAAATGACTAAAGTAATTTAGGCTGAGTGAAGGTCAAATGCCAGTGGGTGAAGAGTTTTTTGTTTGTATTCCAAAAACGTTCTTGGAAGTCTTAAAATCTTCTGTGAAGATACTAATCTATAATAACTGTTATTAAAAAGTTTCAAAAGTATTTGAAGCTGCACCTTTTCAACACTGCAGGACATAGTTCAGAGTTCACATGTTACCTATTCATCCTACAGATGAATGATCTATGCGCTGAGAATTATTTTCTTAAAACCTTGGGTGTCATAGCACTGGGGTGGGGAAGGTCTGATATTCAGTTACACCATGGATTAACTGGCAACACTTTTTAACCTGAGCAGGTAAATGAATTCATAAAAAACAACAAGAAAAGAGCTGTCATGACTATAGAATGTAGTAATAAGTAGTTTCTTTTGCGGGAAAAAATTAGAATATGGAATGAGTGGTGTGCTGCTTGCAAGCAAATACAATCTGTACTTTATTTGATGTGTTTTCAACGAAATTATTTTCTGTGATTCATTTCGCTTCAAATAGAAATTAAAAGATTCTATTTTAGAGAAGGTGACATTATGGAACACCTAATGTGTTATTTCTGACAAAGATTATGTATTTTAATTTTTCCCTTAAAGCTTTTAGGTACAACTGTCCTTGCTTTGACTGTGAGAGATTTTTTTTTTTTTTAATTATTATTTTATTTTTCTAAACTTACTGTTTCATCAAAGGAAGATCAGGGAAAAAGGTGAATGTTTGATTTTCCCTGAGCAGGAGATTCCTAAATTCCAAGTATCTCCTGGAATCATCACTTGTTTCTGCAAAGTTCTAGCTCTATAAACTCAACTTGCTTCTGTCAACTTTCAAAGCTTCTCAGGTAAAGAATAAATGATAATTTTCAGCCAATAGGGCGTGGTATCCACATTTCTTCTCTACTCTCCAAAGTTACAGAAAGAATTGTTCTTGCTTCAAGCACAGTTACTCCCAGAATTTCTCTGGTGGAGTTTTCCTTCCTGTATTGATTCTGACACATGGTCTTCCTTGAAGATACAATAAGGAGCACAATACATAGAAAGGCTACGGTCTCCTACTCTGCTGTTTTTTAAATTCACATTATCTAATGCCTCCAGGTAATAAAGAGGTAGATAAACCTATTAATCAATAGAATTAAATTGGAAAGTAGAAGTTCTGTGGGCACAAATATCCTTACCTCTACCGACTGACTTCCTTGATAAGCAGGCACTCAGCACAAATCTGTGAGCCATTTATACTTTCTATTGGCATGCCATTACAATCAGTGTGAAACTGACCTCTAGGTTGCCCATGTTTCTTCTGTGTTTCCACTAAAGTGCTAACCTTTCTTTGACAGCTTTGGCACTACAAAGAATGCTTCGGAGTTCTGCTGAAGCATTAACAGGAACACAAATGCCAACAAATAAAGTGTTCTGGGAAAAATAATAAAAGCAAAACCAGAAAAAAATAACTCAGTGCTAACTGTGTTGCCACTCTCAGCAAAAAATATCTACTACAACTGTAGCTGCTAAGTACTCTTCCTCAACACTGAAGCTTTGAGTTGGAAGCAATTTAAAAAGACTTTCAGGAAGCTGCATCAAGAGATAAAATGTCACACATGTAAGATCTTTTATTGAACTATTCCAGTCTGAGTCGACAAAATACATTTGGGAAAACACAAGTATAGGACAAAATCAGAGCAATGAAGATCACACCCTGAAACTTTAAGATTCTTCTCCGTGCCTAAATCCCATATTTGCTCTGCAAGCACAACTTTCATTAATGAAAATCGTCAGGGCCTTGTCTGAATGCTCAGATGGGCTTCACTGGAATTGCAGAATTGCAACTAGTGCTGATTAATTCTGCCCTACCTCTGGCCCTCACCGCAACCCCTGACCATTGATTGGCCCAGGATCCCCATTTCAGGTCAGCCCAGGTCCAGGAGTCCCTTCCTCAGCAATGCTGTAGGTGTGCCAGTCTTCAGCTCCACCACAGTCCTGCCCTACACAGCCATGGCTACCCCTGATTTGGGCCCAACCCACGCTCTGACCTTGCCTCTGCATTCCTAAGAACTCCTTGGGATTTGTTGTTGGAGATGTATGGTTGTCTTTGTTCTATATTCACAATAGACAAGTAGCAATAGGAAAACTATAAGGAGAGACTAATATTTTGGTATCACTACTTTGTTGAAAATAACTCTTTTTTGAAAGAAAGAGTTTTAATTATATCAAATTTCAGGATACTTCCACACGCTTTTAGGCAATCAGCTGAGGCATCTAAGCAAAGAATAGTGAGATGGATTCACCTCATCTGACTTCAGGCAAATTCCGGGTGCTGAGTTCAAGCTGTCTGGTTTGAGATTTCAGATCTGTTTGCATAGTGCTTTGAGAGTTTTATTTCTGACATTTGCCTTTGGAGAGATCCCAATTCAAGCTGGTGCTTATATGAGAAAGTTCAGTGCACTGGAATAAATGTTGACCAAAGGGTGGAAGAGACTAAAATGACCACTCAGCCTCACCAACTCTTCAGAAAAGACAGTCATGTCATTAACATAATGATTTGTTTTTAATCTGTAGCTAGAGCCAAAAATGTTAATAATGAGTGAAAGTGGAAAGTGGAAAGATCTTTACAGCTATGCTCTGCTGCAGCATCACAAAGCACTGCTGACAGGAGGACACACACCCCCCTGCCACCTCTGTCACGGTTCAAGACAAAATGACAATATGGAGACTTGGATTCCAGAGCATTTAATCACAGATGTATGCAGTTTTACACCTTCCTCCTGTAATTCATGTAATCATTCTCTCACTTCTGAAATCAATGGACAGTGCAGATACTTGGATACTAAGACATTTTCACCATAGATAAACAAATTTTTAGGATTTCTGTGTCCTGTGCAGATGGTCCCTGGCATGTAGTGTGTTCTCCTGGAGCTGGGCAATGAGGTTGTCAAGTCTTTATTCTCTCTCTGAATACCATAACTCATAGGATCCCATAGAGAAAATACTATTCCTGATAAACTTGGTAATGTTCCTGTGGTGCTTAACACCCAGTAGTTGCCATCACTGGTGATCAAAATTCTTCCCCCCAGTAGGTTCTCTGTGTGTTCACAGCTTTCTCAGTGATTGACAGATTGTACATGCTGATTGTACAATGCTAATCTATTCTCAAAACTTGTCTACTTCCTTTTCCTAAACTTTAAACTAAAGTTCATTAGGTAACACTACAGTCAGCCAGGTCCAACCCATGCCACCTGCTGCAATCTTATCCAGAGAAAATGACATTATAAGCTTTTGAAAATACTAAGTTTGCAACAGAAAGTGCTTTCCTATATTCTTCTGTAAGTTATTGCAACATTTTATTTAACTTACTGCTAAAATAACTGGCACTGCAACTCTTGTGTGAATTCTTAAATTGTGGTTTCAATCTTTGAATTTAATTCCATCTTTTGTTTCTGGTGAATGCATCACCCATCACTGCCATAGGTATTGTCATTAGCTTCTAAAACCTGCTTCTGAATAAGCTGAATATTTTTTTGCATTTCTCAATATAAGAAATATTTTAGAAGGCCAAAATATCTTTTGTTCCTTTATAGCACCATCTAGGAAACCTGGGCTGAAGCAGAGCAGGTGTCTTCATTAGTGTCAAAGTTCCACCCTGATTAGTTTCAAAAAATGAGAAGAATTTCTGAATCGTATGAGGAGATTTAATGGAGTGGAAACTACACATACATGATTACAAGGTGACATACACAATCACTTTTTTTTTCTTTTACACAATTTATTGAACAGAAAATCTGAAGTATGACTATGAACCATTTAACAGATTCATAGAAGTTTCAGAAAGAAAAAAAGACTGCTAGGGACCAGAATTGTCCCTTTTACGTTAGTCATTTTGACGCACAACTTTTAGAGAAAAAGCTGGTTTAGGTTTTAAACAAGCTTAGACTTCAAAACGTGATTTAATGCAGGAATGCGTACACTGTCCTCAGAAGCAAAAAAAAAAGGAAAAAAAAACCCCAAATAACCATGAAGTTTCAAATTTCACCAGGGGAGGTTTAGGTTAGATACCAGGAAGAATTTCTTTACTGAAAGAGTTGTCAAGTATTGGAACAGACTGCCCAGGGAAGTGGTGGAGTCACCATCCCTGGAAGTATTTAAAAGGTATGAAGATGTTGTGCTTGAGGACATGGTCTAGAGGTGGACTAGGCAGGGTTAGGCTGTGGTTGGACTTGGTGATCTTGAAGGTCTCTTCCAACCTAGGTGATTCTACAATTCTATGATTGCATAAAGAAATAAATGGAATCCTAAATTTGATTTAAATTTAGATAAAAATTGGTTTGCATATAAGTGCATATAAGTGCTCTAGCAGACTCGTCAACTCTGTCAAGATACAAACTTACATAGGTCTGGACCTGCACCATTCAGCCTTATAGGTATCACTGTGTGTAATAACCCGACCCAAGTATTATGAGCCAAATAATTTGTGAATGTGAGATCCTTCTGTAACAGTTAATCTAATAGAATATGGCATGGGGCTGAACACTGACTGGCACACAGTCCCTTGTACTGCAAAATTTCTATCATAGTCCCTAGCATGTCATTGTTAAGACCAGCTAACTTTCTCTCAGGCAAAGCATGAGCCAAGGATCATTCTCAACAGCAGTTTGAACACAGCTGGTCTATTTAGGAGGGTAAGAGAGCTTTGCTGTAAAGAAAACTGCTATGCTGCGCCAATTAGCCTGAGGTCCAAAGGGTCCCTGGTCTATCTTATTTGTCAACGTACACAGAGTCTTAATAGTGGAGTCTGCAGTAGCATTTTTCTACAGACTGTTTTCAGTGACAGAACTTTCTCTCCTTTTCTCTTCTGAAATAATTATTTACAACTTTTATTAAAACTATCATGAGACAAATCTTAGACTTCTCACTGGGCCTTACCTGCTATTTGATTTCAGCAGTATATATGGCTATGTTGGTCTTCTGAGAATCATGTCTTTATTAAGAAATTAGAAACCTAACTTCACTGTCTTTGTTCAGTATTAACTGATCAGATTTCTACTTGAATAAGAACTGTACTAAAGTACTATGGACAAACCCATTATCAGAAAGAAAAAAAACACAAATCAAAACAAACCCAAAACCAACCAAACCAAACCCACATAGACAAAAGAAAACCCCACCAACACCTCAAAATTTCCTTGAAATCTCACAGTTTAGATTACATTGTAGTGAACTGCATCAAACAGTCAAGAAAAACTTTTACAAGTCAATTTAAAATATGTGTTTTATTAATAAAAATTTATTTCTATGGATTTCACTAATAGAAATAAAAATATTTTACTCTGAATAACATAACTAAACTGTGATATTTAAATTCTTATTCCATGAGTATCAGCAAAAGGAAAACAATTGACCCTGTAACCTACTAGGCACTGTCTTACCCACTTTATCTTTCTTCTTCAACCTTGACCTCAACCTTCCTTTCTTTCTTTCATCTTTCACTCTTCCTCTCTTTCTCTTTTTCTCCTTTTCTCTCTGTGTTTCTCTTTTTGTCCCTTCCTTCCTTCCTTCCTTCCTTCCTTCCTCTCTCTCTTTTTATCTACCTTTTGTCATATATCTTTCTCTTTCTCCCTTTCCTTTTTTTTTTTTTTTCCACTCCCTTTGGTGACTCTTTGCATTAGTTTGAAGCAAAAAAATTATGCAGTGTATCCAATGGGAATTTCTTCAATACAGTAATTTTCATTTCCTACCTACAAAAGACAGATCTGTGCTCTCTGACCAGACGATAATGGTCTCGTAAGCCAACCTTCTGTATGCAAATAGAGGTGAATGTTATTGCAAGAATGCATATACTTTCACTTAAAACCCTCATAAGAAGTAAGTATTGTTCTACAGTGGCCATCTCCTGACCTACAGATACTGAGTTAGATTATTGGTGAGTTTCACTAATGAAGTTCAGAGTGCCAATTACTGACTTGTTAATTTCTCCTTTAATGATGAAAAAAGATGTCCCAGGTGAGGATTTTGCACATTAACACATGACAAACTTAGTCATGTATTTTGTTACTGCACATTGTTTGCAGTAACATACTTATTTTCAAAATACGCTATTAAATTTTAAATTACTATCAAGCTGGAGTTTCTTCTTTTACAATTGCATGATGGTTTTGTATTAAAAATACAAAAACAACTCTCTGGGGAAATGTGGATCATTTTCCTAAAGGAACTTTAATTAATTTACTTAGATTTCATATCTACTCTTTTACTCTGGGAACCCTTGACATGACTTAAAATGCAAATATTAAAAATTCCCTTTATTATGGTGGAATTACATCCTTTTGAAACTGTCTTACATTTCTATAACCCCAAAAGACAAGCCATACAAATCAGAATGGAAATAGTTCTCATTTTCAAAGAGATTATAATCCTCTTCTTTCTTTAAACACTGCAAAGATATTCTGAGTTTTAGAATTTCACCCTAAAGACAGTTAAACCCCCCCCTATCTATTATGAAGAAGGAAAAGACAAGTTATATTGGGAGAAATACGTCTGAATTTCCTACAGTTAGTATCATATGCAGAAATGTGCCTGTATTTGTGTCCACACAAACACTGTGTTTGTGTTCAACAGTGTCCTACTGATGGAGACTCAAATGTTGTTGGTCTGGTCTATCCTTGAAACTGACCTAATGATGAAGAAGTAGAATTGCAATAAGAATACAGTAAGAAAATGATTTATTTTTTGGCAAATGAGAAAATGTTGCTTGGGTTTTTGGAGTCACTGATCTTGAATTTCTTTCTTTTAGGCAGAATTAATTTCACTTGACTTACTGCATCTGAAAATCAGACTTCAGAACTCTGAGGCAATCACTTCCCTTTATAATCAATAACCAGAAATAGGCACATCTGGAAAGTGATTTATCTACCTTATCTCAAGAATCAATCTTAAAGTGTGAAGGATCAACCCTCAAGATAATTGCTTGCAGTGAAAGAAAAGGAAAGTTTATTTGAACCTCGTTGTTAGATTTGAAGGCGCATAAAATTACACCATTGAACACAACACACAAATCCCAACTTCATGAAAGGTACGCTTCCTATCTTCACTCATTGGTTCAAAAATAGTTTCCCTAAACTATCATATCAACTCACTGGATATAAAAGTAAATTACCCTCTGCTAATCTTAAATGTTCAGATAGAATTTTTTAGTTCTTCAGTTCAAAAATACTTTATTTCAGGTAAAATAAATTACTTTCTTTGCTACCTGATTTTATTTCTCCATAGAAAGAGCCTATCCCCATGAAAGCAGGCAATGACTGTGTATCTTTTAAAATCCTAATTTTTTTTACCAGTTTCAACTGACTGACCAATGAGTCTTCAGTGATGACTGGCGGAAGAAACACTGGTGATTATTCCATCAAGCTTAACTGGTGGTTGGAATAGTCTGTGAGGATGGGTTTGATAGTTTTCTAGAAAACCTGATACACATACAGGAGGAATAATCAGTTTCAAAAAACCCTCAATAGTATGGAAAGATGAATATATGTATGACAGTACTTGTGTTCATAACTGAATAAACATAATAATATACACCTTTAGAAAGTTTGAAGGTACAGAGAATGATTTTATACTGTCTTATGTTTGGTATGGACTAACACTTTGCATGGTTTAACACTTTACAGTCAGTTATGCCATAACAAGGAGGACTTAAAGTAGCATCAACTATTGTAGTATTCCTAGTGTTACCTAGCACAAGCTGACGTTATTGGATCAGGTCCTAAGTGTAGAAAATCAGCCAGATGGCTAATAATGCATACAGTGTACCCCAAAATCAGGGGAAAAACATGTCAGTCAGTGCAGTAACCTATGAATCTGATTTTCAGAGAGTGATCTGAATACCTGAAGAAAAGATGTTTCTAAAAGACAAGGATTCAACTCATGGTTACCTATAAAATTTAGTCCTCCACATCCAGTCTTTTTTACATCTTTTTTTTTTTTCCTTTAAGAATAATTAAAACAAACAGTAATAGAAAAGCAAATCATACTAAACTACACCGACATTTTAAATTCTGGCCTTTTCATGATAGTACTTTTTCTGCTCAATCTATTGCCTCTTTTATAATGCTATCACAAAGATAACTGTTACCCATCAGAACATATTCTCTATTGCAGCAGTTATCCTTGCAGACTCCTTGTTGTATCAACATCATCATCTGTCTAAATATGGCTTAAAATATCCACTAGAAGACTATTCCATATGATTTTTCCCCATGGAAGTGATTTTCTAACTGGGGTACTGGAATACTAGAGATGCAAATGCAGTAGATTTCTACTTGATGCTCAGCTCTGTCACAGAAGGGAGTCTAAGTCTGGAGAATTAACCATTAATCCACTATATTTACAGACCGTTATCTTACTGTAAAGACTGTAGTGGGAGAGGTCAAGAAGACCCATTAAAACAGAATTTTTTGGAAGTAGTCCATGCACATGGCAGACGTGTAGTCAAAGGAACAACATGGGCTTCTATTATTATTATTATTATTATTATTATTATTATTATTATTGATGTATTTCCAAGAGATATCTGCTCCATATTTTGCTAGAGAAATTTTTGTCTGGTCAGTTTTGGGGCTATTAGGGGGGTGAGGGTTATGGATTTGTAAGTGTATAGTTTTAGAATATATTAAAAAGCTGAGATTTAGGTTCTTACAGTTGCATTGTAACTAATCAGTTTATTAATGTATTAAAAGAGTTGCCCAATATGAGGAACATACACATGGGCTCCATTAAAAGAGGGATTGGGCTCCATTAGAAGAGGGGTGGCCAGCAGGGACAGGGAGGTGATTGTCCCTCTCTACTCTGCCCTCGTGAGGCCCCATCTGGAGTCCTGTGTCCAGATCTGGGGCCCCCAATACAAGAAAGATGTGGAACTGTTGGAGAGGGTTCAGAGGAGGACCACAAGGATGATTAGAGGGCTGGAGCACCTGCCCTACAAAGAGAGGCTGAGGGAGCTGGGCTTGTTCAGCCTGGAGAAGAGAAGGCTGTGGGGGGACCTCATTGCAGCCTTCCAGTACCTGAAGGGAGCTTATAATCAAGAGGGGATTCAACTTTTTAGAAGGGTAGATAATGGCAGGACAAGGGGGAATGGACTAAAACTAAAGGAGGGAAGGTTTAGGTTAGATATTAGGGGGAAGTTTTTTACAGAAAGAGTGGTGAGGTGCTGGAACAGGCTGCCCAGAGAAGTAGTGGATGCCCCGTCCCTGGAAGTGTTCAAGGCCAGGTTGGATGGGGCTCTGGGCAACCTTGTGTAGATCCAGGCCTGGAGGTTGGTGGCCCTGCCTGTGGCAGGGGGGTTGGAGCTCTATGATCCCTGGGGTCCCTTCCAACCCAGACCATTCTATGATTCTATGATTCTATGAATACAAAAACATATTTAGTAAAAAGGATTTTGCCAGTAACACATAGTGCATCACTATTTTCTGGAAAAAAAAATAATGCAGAAGTAAAAAAGATATAGCTCATTCTTTAATCTTTTACTTCTTTGTTAAGGCTAATATGATCTTTGTCTTATCTGAACTAGCAAAAATATTATAAGCAAAGAAAAATGCACTGTCAATGCTATAAGAGGTCAGCATTCTTAAAGAAAGGAGCAGCTGATTCTTAAATGGTTCAAGCTTGTGAAGTCAAATCATCATTACTTCATCACTAGACAAGTTTAAAAACTGGAAAATATCTCATGACCATATGTGTTTCTTTAATATGAAGGGTTTTTTTGGCAACCAGTCATTTTTCAGGGAGCTGGTAACTATGCATAATTTAGAACTCTCCCCTACAAAAATGTGACTCTGGGTACTGAACTGTGAAAGCTCCATGTGTTACCATGTCTTGGCACCCATGGAGCCTAATGCTGGTTCAAGAACAACAGCAATATTTATACAGTGCTATTCGTACAGCATGTCTCACGGTACTTTATAATGGGAAATAAAGTAACAGAAGCAAGAAACCAAGGAAACACTCTGCCAAAAGCCCATCTGAAAAGGACTATATTTCAATCTATCCATAGCAAGAGGCAGAGACTCCGATTTTTTTGATGATGAAAGACTTTGATTCTAGAAGAGTGAGATGCATAATGGGGAAGATTTTTTTTTTTCCATTCAACTGACTTTAAAAACAAGAGCTTAAACATTTCACAAGCTCTGTGTTCTGCTCAAGAAGGACATTTGGAATTATGAATTCACTGATACTGAAACAATACAAGGCACTCAGACAATGCAGGGGGAAAGATAAGTAAACTAGAAATGCTTCAGGAAATCATTGTGGAAATTCCAGTTCTGAAGCAATATGCAGACCCTTTCCAGTCTTAATAAAAATCTTTGTGATAGCAATTTGTATTCAGAGAAAATAACACATTGATTTTCCTAAAAAAAAAAAAAAACCTTAAAAAAAGGAGGAAGAAAAAATTGCTCAACATCACTGAGCCTGATATTTTAAACCTATGAATGGAGAGGAAAGAAAAGGAAAGGGCAGGGGTGGGAAGTAAAACCTATTTTTTGAAGGTGCTGAAAGGATACTTTTGTTCCTGGATGCTGTGAATTATTTGAAAACGCTAAAAAGTCTTCATCTAGAATCAGTTGGAATTAAAGAAAAGTGTACCATACTAACGAGGGAAAAAGTATCTTGCAAACTCATCTTGAGACGTAGGACCTGAGTTGTTGAAATCATAGTTTGAGTACAAATTACATATGACTGCATATTTCAATCAAATATGCAAATAATAATATTGTTAAATTCTTGGGACCAGATTTTCTGCTATTGTCAATGACTGCAATGTTACTGAAGATGTTGTTTTAGCACATCAGATTAAATGAGTAGCCATTCTTAATAGCTTTTCTTTAAGATAGCATATAAATATAGTTTCCTGTTGTGTGTTGTGCTCAGATTGTTTGCAAGCTGAAGATGGAGTGAAACCTGTTTTAGCAATTCCCAGCTAGAGTGCAGTCCCCTGGGGAATAACAGAAAACAGTCATCATTTAGAGCAATACCTAAATTGTTCAAATTCATGCAAGTGAAGGAACACAGAGAATTTTAGGTACCAGAAACTGTTATCAGCCCCATGGTAACTATGTTCCCAATATACAAACATACAGAGCCATGTATACCCTTCTTCCAATTATTTTATTTTTCTAAACAATAATAATCAGCACATTATTTTTCTTCACAGAAAACAAACACTAGTGTCCTTACCTTGAAAGAAGAGCATTTATTTCATTTATTGTGATGTAGATAAACTATATTGATCTCAGGGCTGTTAATAGCATGCCTAATAAGTAAACTTCTAATTGATTAATGAGTTACTAGCTGGAATTTAGCATGCAAAAACAAAATCCACTTTTGAAAGGCAGAAAAAATAGCATAACAACATAAAGGTCCCCTTTTTTCTTATTATTGTCTTCTGCATTATTCAATGCGTTAAGTTGATGCATCTTTTAGGGGGGTATCTGCTAATTCCATGTGTGTGCACCTCCGTGTGACCTATTCTCATCCTAGAATCCCAGTTCCTCATTCCATTCTGCTGGAATTCTCTCATGCATCATTGTCCCAATAAAAATCTCAAAAAGCTAGGTCAGGAACAGTCTTAAATTATCTTAATTTCTAATGAGCAGAGAATAAACAACACTCTAGAGACTGAGAAGCACTGTAACAAAAAAATTGAGGTCAATGAGTTCCCAAATTTCTCTGGACCTGGACAACAATACTAAATGACTGAGTATTTGATTGTACAGTCTTTCAATTTTTTTTTCCTTCTTTTTTTTTTTTTTCTTTCTTACAAGACTAATCATAAGGGCAGTAATAGCACTTTGTGAACACCAACATCAGGAGGAAAATTTGATGTCCATTAACCAATTTCTAGAAAACACTGATCTGTATGGGTAAACACATTTCTTACACAAGTGAAATATCAAACTGATAAATTTCTAGATGGATTTCTGCATTTGGAGTGTTACACAGAAACAACACCACAGTTCAAGCTCAATTGAAAACTTGAGAGGCACAGTAGAGGTTGGGCCCTTTTGGGTGATACTGAATTTTTGGAAGTTTATTTCTGATGCTTTTTATAGACTACTCACAGCAGAGATCAAAACTCCAACTGTGTTACTACATCCTAAGTTGCAATTTTATGTCTAAATTGGTTACACAGAGTCAAGTAAGTAGGTAAAGGAACCACTGAATTCTGTGGTTTTGATTCAAAATAGAGAAATATAGTGAAATTATCACTTCAAATCATGTTTGTTGAGTTTTACTTCAGAAAACCGCTGTACTTACCTCTTAAACAGGATTGTTCTGCTAGTTAAGACTACAGGTTGATGAAGTCTTTCCTCTTCTCATGCAGGGTGCTACATCACATAGTGTTCTTCCACCTCTGTGTGCCTAGTAAATACCATCATCTAGCTCATCAGGTATAAGGGTACCGAGATGATGTCCGCAATGTGTTCTCCTTGATGACTTGGGACCATTTAATCTCATTTATGCTCAACAAGTAGCTGAAAGTCTTTATGCAACCAGACTTTATACAGTAAATACGATTTTATTAAGCAGATAGCTGTGGTGAGTTGACCCCAGCCAGAAGCTAATTATCTGCATGTCCACTCACTCCTTTGCCTCCTTTCTGACAATAGGTTGAGAGAGAGAATAAGAACAAGAGTGATACAGCTAATGGGTCAAGATATACATAGTTTAATAAGTGAGGGGGAAAAATAATGAAAAAGCAAAGAGAATCATTCATCACTTTATACAAGCAGAGCAATGCCTTGCCAGTGTCTGACCCACAGCCACCATAGAGGACAAAGCACTCACCTTCTTATTTGTGTACCCCAGTTTTTGTTGCTGTGCATGATATTATATAGTATGGAATACCCTTTTGTCCAATGTGGGTCAGCTGTCCTGGCTATGTCCTCACTAAGTTTCTTGACCACCCTCATCCTACGTGAAGCTGGGGGAGAGTGACCAAAAAAAAAACCAAATCACAACACTCCCCTGTGTATTCAATTTTCATAGCAAGGTTTCGCTAGTGGCAGGGCTGCAGGCATGGCTTCTGTGAGAAGATGCCAGAAGCTGCATCATGTTAGATGAAGCCACATCAAGACATCTCCAAGACGAACCTGCCACTGGTGAAAGCCAAGCTAATTAATGACACCAGTGGCATCACTGAGAAAATATATTTTAAAAGGTTAAAAATTGCTTCACAACAGCAGGATTGACAATATGTGAGAGAAATAACTCTGCAGACACCAAGGAAAGTTAGGAAGGAGGACAAGATGCTCCATGTGCCAGAGGAGACACCCCCTGTAGCTTGTGGTGAAGACCATCGTGACTCAGATTGTCCTTCTGCATTGCATGTAGGTCCACAGTGGACCAGATATCCACCCTGTAGCCCATGGAGGAACCCACAGCAGAGCAGGTGGGTGTTCCTGAAGGAAGGTGCTTGGCACAGAGAGTCTATGCTGGGGCAGGTTCCTGTCAGAAATGGCATACTGCCCATAGGGAGGAACCCGCACTGAAGCAGGTTTTCTGGTAGGACTTGTGATCCTCTGGGGAAGGAACGTTGCAATGGACTGTTCCTGAAGGACTGGACTCCACATAAAGGACCTTTGTTGTACCAGTTTGTGAAGAAATGCAGTCCATGGAAAGTATCCACACTGGAGAAGTTTGTGAAGAAATGTCTCCTGTGGGTGGGACCACAGGCTGGAACAGGAGAAGAGTGTAAGGAGGAAAAGTCGCAAAGGCAGTGCATAGTGAACTGACCACAACCTCCATTCATTGTTTTCCTGCACCACTGTGGGGAAGAAGGTAAAGAAAATCCAGAGTGAAATTAACCCCAGGAAGAAGGGTGTGTTGGGGGGAGGTGTTTTAAAATTCGTTGTTATTTTTCAGTATCCTAGTCTGATTTGATTGGTAACAAATTAAAGTAATTTGAGTATTTTTCCTGTGAAGGTATGAGCTGTTAAGTGTCCTTATCTCAACCCACAAGGTTTTTGTCACATTTTTCTCCCCTGTGTTTTCAGTGGACTGGCAGTGATAGAGCAGCTTGGTGGGGACTTGGCAGCCACCCGAGGTGGACCAAACACACCCTGACACTGTGCAAGCTATGCACAGAAACAGCCAAAACACTGGTGTGTTACCAACACTATTTTAGTCACAGATCCAAGACACAGCATCATACAGGCTGTTGTGAACAAAATTGACTCTGCTCTAGACAAACACAGTACAATAGTTCAATGGAAAAGTAATTACTTGCATTATGAAAATGGTATTGTTTCTAAGGAAATCAAACCCATTGTAAGGGAAAGTTGGAATTTCAAGCACAGATATTCTAACATAAAAATTACTATATTCTCTCCAAGGGGAATAGGAGATGTTTTCTTCCATTGTCTCTTTCCTGCTTAGTAAAGGAGACTTACTTCAATATTTTTGACTTAAAATAATAAGACTTATTCCCTATCTTCAGCTCTTTTTCTGACCAAAAAAAGAACATAAAGTAGTACTATTATATTATACATGGAATGAAGCAGTAGATCAGACCATTTTTTTAACTCAGGATGATTTAATATGTCCAAAGACACATCGATTATAAAGCAGTATCAGTGATTCCTGAATTTCTTCACAATGACATTGTAACCTTTATGAATGGTTGGCTTTTTGTGCTAATGATAGAGGAAGTGAACAGATGCAGTTCTCTAGTGATGAGAGGTGTTACTTTGGATGGTTGCTCTTTTTATGGTTTGATCCAAAATCCATTAGTGTCAGTGGAACTTCTTTCATACTCAAAGGTCAGCATGCTCGAAAAGGTTTGCAAGACTGGGCTGAATTGCTAGGCCAGATGTACCTTTCAGGTTACTATGAAGAATTTTATGAGCTCCTAGTAAAAAATTCTATAAAGTTTTATCAAAAGCTTTAGCTGACATTGACACCTATATTCTGCAAATACAGTTCTAAGATTTCTGAATTTTTGCTTCAAATAATATTAGATTGCTGTTAATGCTTAGGAAAATGTGACTTTTAAAAATATTTTACCTATATAAATAATTTTTTAAAAATATTTTTAAAATTAAACATAATGCAGTAATTTTCCTGTCAAAGTGAATTAAGATTTGTGATAAATGTGTCAGCCAACCTATATGCAACATATTTTTATATATGTTTCTGGAATTGTAATTTATCTATTTTGCTTGCTTCAATTTATGCTTCAGATTTGTTCCATGAACAATACAACCAGAGCCATGTTAAGGAAAGAAAATAGAATGACTAAGAATCGTATTTTTTTTTTAAGATTTCCATTCCCACATCCCACATATAGTTGATTGATCTATTTAATTATATAATTAGTTAGTTAGTTGAAATATAAATATGCAAACGAACCTATGCAATTTTCCATTAGAATGGCAAGGAGCACATGCAGTATCTGTGTTTGCATATGCCAATATAGGAATAGGAATATACAAACATGTCTAGCTAAATTCCTAGTTGTGGTAGCCCATATTGATCTTTTAAATGGCTCTCATTAAGTTTGATTGGACACACAAGTCATGTGTTATATGATTCCATGTTTTATTTCGTGACTGGCTGGCTGCAGCTCTTCATAATTAAGTTTCCAGCGTACACACTTTGTAAAGTGAGCTTATAATGAATATGCTTAATACTCAATTAAAAATGAATGCTTCTAGGAAAGCTCCCACTGATAAACTCGTTCGTTAGAACAACTATTGGAAGAATGGGAATTGGGGGTCTTAATCAAGAGAATAAAATTCTGTGGGTTTTTTATGGTTTATCCATTGAATATCCACACAGTATTTTAAAGGAATTTATCTACCACTACTGTGGATTCTTGTTTGAGCTAGACAAGAGAACAGAGCATGATACTGTACATCCATGAAAGCATAGGAAATATATGCAATTCATCAGAGTCTGTTTAGGACTAGGACATTTCTTAGGCTAGTATAACAGAAAAACTTGAAAAAAAGAGTACAGAAATAACTCTGAATTTCCTTTTCCCTCTAACAGACTAAATGTGCTCATTTAAGTAATTTTGGTGTTCAAAAAGAACACAATTTACAGAAAAGTGTCCTCTTTCTTAAAGATCCTTTCTGCATTTCATTACACTTTCTGGCTTAGTAAAATGTCTAGAAACTAAATGTGTTAATGATCTTCTTAAGTTGCTATAAATACATAAATCAAAGTACAACTGTTGTTCTTGCTTTATGATGAAATATTTTGCAGCTAAAGCCAATTATATTTGCAGTGGCTTATCACAGCAATTATATGAAGCAGCAGGCCAGTCAGTAATGACTTTTTTGTTAGGGGAGTGCTAAGAACACTTCCAGCAGAGCTCCATTACCTGGATTACAATCACAGTTTTAAATTAGGTACCAATGCAAGTAATTTAGTTTTGTTTTTGTACTTAATTGGTCATTAACTTGTTCATGCCAATAATTTTATTTCTGTGCCACTCACTCATTAAATACTCCCTGAAACATCTATCCAGAAGCATTCCTTGCTGCAAAAGAACCAGAAATTCCTGATGAAATGTTTCTGTGTCTGTGCTGCTTTTATGTCCTCATGAGCAAATTTGAATGGCAAAACATTTCTTTTTCCTTTGTTTTAACTGTACAGTCATTAACATGGGTTAATAGGAGCCTGAGAATTGCTACTCTTGATCAGCCAATGTTCGTGTGTACTCCAGCATCTTGCTGCTGTCAATGACTAAATCCACATGGTTATAAAGAATTTGAAATGAACAATTATGCAATAACTTTCCTTAGAAGGGAAATTTATTCTTGTTCACAATGGCTACTTGTTGGTTTATGTCCTGAAATAAGACAGTTGTTTGTTTGGGTTTTTTTTTAAAGAAAGAAATCTAATTCCATGCAAATGTGAATGCTCTCATTATCCATATAAATGTTTAATCCTTTTTAAAATTCTGCTAATCTTTAAGGCCTCACTGATATTTTTGTGGCAAGGAGCTCTCTAGGTTAATTATGCCTGTGCAACAAAGTATATCCTTTTATCAGTTTTAAATTTAAATCCTGCCTATTTACTGCTACACACAGGAACTTTATAAATCTATATTGTGCAATTTTCTGCTCTAGGCATTTTCCTCAAGTGAGTGTATGCATGAATGCAATGGCTGGAGGATGCCCTAATAGGCTCTTCCCATCTCTGACTCCTCAGTGTGTTTCTCCATAAAACTGATTTTTGATCAGTGCATCTGGTTTGGAGCTGTGTCAATGGTAGAAAGATAACTGCAGAGTGCTCTCAACAGTTTAGGAGGAAGGTCGAAAGAAATGATCTTTCTGGAGAAAAACGAAACAGATTTTTGAAGCCATACTCAGACCAGCCTGCTGAGACAAGACAGTGACCAAAGATTAATATTAAAGGAAAACATTATGTGAGTATTCACGCAGTCCACAATTAAGGGGGTTTCAGTGCCTCCGTAGTGACTGGACTACAAATCACTTTTTAATCTAATCTAGCCTTTGAGCTAGGAAAGCTAGGTCATTTAGTTCAGGCAATAAGGACTCACAGCTTTTACATCCAGAGGTCCAGCTGCTCCACCCGAAGAGGCATCTATCATGTTTGTTAAATTTTAAATACAAGTTCAGTTATCTTTGGATATATAGTGTGTCCAAACACCAAGGGGATTTGTGCAAACAGGTTACGTATAAGAGGCCCTGTTTTGAAGAATTATTAAACAACTGATTAAAATTAATGTTGTGAGCTCCTCCTGCTGACTTTTTAACATCAGCCAAATAACATTCAAATAACATTTGGATGATTAAGTAATTCTTTATTCCTGTGGAATTCTCATTGATTTGAGAGTTTCCTACCTAGAGACTTTGTAAGGTTATTTTCAGTCATGCTAGTTCAAAGGAAAAGATGGGGGAGAAGAAAGAGATGAAGGGAGATTATTAATAAGAATAGAGCAGACAACTCTTGAGGTAACAGAAAGATGAAAGTGAGATATTCAGGTACTGAAGTCTGACTAGGAAGAAGAATGATAGCATAACTGTTGACATAAACATTCCATTAAGGGGCCAGTTGGCCCATTATTATTATTATTATTGTTGTTGTTGTTGTTGTTATTGTTATTGCCACTGTGCAAAATAAACAGCTCTAATTCCATTTAATTTTAAAGATTTGGAAGCTGGATTATATGAGGTACTTTCTTCCTAAGAAAGGGTGTCATATTAATGAGTCTTTAGAAATTGTGTTTGTTCAGAACCCAAGTGGGCGAGAAAAAAAGTATGAAATGGCCAAGCTGACTGTAAACAAAATCAGTAACTAAAAAAATATTGTCATTCATCTGAAAGGTTATTCAAAGTAATAGGAGAAAGGTCAAGAATAAAGAAGTAACCATGCTTTTAAGCAGGAAACATGTAAAATAGTTTTGCAAAGTAATTTAGATGATTATTATGTGCAAGCAATTGACTCCAGTCAATGACTACATTCCAATTCACCAACTGCATTTGGGTTACTTGATGCCTAGAGGTACTTCAGAGAAGAGTCAATCACAGTAGAGAAAGAGAATTGGAAAGGAGAGAAGAGAGGAGGAGAGAGTTTCAAGACAGAGGTCTCTGTGTTTCCCTTACCCAGATGCATAGAACATGTGAAGTTACACAAGTAGTAAAAATAGTGCCCACCTTTAGGGTTAAAGTGGGGAGACATTGGTCTTGCTGCAGAACATCTGTGAAAGAAAAGCTTAGGTAAATACCTGAATTCCCAGTAGGTGTTGAGGAAGGAGAGGGTGAGGACATGGAGAAAGAAGAGACTGGGAAGCTAAACTGCAATATGACAAGTTATCACTGTCTTTCTAGTACTATCAAAAGCTGACTGCATGTCATTAGGTTATCTTTTATTTTTCAGTGTAGGTTCCTTTTAGGTAATGCAATACCCTATATTTTCCTACCTGAAAAGAAAGATTTTTTTTATTTTTTTCTTAATTTAACAAGATCATCAGATGTGAACCAGTCATAGCATAATCTATTTCTTGAATGCTCTGAAATAAGAAGAAATTAATTCCAGCAGCCACCATCCTTATATTTGCAGTATTTGTAACTTTAGTGAGAAGGGGCTGAAAAGCTATGCCAAATAATGTATGTCCATGGATCATTTTCTAATTGAAAAGCTTAATAATATATGGTGTTCTTGGATCCATTTTTCATAACAAGCATCAGGCTTATAATAAAAAGCATGGTTTTCAAGCAACTCTTACTGTAAAAGCTGAACTCTGTGGATATATTTGTATATTTTAGGAAAGATACAGTTCATCCATTGGTTTCAGAAAGTTTCTTAATCTTTGTGCACTCTTGTAAATGCCAAATACTATTAGTGCTTACTAATCTGCCAGTCTGTCAGAGAAACATGAAAAGTGTAGGATTAAGGTAAAAGACCAAGACACAGGAATGTGCAATGGTTCAAGATATAGGCTTTGACACACTTTTCTAGATGTGATGTGACTCCTAGGCTACGGTCTGGTACTGCTGTCTAGAATTCCTGTTCTGACATGGTTAACGTTGTCTCTAGGAGGGGGACAGGACCTAGGTTTTAAGTGTCTAACACAAGATGTTTGTGTACATGTGAATAGGCTGGGAGGAGCAGAAAATATTTCACCTCAGTCTCCTAAACACATGGACATTATTTGCCCAGGTAGAAGCATGAAGAAATTGGTAATACTCTNNNGGAAGAAGCATTTAGAAATTGGAAATACCTGTTAAAAATGCCCTAAAAAAAAAAAAAAAAAAAAAAAGCTTATTGAATTGGATTTTTTTTTCCCCCCTCAAAAAGCTTAAGATAATCTTGAAATGTACAGTTTTGCTTTTGTCAGTAGGCATCACTATATTAATTGTTTGGTAACACGGCATCACTTTTAGCTGGTGTCTCCACTGAAGCCAGTAGAGCTTTTATTATTGTTTATCATTGTCAGTGCAGAACAGCTGAGGCTGTGTAAGACATAGACTAATTGCCACTTAGGGGTATGTCAGAAGAGAACTGGGACTGTGCAGCCAATCCATCTGTCACAGGGCACTTGAGTAAAGATTAAACGCATGGTTCTACAAACCCCAGTTTACATTAGCAGAAATCTGTACTGGAATAAAAGTTAAATTACATTTGTATATGTGTGCACACCGTAATCCAGAATCAAAACACACTTCAGACTGGTTCCAGAGTCTATGTGTAGGGTCCCCAAAGGAAGCAAATATCTTCATATGAACTATGACAATATTTAAATAAATGAAAAATCAGAACTATACATCTAATAGCACTTGGGGGTAATTTGCCGCATCCTAGTTTAAAGAATAAAAAAAATTAAAAATATGTATTTTAACATCTAGACTATTAAGAAAAACAGTGAATGCATGCCTTGATGCCATTGTTTTTCCTTTTTTTTTTTTTTTTTTACTTCACTTCCCTTTTTTCTTTCCTTTTCCATCAACATATGGCATTATAACTTACTCCCAGGTTTCACCCCAATAAGTTTCTACACAAAATGCTCCATTTTTTAACAGAAAAATTACTTGAGAATATTTATTTTTAGGTTTCCTTACTATGTGTATTATATCTTCCATATGCTCTTTACCCATAATTAGAGTTTTGAAAAGCTAACCTTTTTAATAATAAATACAGTACGTCAAGGTAATGACTTACGATTCAACTTAAAGATAATGAATAATTATGAATGATACTAATGGTCCCTTAATGTTAATGTCATTCTGCTAATTTAATACAGCAATTAATTTTGCACATGAAACACATGCAGGTGCTGTGAATCATTTTTTTAAAATCGTCATTTCCTAACTCTCTTGATAGTTTTGCAAATTTAGAATTAATATTGAGTAACTTTCATAGTAATTTTCAGTTTAATATGTTATCACCATAACAACCACTTAAGAGTTGGAGAACAGCTTCACATTAATACTATTTGCGGTTATATCTATTAATTATATTTAGGATAATTTCTGTGGGTAAACTTATTCTGCTGATGGTCTTAAATTAACAAAATCATAACTTGGCTCATTTCCTACATAAATTATATGTCATGATCTTCTATATTTGTGACAATAATATCTTTGAGGAACTAGAAAACACCTTGAGGATGCATCATCAGTGCTGTTTTCATATTGAATGGGAACTGATGGGTAAAACTTCATGTGGGAATGTATCCCACATTGCAATTTGATGAACAATATTACGTTCCTGTTTAAAAT
Source organism: Zapornia atra (assembly GCA_013400835.1). Classification (NCBI taxonomy): domain Eukaryota; kingdom Metazoa; phylum Chordata; class Aves; order Gruiformes; family Rallidae; genus Zapornia; species Zapornia atra. Next base: position 14,006 of record VZTU01004368.1, on the reverse strand, counting down.
AGGTCAAATAAGTGTTTCTCTGTAGTTAGGATTCATAGCTGCTGCTTACAACACTGCTTAGGGCACTAAAGAAAGAGTTCTAATTTAGTTGAGCTTACATAAAGTAACTGCTGCATGCACTACTCAGTGTTTTCTATCAAAAGAAAAAAAAAGAAAAAAAAAAGACTTAACTCCAAATACATTTATACATTTACTGTCATGTGTTACCTGTAGCTACTAAGTGTGTAGTGTTTAGTCAAATAAAGCTCATCTATTTCTAGACTACATAATGGAAGCTAGATATTCCTCACCTGTACATACCCATAGTCTTTTGGGATACTGTTATTGTACACATGTTAACAGGGAACAAAATCATCTTCAGAGATGGGATTCTTTTCAAAGATGACTTGGCATCTCACTCTTTCTATACTCCATCTTTCTTAATTACTATAACCCTATAAACTTCATATAGTTTGAATTAGAGAGTTATCTAGATTAAGACAGAAAAAGAAAGGTATCTATTCATGGTTACTTATTCCATTTATACCTTTCTACATCATCCCAACCAAAACTTTTAGTGCAGTGAACTTGTATTCAAGACCCATCTGGACACCCACCTGTGCGACCTATCCTAAGGAACCTGCTTTGGCAGGGGGGTTGGACTTGATGATCTCTGGATGTCCCTTCCAACCCCTGTTAATTCTGTACTTCCATAATTCTATGAAAACAGGAACACTTCCTCTCACTTCCTACTTTATAGTTCATCTTGGCCTTCTTTTCAGGTTTAAGAGAAAGACTAGGTTAATTTTGTTTTATTTTGTCCCACAAATTATTGATAATGGACTGTAAAAGTGTTAAGACAAATTATACAGGGAAAAAAATCATGAAGAGAACAGAAAATGCATATTAAAATAAAAATCTGATGGGGGTGTGTATGTGTGTGTGTTCCACTGATTTTCCATTCAGCAGCCCTACTGAATGCTTGGGTTTGTTTCCTCTATTTCACTTGCATTGTTGTAAAACAAGGGCTTCTGTATATGACAGAAATATTGCTAAAGTTCTTTTTTTTTTAGTGCAAAACATCTAGAATTCATCTAAGAACACCATTTTAAAAAAAATCAAATAAAAAAGCACACTTTGAAATGAAGTAATAGTTTTCAAGCAGGTTGGAAAATATCTGTAGAATTCAGTTCTTCCAGTAATGTTTGCTTTTGTGGACTTCGGTGTTTTTGTTGTTTGTTTTTTATTTCTTTTGGTTTGGGTTGGGATTTTTTTTTGGAGGGTGGTTTAGTATTTCGGGGTTTTTGTTTGGTTTGTTGGTTGTGGGTTTTTTGTTTGTTTTCTTTGATTGTTGTGATTTTGGGTTTTTTTGGGTGTGGGTTTGTTTGTTTGTTTGTTTGTTTGTTTTATTTTGTGTTTTTATGCTACCCTCACAGTTATTCAGGTCTATCTGACCAAATTACTGTCCTCTCTGTACTAACATTCTCTCCTAGGACACACTTAGGCATGACTGCACTGCTCAGTGGTGCCCCTGACCGGAGCACTATTGACCTGAGCAAATATATTCACATAGTGCAGCAACAGTTTAGCTGCATACAGCAGAACTTAGGAGCCTGAAAATAGCACCCAGTGTTACTTGCATACCACAGCCTAAGCAGTCCTGCAGTCAGGGAGTGCCAGCTCCTCTGTCCAAAGTGCAACAAACGAAAACCAGCTGACTGGGATTTCTACAGTTAACACTCCAAAACAATATACAGAAAGAGGTGATTCATTGCCCTTCACTCTATAGAGGTGCCTATAACATGGTATTAATTTTTCTTTCAAGTACATCCTTTATTTTCGCTGACTGTAAGAGATGTACATGATTTGCTATATTATTTTTGAGATCTAAAGTTAGGTTAAATAATTGGTCTGTCCACTACTTCTATGTTGCCTCTGAGAATTTATTAGATATTGTTCATTAATGTATTTATTGTTTTAATGTATTAATGCTATTTATTATAATATTTATTAAATGTCAGGGAACTTATTGCATCTTTGTACTCTAAAACACCTAGTTATATTTCAGAAACTGATTCTGAGAAAGCAATATTCTTAGTCATCCTTGTACCTTGGGTACCTTTAAAAAGAGAGTCCTTAACTGACAGAAGGAAACAGAAGAATAGAATTATGTTCTACCTTATTTATCATCAACAACTTGATTACAGGTTTAAAATCCAAGGGAAACTGGAATATGATTTTCATATTTATGTCTCTGCTTGACTTTGAATTTTTTTATAGAAGTCACTGTGAAAGAAGAAATAAGGATTATCAGAAGGAAAGGTTAAAATCACTCTTCTTACTCTAAAATATTCAAACAACCTAAGGCTATAAACTTCCTTTTTCTTAATCTCTAAGAATAATTATGCAATGCTGTAATAATATAGGCTTTAACAAACATGCATTAAATATCAAATATCTGAATTGTATCCCCAAGACTGATTAAAGTCTTTGCAGATTTGGGACTACACTAGCTGATTTCTGCATTATTTCGATCACTGGACAGTGTGGTTGTAAATTTTCTTCATTGTTGAGCTTGTATTTTTATGGTAACATTATCATTTAGCATAGATATGAAAAATCTTATATGCATAGAGGCATGACATAATTACCCATAGTATGGAGACTTATTCATTTGACTTAATGAACTGCACATAATTGGTTAAAAAAAACCCAAAACAATTCAACAAGGTTGATATAGTTTTGTCGTTAGTGCCATTAGTGGCCTATGATACACTAAAAATTACCAACCCTAAGTGTGAGTTGCAGCCTATGTGCTAATATCACAGTGTCTTAACATTGAGAACTTAACTGGGTCACATGTTATGCCACTAGTCCATCTTCATAGTATACCTATGAAAACTAAAGAAGAAAAATGGCAAAAGAATATGAAGAGCTAATTGAATGATACATAGTAATACTGGTTAGATTGATATAGATGTAGCTTAAGAGACAATTAATTAATATAGCTTTAATATAAGAAATAGATTAGAGAATAGTAGAGAATAGAAAGTATCTGCGTGATTTGGATTTTAGTGGAGCATGGCTATAGCTGTTTGAGCTATTTTGCTAGAGTAGCTACAAAATTTAACCCTAACAGTGGAACAACCTTGAAGATAAAGAAAGCGAAGATAGAAAAGCAATAAATAATGAGATGAAGAACCAATTAAGAGACAGACTATATCTTGTTTTCAGCTAAAAGAGGTTCCTAACTAGTTTGTACAGGAATGTGTTTTGGAGACTCTGGAGAAAATAG
>VZTU01004367.1:92785-104428 GCA_013400835.1 Zapornia atra | reverse complement strand
GAGAGCTTGGGCACCGACGGCAACCGGGGCGGGGGCCGCGGGGTCGGTGTGGGGCCTCGGGCAGCCCGGCACAGCGGGGAGGAGGTGGCGTGGTGCCTGTCGCTGTGTCGGAGTGGCCCTCACCTTCCCCTTCCTTCAGCTCCCTGGCATCACATCGAGAACCTGGACCTCTTCTTCTCTCGTATATCCTTTCGCGCACCCCGCCGCCTCCCGGGGCCTTGGTGCCGGTGGGGACACTGGGTTTGGTGTAGCTCGGAGCCGGGGCAGCATCTGCCCCTTCCCACGGGACACCAGACGGCTCCGGAGGGGATGGGGGATGGCAGAACCTCCATCCCTGAGGGGACAGACCCATCCTCTTACATGTCTTTGGTGGGGAGGTGTGGGTGCAGCCAAAGCGTTATTTCCTTAGCAGGGTGGTTATGGGTAGCGTAGTGTACCGTTTCTAACTGGGGCAGCACGGGACTCTGCAAGCAGAGCTGCTGTAGTGTGAGGTTGTAAGTAGCAGATGACAGAATCTCGTAGCACTCAGCTTACTGCTCTTAATCACCTGGGCTCTACAGCCTGAGTCAGGCCTTAATGCCTGGGTTGGTGCATGAGCATAACAATCATAACCTCGGCTTGGAAATCACATCAAAAGCATAGGAGTCACTCAGGCTTCGGAGGAAGCAGGTGATGCTGGGTGGAGGCATCCCTGGCTATCAGGCAGTCCTGGGTCTCGCTGGCCAGTGGCAGTTCTGGTCCAAATTCCCACTTAGGACTTGTAAGTCCTTGATTTTGTGGACAGTACTCTGTCTGCTGTTACGCTTCTGCCTTCTCTGATGGTCACCGCAACCACTGGGTTGACCAGATGCCTGGGACCTTCAAGGCCAGCAAGGAAGGGAGGAGTCAGCCTGATGCCCCAGAATCTTGAGGCCAGTGGGGAGGGGAAGGAGAAATCTGTTTAGTTTGCCTGCTTGGTTCATAGGATCTTCAGGGCCTGGTAATGAAGGAAAGGGAACTAATGCAGTGGCATTAGTTATGCTAATCACATTAACAGGGGTCAGGAGCAGGGAGTACAGGTCACATGCTGGGGGCATTAAAGGTGTTTTTGCCTGTCTCTCTGTTGTCCTGCCCTGCCCACTCTCAGGCGACCTGAGGGCACACTGAGGTTCTGCTCTCTGCTGGGACAGAGTCCCCTCTGGTTGTTGGGTGGGGGAATAAAGGAACCTGGATGGAGTCAAGTCCTCTTATGCCAGCTGTGCCTCACCTGGGAAGAATGCCTTTCCATGCAGTGGAGAACCAGTTCACTACTGTGTCTGGGTGGGAGAGGTTTTTCCTGGATAGTGGAGGGAGACTTGGCGAGGGAGCTGTGGAGGCCAGTGGGACTCTTGGCATTTGCAGATAGGCCTCTCCATCCTCGGTGAGAGGGAAGGAGTCTCCAGAGTGTTCTCCTTGACGGTAGCTTTCACGTCTATAACCTGCATCAGAAGAATGGCTTCACCTGCATGCTCATTGGGGAGATCTTTGAGCTCATGTAAGTGCCGGTTCCTCCTCTGTTGTGGCTGTCACAGCTGCTGGGGAACAGCCACGGGAATCTGCCGAGCTCCTGTAGCTGGCTGGCTGGGAGGGTCCCCTTTACAGTTGTCCCTTCTCCCCTTCATTAGGGTTTTCCGTGCCCCAAACCCGCCTTCCTCTTGGAGGAACTAGTGCCCTTGAGCTTTCCTGCCCCCGTGGCTGTGGGAATGCAACTCCATGAGGCATGACCTTGCCTGTTCTGTTTTGGAGGGCAGATTCCCTCATGCCTGCTCTCTTTTTTGCCACAGGCAGTTCATCTTTGTGGTGGCGTTCACCACCTTTCTCATCAGCTGCGTGGATTATGACATCCTTTTTGCCAACAAAGTGGTAAATCACAGCCAGCATCCCAGTGAGCCAATTAAGGTGACTCTGCCAGATGCCTTTCTGCCTCCAAACGTCTGCAGTGCGAGGTAGGGGCGCCAGAAGGCATGTTAGCCACTGCTCTTGCTTTTTCAGGTGTTCGGGGCACCTGCACGGGCCTGTCTCTCACTACTTGCCTCTTCTTGCTTGCAGAATCCAGGCAAACAGCTTCCTCATCTGCATCCTGGTGATAGCTGGGGTTTTCTGGATCCACCGACTCGTCAAATTTATCTACAACATTTGCTGCTACTGGGAGATTCACTCTTTCTACATCAATGCCCTCAGAATCCCCATGGTGAGTAGCTGGGTCAAGGGCCATGTGTGGGATGCAGAAGGCATTTGAGGAGCGGTGAGAAGCAGCTGCCTTCACCCCTTTCTGGAACTGGCTTCTCTGGGAGACCTGTACCTGTCCCTGCTCTGTAACCACTCAGGTCTCCTTTCAGCCTCTGCTCCAGCAGCCAGCTTACTGAGCGTTAACCCCCCCTCTGCCCAATCTGCCTCTCTGCCTGCTGGCACATGCCCTCTGCCACCCAATAGGTGCATCCTTCAGCTTTTTCTGTGATGCCTTTCAACAGAGAAGGCATAAGGGAGGATATCCTCATCCCTCCCTGCGCTGTGGGCAGCATCATTTTCCTTGTTTACTAGGGGGGAAAGAGGCATGGAGCTATGTAGTTGGTGGAGGCCAAGCTGGAGGCCATTGTGTCAGAGATGGGGTTTGAGGCTTGCCTCTATATCCTATATCCTAGTCCGGAGTCTTTGCTCTGATGGACAATGTGAAAAGGTGTGTGCACATCCTTTGAGGAGAAACCATGTCCTGAGAAAGGTGGGGTGAGCCACGAGGCTTGGTTTGTCCCCAGCTTTTCTACAGGCTCGCTCTGGGACACTGCTTAAGTCCCTTCCCCGGCTCGCTGTTCCCTGCTGACTCTGAATGGGAGCTCTGGGAGGCTGGAGCTGTGTTCGTGCCTCCGAGGCAGCCAGCGTGTGCGTGGCTGGGAAGCAGCCACCTGCACTGATCTGGGGGTAAAGGCCAGCGGGACAAGGTGTGGAGCAGTGCAGGGAGGTGCCTTGTGTCCTGGTGTTGCACCTACCTCATCAGCACCCTGAGGTGTGTGCTGGGACCCGCTACTGGAGTGGGCTGAGCCCAGCCTCTGTCCTTGGCCACATCCAGCCCCTAACCTCACTGCTTGTCTCCTTCCAGTCCACCCTGCCGTACTACACCTGGCAGGAGGTGCAGGCCCGCATCGTACAGATCCAGAAGGAACACCAGATCTGCATCCACAAGAAGGAGCTGACAGAGCTGGACATCTACCACCGCATCCTCCGCTTCAAGAACTACATGGTGGCCATGGTGAACAAGTCCCTGCTGCCCATCCGCTTCCGCCTGCCCCTGCTGGGAGACACCGTCTTCTACACGCGTGGGCTCAAGTACAACTTTGAGCTCATCTTCTTCTGGGGGCCTGGCTCCCTCTTTGAGAACGAGTGGAGCCTCAAGGCCGAGTACAAGCGGGCTGGGAACCGCCTGGAGCTGGCTGAGAAGCTCAGCACTCGCATCCTGTGGATTGGCATTGCGAACTTCCTCCTCTGCCCCCTCATCCTCATCTGGCAGATCCTCTACGCCTTCTTCAGCTACACGGAGATCCTGAAGCGGGAGCCGGGCAGCCTGGGTGCCCGCTGCTGGTCTCTCTACGGCCGCTGTTACCTCCGTCACTTCAACGAGCTGGACCACGAGCTGCACTCGCGCCTCAGCAAGGGGTACAAGCCAGCTTCTAAGTACATGAACTGCTTCATCTCCCCGCTTCTCACCATCGTGGCCAAGAATGTGGCCTTCTTTGCTGGCTCCATCCTGGCTGTGCTCATCGCTCTCACCATCTACGATGAGGACGTGCTGGCGGTTGAGCATGTCCTGACCACGGTCACCCTGCTCGGGGTGGGCATCACAGTGTGCAGGTGAGGTGGGCCTGTGCTCCCCCACGTGCTCCTGGCAGTGTTGTGGGGAGCGGTGGGGCTGACAGCTGTCCAGGCAGGCATGCTCTGTGGATGTGAATCTGCCCAAGTGAAGGGCATGGCTGGGGAGAGGCAGGGGAAGGAGGGAGATGGGGATTAGTGGTGATCTTGAGCGCAGCAGTTGGGTGATATGGGGGTGTCATGGACCTGTACAGCAGCACTGTGGGACTGGCCCTGTGGGAGGGTTGGGGTTGGGCGTGAAGGCTATGGGAGGAGCTGTAACACAGGCCAGTGACCCTGCCCTCGCAGGATGAGATCTCCCAGGAACTGGGGTGTGATGGTGCCATGTTTCCCTGTCCTGTCCTGTCCTACAGGTCTTTCATCCCCGACCAGCACCTGGTGTTTTGCCCCGAGCAGCTGCTGCGAGTCATCCTGGCACACATCCACTACATGCCTGACCACTGGCAGGGCAATGCCCACCGCTATGAGACCAGGGACGAGTTTGCCCAGCTCTTCCAGTACAAAGCGGTGAGCTGGCTGGCCAGGGGCGGGAAGAAGCTGCAGGAGGGGGAAGCTGCCAGAGAGCTGAGCAGCTCCTGGGCTGGCAGCGAATCAAGGCAGCCTTCTCAGACACAGCCTGCCCCAGATGGGCTGGAGCTGGGGGGGGCTGCATTTGGGATCGTGGGTCTTTTGACATCCATCTCTGTGCTCAGGTCTTCATCCTGGAGGAGCTCCTGAGTCCCATCATCACCCCTCTGATCCTTATCGTCTGCCTGCGGCCCAAGTCCTTGGACATCGTTGACTTCTTCCGCAACTTCACGGTGGAGGTGGTGGGCGTGGGCGACACCTGCTCCTTTGCCCAGATGGACGTGCGCCAGCACGGCCACCCAGCGGTAGGTCCCGTGGGTGAAGGGAGAGCAGCCTGATCTCCCCACCAGCATGTCTGATCCTTTAGACCCTTGAGAGGCTGTAACTCGCTACTCCTGGCAGCCCACAGCCCAGCCACCTGCCTCTCTGCTGGGTGCTGGGGGCTGCCAACACAGGTCACCAGCCCCAGCAGGCTCTCGTGGCCCGGCTGTGATTTGTTAACCTGATATTCTCTGAACCAGGTTGTGTCATTTCTCTATCTGGTGTCCTTGCCCATCTTGACAACCCAGAGTCCCGTGTCCTTGGGGGGCATTTGGATGTTTAGAAAGTGTCACCACTGAGAACTGGCTTAAGGGAGCTGGGCTGCTTGTGCTCAGGAGAAGGGTGGCCTCGGGTAGATGGGAAGGATTTTCCTCTTTGTAAAATCTAACGCTGAGGGAAGGTCTGGTTCCTGTGCCTGGGGAGTGAGGTCAGGAAAGACTCTGCAGTGACAGGCTCAGGCTCGTGACCCTAGGGCGGGGGCGGGCTCACTGTGGGAGGAAGCTTTTAAGAACAGTCACGTGCTGGCTGTAGGCATTCCTGCTGTGAGCTGGAGAGCGAAGGATGAGGCTTTCAGCTCTCAGTATTTTGGGACTAGTCCCTGTCTCTCTGGTTCCCCGTGCAGTGATGCATGTTCTGGGGTGGAGGTGGAGGACACTGTGCTTCCCACTTCTCCCCCAGGCTGTGAGGGCTGAACTAGTGTGGGGCTTTGGTGTTGTACCTGCTACGCGGGGAGCTGTGGCTGTTGCATGCTGCCCAGACTGATGGCAGGATTCCCAGGCCTGACGTGGGTGCAGAGCAGACCCTGTCCCTTATTGCCTGTCTTCTCTGCTCCACAGTGGATGTCAGCAGGAAAGACGGAGGCCTCCATTTACCAGCAGGCCGAGGATGGCAAGACAGAGCTGTCCCTCATGCACTTTGCCATCACCAACCCCAAGTGGCAGCCGCCCCGTGAGAGCACGGCCTTCATCGGCTTCCTGAAGGAGCGGGTGCACCGGGACAGCAGCGTGGCGCTGGCTCAGCAGGCTGTGCTCCCCGAAAATGCCCTTTTCAGCTCCATCCAGTCCCTGCAGTCGGAGTCGGAGGTGCCTGGGCTGGGAGGGATGCAGGGTGTTCTTGGGGTGCTTTCTGGGTGCTGGCAAACCGATAATCACGGCCTCTGGGCAATTTTGGCCTTGCCTGGGCTGTGTCTGGGGATACAAATGTGATAGATCTGCACTAGCTGGGAAGCTTCTGGGTTTCTGGAGAAGGCAGAAGGCTGTCATCAGGCCGTGAGGTGGGAGAGAGGTGGGGTGCCCCAGTTCTGTGTGGCTGGGGGGAGTCAGGCCTCCATGTCCCCACAGGACAGTGAGTCTCTCCCTTTCGATTCCACAGCCGCACAGCCTGATTGCCAATGTGATAGTGGGCTCCTCGGCGCTGGGCTTCCACATGGGCCGGGACGGACAGGCCTCCCGCCATCTCTCTGAAGTGGCCTCGGCCCTGCGTTCCTTCTCCCCGCTCCAGTCCGCCCAGCAGCCTCCCAGCGGCTTCCAGACAGTGGGAAGGGATGGAGAGGGAGCCCAACCTCGCGGTGCCAGTGCCATGACAGGCTCCGGGTAAGCTGCAGGCTGGGGCGGGGCGGGGGGTGGACAGACACCTTCCGAATTCCTTTACCCCTTCCCCAAGTGCCATCTTATTGTCCTAGGCAAATGGTGACATTTGGCTCTGCAGCATGGGGCAGTGAGAGACGTATTCTCAAGCAGAATTAGGACCGGGTGCTTACGGTGCCCCTAAAGCACAATTTTGGGGTTCTGGGGTTCTCCTGTGGGTACCGCAGTGGTGAGAAGCCCCTGGTAGGGAAGAGGCAGCACCATAGAAGGGCCACAGAAGGGGTCAGTTCCTACCCAACCCAAAAGCAAATCTCCACAAGCCTGACGTTAAGAGAGGAGAGGGGCTGGGCAGTGTGGGGGCACCGGAGCAGCAAACACCACTTGTGTGTCCCATGGCAGTGCCGATGCAAGGACCGTGAGCTCAGGGAGCAGTGCCTGGGAGGGCCAGCTGCAGAGCATGATCCTGTCAGAGTACGCCTCCACCGAGATGAGCCTGCATGCGCTGTACATGCACGAGGTGAGCAGCCTGGAGCTGGGCTGGCCGGGGGGGTGGGCAGAACTGGGGTGCCCTGGCTGGAGTGGCTGGGATACCAGCACGAGCGGGAGCTGAGACCAGTGAGTGCACAGTGCTGGGGAGAGGGTGTGTTGGGGTGTCTCTGCTCGCCCACACAGCTGACTCACTCATGTTTTGGCCTGCAGCTGCACAAGCAGCACGCACAGCTGGAGCCTGAGCGGCACACCTGGCACCGTCGGGAGAGCGATGAGAGCGGGGAGAGTGCCCACGAGGAGCTGGATGCTCAGCGGGGTGCCCCTGTCCCCATCCCTCGCTCGGCCAGCTACCCCTTCGCCTCGCCGCGCCAGCCTGCTGAGGAGACGGCCACGCTGCAGACTGGCTTCCAGCGGCGATATGGTGGCATCACAGGTATGGGAGCTAGAGCAGGGGGCAGAGCCCTGTATCCAGGGCCCTGTACGGACTGGTACGAGCAGCTTGCCTGGCCCTGCAGCCTGGCAGGACCTCGGGTAGCTGATCTTCCCCCTTGCCTCTCCCGCAGACCCGGGCACAGTGCACAGAGCCCCGTCACACTTCTCCCGACTCCCTCTGGGAGGCTGGGCTGAGGATGGGCAGTCAGCGAGGCACCCGGAGCCCGTGCCAGAGGAGAGCTCAGAGGATGAGCTTCCACCGCAGATCCACAAGGTAGGGGTGAGGGCTGTGGCTGGAAGGGGAAGCATGTACTTAGGATGGTCACGACAGATGCCACATCCCCTGTCTGTCTTGCAGGTGTAGCCTTGCAGACCGGGGATCTCGTGGGGGTTGCAGACTGGGAGCCGCCTGGGCAGCAGGACGTGGCATCAGCCTGACTCTTCTCCCGTCCTGAGTGGACAGGACGGTCCCAGGCTCCGTTTCGCTGCCACCAATTGCCGAAGAGACAGACTGCCAGGCTGGTGGCTCTGCGGTGGCACTTGGTGTCCCGCCGCGGGTCGGTCAGCGCCGCTCTGACTCCCGTGGGGTGAATGCGTGTGTGAGTACATACGTGTGTCTGTGTGCACATCTGTGTCGTCCGTGTCGGAGGATCCCTGCAGAGCCTGTGACAGCTGGTGTGATGAGACTAGCAGTGGACTGGCTTGGAGGTGGCGGCAGCAGCTGCTCTTCAGAGGGATGTGAGATGGCACCAGCTTCACGTGTCCACCCAGAGCTAGGACCTGCCTCCAAAATGAAGGCGGGAGCCATTGAGGGGGGTTCTAGCTCAGCCTGTAGCCCCGCACCTGCCCTGTCTGCAGCCCTGGGGAGCTGCCTATGACCGCGTTTGACCTCCTGAAGAGGACTGGTGCTGTGCCCTTCAGCCCCGAGCAGGACAGCAGCGGGGCTGTCTCCCACTGCTCTGCCCCAGCACTCCGCAGAGGGATGGAGCTCAGCTGCTGCTGGTGTGGGTAGGGGTGGGAACTAGAGTGGGTGGAACAGTTCTGCCTGGGATTCAGGGGATGCTGCAGCTCCTCCCCACCTCTCACAACAGCTGGCCCATCCCCTGCACGAAGGGAAGAGTGGATGGGGTGGAAATCCTGGGTCCCTGGTGTCCCTCCTCGCTGGCGGGCTCAGTGCCGTACCTCTGGGCTAGGGCAGCAGCAGTATCCTTTGCCCCTGTACGGCACCCGTGGGCTGGGAGCTGCTCGTGGGACCTCCTGCAGTGCCAAAGAGACCCCAGGGTGGGGCAGCCCAGCATCCTCTGGGTGTGCTTGCAGCCCCTTCGGAGCCCACCCTCATGGTCTTGTGCTCTGTGTATTGGTTCCCTTCCCCCAGGCACGATGAAGACCTTCTCCCTGTGCCCCAGCTGTGGTGCATCGGGTCTGTCCCCCTGATGGGGCTGTTTCTGTGGTATGGGGCCTTTCCTCTTCCCAAGCAAAGGCTTCAGTGCATCTTGCATCACACCTGGGGCCTCAGGGCTCCTCCTTCCCTCCTTAGACCATCCCCTTGCTTGCTACATGGCTTTGGCTGCTGTGGAGCCAGTGGACCGAGCAGCTGGCTTGTGCCTTGGGGAGTGGGACAAGGAGGGGGGTCCTGAACCCAGAAGAGAGAGGCAAAACCCAGCCCTGGGGGTGGTGGTGGGGGCTTTGGGTTCGGGCTGTGCAGCATAGCTTCAGACAAGATGTTCCCACCATTGTTGTGGTTTCCCTCTCCTCTCTTCCAGTGGCAGCTTGGGAGGATCTTCATCCTGGCCAACGGCTTTGCTTTGCTCCCTCCCTCCCTCGTTCCTCCTGCCCCGGGCAGGGACTGCACACTTCTGCCATGCCCTCTGTGAATACCACAGGCCCTGCTCTGCCATTCCTGGAGTTCAGGGCCACCTCTCTTCCCTTCCAGGGTTATTGCCCTCTGCCCTTTGAGCCTGGGCTGGGCAGGTTCCGGGGGCCAGCTGCTCCCAGCACTGCCGGGGTGGGTGCACCCAGGTAGCTAGGGTGTGAGCAGGGCCAGGGGGGCTCAGGCAGCAGCTGTCAGGCTCCTTCCCTGCTGTGATGGGTGGGATGGACCTGAGCTGAACCTGCTCCAGGGTCTGTAAGAGACCAGAGTGTGGTAAAGCAAAGCTGAGGATGAGGTCAGAACTGAGCCAGGCATGAGGGCTGCGTACCTGGGTGCTGCTGGGGTGCTCCCAGGGAGGAGCGGCTGCACCGATCCCCCAGCAGCTCCGGCTGGGGGCTGTCGTGGCATGGTGAAGGGAAACTGAAAGCCAATTTCCTGGGAACCCAAGCTTTCCCGTGCCTTCCCTGGCACCCCAGCTGCCGCCCTGCATGGAGGTGACCCTCCCCAGGGGCTGTGGGGTGCCACATCTGGGCCTTTCCCCGGGGCTGGTGGGAGGGGTGGAGGGGGCAGGAGTCCTTGCCGCATGTTGTGCTTGTGTCGTCATTGTCCCATGTGCATGGCGAGCCACTCTTCCTCACGTCCCAGGGGGCATGGACGTGGGGGGTCCCTGGGGAACACAGCGTTGCACCCCAGTGCCCTCGCTGTACAGCTGTATGGCCGTCTAATAAAGATGGGCTGTGTCACCTCTGCCTCCGAGTCTCCCTGTGCCCCACGGCGCTATGCAGCCCCCCAGGCTCCGGGGTGACCGAGGCAGCCGGACACGCTGGTGCCTTCCGGTTGCTCCTGAAGGGCTGGGAGCTGCCCGGAGCTCAGTCCCGGGGGCCGCGGGGGGAGCGGGCGCTATATTTAACCCTGGGAAGGCAGCGCCCCGTCCTGCCTGACCTCTGCGGCAGGCAGGGCCTCGCTGGGCCGGCGGGGGCTATCGCGGTGCCGCAGCGCGGGGCTGGCGGCGGCGATAAGCAGGAGCCGGGCACCTCGCCTCGGCTTCGAGGATCATCCCCCTTTCCCCCCCGCCGCGGCCCCCAGCCCGGGAGTTCGTCCCGCAACACCGACACCTCTCTATCCCTGGCTCGGGGGGAAGCGGGGAGGGTTGGGGCGGCGGGGTTCACGTCCGTGCAGCCCGAGGCTGGGCACCGGGGCTGGGTGGGACACACGACACCGGAGGATGCAGCCGTGGGGTGCGGGCGGGGTTGCGGTCCCGGCGCCGGGGAGGGCGCGCAGGAGCCCGGCGGGGGCGGGGAACGGGGCGGAGNCGCGCTGGGGCCGCCGGTCTCGGGGCCGAGCGGGGCCGGTGCCGCCCGGGTATTGCCCTGGCACGGGCCCTGCCTGGCCCCGGCGTGTCCCTCGCCGTGCACGTGTGACCGCCCACGCGTGTCCTCCCGCGTCCCCTGCCTTTGCCCTTGCCCTGCATCGCCCGCGTCCCCTTGCATTGCCCCCGCACCCCTCCCCGCACTGCAGCTGCATTTGCCCCGTCTCCCCGCCCCCCGGCTCACGGCCCGTCCCAGCACCCCGCTGCCTCACTCACCCGATGGCTCTCAGTGCCCTCCATGTCCGAGTGCCCCTTCAAAGGCCAGGGCGGCTCCAGGGGACCAAGCACGGCGTTACCCGCCCTGCCCAGGGCGCTGCCAGGCCCTGTAAGCGGGCCCTGGCGTGGTGCTCGTGTCCGTCCCCCCGTGAAGCTGGCCCTGCTTGCCTGCACAGCTGCAGGTGTGTTCCATGCAGGACAGATGTTCTGCGCGTCCGTTGCTCCTCTCCCCATGAGCGTACCCCTCTGCTCCTCCGTGCCCTCCTGCTGTGGGTCCCTCGTTGCAACCGTGGCCAACATCCCATTCCAAGACCTTGCTGCAGCCCCTCTTCTCTCCACAGGTGGTGACGCGCCAGGATGGCGATGCTGGGGGGCTACTGCGAGGGCAACAGCTCCATCGCCCAGGCCTGGGTACAGCAGGGCTTCCAGCCCTGCTTCTTCTTCACGCTGGTGCCGGCCGTGCTGCTGAGCATCTGCCTGCTGCTGGGTGCCCTGCAGTACGCCTGCTATGCCCGCTTCGGCCGTACTATGGAGCCCAAGTACATCCCCCGCTCCCGCCTCTACCGCGGCCAGGTCCTGCTGTCCCTGCTCCTGGCCCTGCAGCCCTTTGCCGGGCTGCTCTGGCAAGTGGGGGGCCCGGGGCGGCTCTACGGGTACATGCTGCTGCACGCCTGCCTCTGGGCCCTCAGCTGGGGCTGCGCCGTCGCCCTCCTGCAGCTGGAGCATACGCGGGTGCTGGCGCACGACCGGACGCGCGGCCACGGCACCGTCCTGCTCCTCTTCTGGGCACTGGCCTTCGCTGCTGAGAACCTGACCCTGGTGTGCTGGAGGAGCCCGCTGTGGTGGTGGGCGCTGGAGGACACCAACCAGAAGGTGGGTTGAGGGGGTGATGGGGGCAGGGAAGGGGAACGGGG
>VZTU01004367.1:64895-81240 GCA_013400835.1 Zapornia atra | reverse complement strand
CCGCCGCCCTCTCCCGCCGCACGCACCGAGCTCCCCTCCCGCTCCCGGGGGACCTACCGCGGCCTGCGGCGGGCAGGGGTGAGCAGCGGAGCCGTCCTGCCCCCGCCGGGCCTGCCGGGACCTCGGCAAGAGAGCCCCAGGAGGGCAGCTTGAACTCGGGGAGCACCTCTCCACCTCCCCCTCAGCCCTCCCCTCCCCGCCCAGCCCCGAGAGACTCCCAACACAGCGGATGTAACAGAGCTCTGGGCTCCCTTCCAGCCCCTTCAGGCTTCGGGGGCCTTGCGACGATGCCCGACGCCGCACAGCAGGGCGGCGGCAGGGGCAGCAGCGTGGACGGCGAGAGATGCTCGGCAGAGGCGGCGGCAGGAAGAAACGCGAGCACCGACCAGGGCCAGGAGTGAACTTCATTGATTGCCAAAACCCCCACAGCCACCCGGTAGCAGACAGGAAAAAACAGGCGTCGCCCGAGCCCCTGTTCCAGCAGCGACGTGAAGACAGGGACGGTTGGCAGAAGGGGTGTCTCCGCTGCACGGCACCCATCTGCTTTTGTCCCCCTACCGCTACCCTCCCTTCCAAGACCCCCTTTCCCTCCCCCGGCCTCCGAGAGCCAAGTCTGAGTGTGCATCCCAGCCCTCCCCCGAAACAAAACCAGTGAAAGTTAAAATTATTTACACTTGTAGCCATTTAAAAACCCAATCAAATAAGATCGCGTATGTCCTACGGGGGACGTGGGTATCAGCAGCAGCTACAGCTAGCTCGGTACTCTGCGTGCAAAACAGAAGACAAACAGAAGACAGACCAAAATACTGCACCATTACTAGGAAGCGTTTGCTGGGGTCGGTGTTTGGATTGTGGTGTAAGGCTTCTAAGAGCCGGCTCCTCCCCAGCGGCAGGGCAGGGGCGTCTCCCACTCAGCCAGCCAAGGCCAGGCTCTAGAAGGATGGAAAGGATTTGTTATTCCAGACACAGCACATTAACACTGATGCATTTCCATCCCGGGCAACACAAACATCTAAAAACCCACTGCACGGTCACCATGTGAGCTCTTCCTTCTTTCCAGTGACGATGGAGGAAAAGGGGGTGCATGAAGATAGACCTAAGACATAGATGCTGCTGCCATCACTGCCTCCTCCTCCTCCTCTCCTTGCTTTGGCAGGTCAGCAAGCGTGGGAGAGCAGGAAGCCGGAGCTGCAGGAGACTCTCGTGCCTCCTGCTCCTCTCCGAGCCCCAGCTCTACATCCATCTGCTCCAGCTCCCCCTGATCCAGTAGCTCAAAGTCATCTGCTTCCTCCTCATCCTCCGGTGAAGCTGCTGTCTCTGCCTCCACCGCTTCGGTCTCTGACAGCTGTGCTTGGAAGCTCAGTTTCTCTTCGGGCTCGGTGGGCAGGAACTCGGAGAGGGAGGGCCCCTCGCTGGCCTCCGAGGACCGCAGCAGGGCCGAGAGGGTGTTCTGCACCGCCGTGGTGATGGCGGTGGTGACGATCTCCTCGCTCAGCGTGTCGATGCAGATGCCCAGGCCCGGGGCAGGGACAGTCTCTGTGTCGCCGGTGGCCGCTTGCCCGCTCCCGTTGAAGTGTGTATTTACAAAATGGAGAGGAGACGCCAGGCGAAGGATGGAGAGGTCAGAGTCCGCCGCCTCCTTCTCTGCTGAGTCCAGCTCACGGGCAGCGTGGGCAAGCTCGGGACCCAGAGGCACACCAAACGCTTCTTCATCGCTCTGTGGTCCCAGGTCTCTGGAATGATATTCTTCCACGGAGGGAAACTCTGCCAGGTCCTTGGAAAATGACTCCTCCGGCTCACTGTGCAGGCTCTGCCGATCCAGGTCTAAAAGACACCAGCGTTAAGGCACAGGTCCCCTCACCCCGAACCAGAGCACTGCCACCTCCCTCCAACCTTCTCCCCACAGCTGACACACCAGGGCTTGCTTTTGGGCATCCTCCCCGCTCTGGGAACACAGCAGGAAGAGGTCTGCAGTTTTTCCCTTCCTTCCACTCTTTTGGCATGGCCTAGCCTCATCCTGTGCTGAGAGGACTTCCTGCCCCAGCTCACGCTCTCTGCATCCAGAGCTCTCTGCTAAACCCCACAGGGTCAGGAAACGTCATCTTTCCTGTTCCTCCCCAGTCACTCAAGTGACCACATCTGAGTGCTTACCTTCACATTCCTCACCACTAACTAGCCCTTCCCTGGGCATCTGACAGGGCAGGGTGCCTGACCTGTTTCACCCAGCATCACAGGCGGTTGACTATACCATGCAATTATTCCTGCTGGACTTTGTGGATGGCCTTGCGGTCAATGACAAAAGAACATTGTCTTGTAGGGTAGAACCAGAGGCTGCTGAGGACCAGCTCATGATCAGCCACAAAGTGAGGGCATGCTGCCCTGCTAGTATGGCTTCCTCCTTTTATTGGTCTTCTCCCTGCAGATAGCTAGGTTCTCTCCCTGTGTTTGGAGGGACAGTTGTTCTGGGACAAAACTCCCAGGGTCAGAATGGCAGCAAAGCATCCCATCACGTACCTTCCGAAACGTCCGTCAGCTGTGGGGTGGTAGCCCTTGAAACAGAAAAGCCCCCACTCTCCAGGATGGAAGCCTCCTCATCAGAGAGCTCAGAATCTGTGATTGACAGTGCCAGAGCAGTCTTTTTCACATCCACCTGCATGGGACGAAGGCGGAAGGATTAAATTCCTGGATGCCTGACTACCAGTGCTCCCTATGTGCAGCTCCGCACAAACCACAGCTCCCAGGCAGAAGTCCTTTGCTGGAGGGGCAGGGCACAGGGAGGGTTTGAAAGCTGGAGGCTGGGCAATGTTCTCCCTGCATTGCCAGGGTAAGACAGCCTCAGCTCACTGGCCTTCCTGTAATTATGAAGCTTTGCCTGCCCCCAGTAAAGAGCCAGCAAAAGACGGGCTCAGCCTGCAGGAGCCTCAGAGGCTTTGATCCTTCTTCCTCTCCTGGGATCGCCAAGGAGCAAAACGCCCCTTTGCTTTCACACTCAAGCTGGGCCCCATGAAGCCTTCTGCAAGTGGCAGTGGTTCAGTATCTGCATTCCTTTGGAAGCTGAAGCTTCCTACCTCACAGCCCAGCGACATGCCCAGAGCTCCTGTAAAGGAAGACACGTGGTCCGTGTTTGTGGTGCACATACCCAAAGGTCCCACCCAATCCGACTGAGAGCTGGGACCCATGTTACACACCCCTACTGCTCCTCTCCCTTTGCCAGCGGTGAGGAGCCTCTGCACACCCCAGCAGGGGAGTTAACTTCTTTAGGAGACGCACCCATGTTCTCTGAGCGCAAAGCGTAAGCGCCACAGCAATTCCACAGGTCAGCAGGAGGCTGGAGCATGGCTCCCCCTGTCCTGCTGCTGCACCAGCAGCCCTGGGGTGCTGAATTCCCAATACCCAGATCAGAGGAAATGGCCTCCATCAAATTCATATCCTTCTCCACTTGGGATTCCACAAAATGACTGGTTTCTCTGGTGTTTGTTATCAATGCAGCTGCACCCAGTCCATCCCTTGGCCCTCCAGCTGCTACAGACCAGAGGAGGGACTGGTTCCTGCAGCGCTCTGTGCTCTTACCACTGGGGAGAAGCCTGACAGCTCTGCCTCACTCTCACTCTCCGTCTCTGCTGTTGGCTCATCACCTGCTGCAGGCTCACTCTTCCCTTGGCGCTCTGTGAGAAAGGAAAGAAAGGCTTTACATGGGACTGAAGGCATTTTATACCTTTATACATCACTTTCCTACTACTTCTACTTCCTGTGAAGCAGCATAGGTTTCCCAAATGCCCCAGGTTCCCAGGGACAACTGTAATCTGCTGCTCTCATTTGCTCTTCCCAGGATCACCTGCCCCGTTGCCCTCCCCATAACCCTTGAGTTTCAGCCCATTTTCTTCTGCTCCTTTGCAGCTTTTCCCCATGCAGTGTTTGCAAACTACTCTCCCATTGTCCCTTTGCTAAGGCTCCACCCTGGGTATTCAGCACTAGAAGAACTCAAGAGTGAAGCTGGGTCCTTACTCTTCTTCTCATGCTTGTGGTGCAGTGTCTCTGCCTTCATACTGTAATCCAGTTTCATCAGGACAGGCTCCAAACGCGTGTACATCCTCTGGATCAGCTCATGGTAGACCACCAGAGGCCAGAGCAGAATGCTGAGCACTGTGAACACAGGATGAAGGGAGTATGAGAGACAGAACAAGCACAGCCTGGCCCTTTATGGGGTGTCAGCAAGAAACACTGTATCAAAGGAAGTGCAGCTGAATGGCGTTTGCTTTCCCACTTGGCTGCCTAAAATCCTTATCCACTGTTATTCTTGCTTATTTCAAAGCTGCTTGATTAACCAGGCTTTCCTCACAGTATGTGTTAGCACACATTTATGCTGGGATGAAGCATAAGCCCCCCTCTCCAGCCACAGCACCCCAGCCCCAACATGCAGAAGAGCCCCTGAAATGAAGTTATTTAAAGTAAGAACCACCAAAACCTCTACAAGGGTAGCAGCATACAGCTCACACATAGATGCACTAGCAGCAGACCACCTGAACAGTCTTCAGAGTTAGCAGGGACTCACGATGCAGTGGAAGAGGGCTTCCTTGCTAAGCATGCAGCTGAACAAGTCTCTCGATATGGATGTGCCCACTCTAGGAACCGAGAGACAGCAGTTTCTGCTCCTCTGGAAGCCCAGCAGCACAGCCCCAGCCGTGGGCAGGAGAGGAAAGCGGTGTTTTAGGGACGGCTCCCTCTCCTGACTCTGCAGCTGTACTGCACGCACACAAGAGGCTTCCCGGAGCGCCTTGCCCGTGCCCATGAATAATCTAGCACAGATCCCCTCGGGAAAGCCACAACCATGCTTGTACCAGCGTACCGACAGCACAGCTAGGTCATGTTTAAGCTGAAGTCAGACACGAGAGCTGCTTATACTCACAAATGATGTAGGAGATCATTATGCCTGGAACATAGTGTCCAACTACAGCCAGAATCAGGCAGCCTGAACAGACACTCATGCAGAACTGAAGGAAGAGAGAGGAACAAACAGAAGTGACAAGAGGCAGAGACACATCTACGCAACCAGCTCAGGAAACCCAGTTAGAGCAAAACGAGGGATGCTCCTAACAGTCAGTACACTGCACTGAGTACATCCAGATGCTGACAGTCACAACTCAGCTCGGCTGGGTTAATCTATAAGCATTAGAGGTTCAAGCGCAGGAAGACCAAGGTAACCCAAGACCCCCATAAAATGAACCAAACTTTATCAGGCAGTTCTTCAGGAGGTTCCCTGAGGCGAGGATGGGATGCTGCAGTTTGCCATTTTCAGAGCACACCTCCTGGGGAGAGCTCAGCACTTGAGGAGAAGCCTGTACTGTCCCAACAGAGACAGGAGCCTGCTACAGATTCACCAGGTGCTGTGTCACTGCTACGCAACAAACCAGCTGGCAGAACCATTAGTAGAACCCACACTCCCACCACACCAGGACCTTCTCCCTCTGGAAGAAGTGGAAGCATAATGGTGCAGGATCCCTGCATTCTCCTAGGGAGGGGGAGAAGTGAGAGCAGACACCCTGCAAGTCAGGACATGGGTACAAGTGTCAACTAAATCCATCAACGAAAAGTTTCATTTGTAATGGAAAGGGTCTGCAAAAGCTAGGGTGCTGAGGACTCTGCTCCCAATGAATTCATGCTTCATGGGCATCTTGGTCCTGGTCCTACTCCCTGTAGCTGGGACAGTGTTTAAACAGGAGCAGTCAGCAGTGACAGAACCCCACTCCTTTTGGCACACTAGACCCCAGGAAGCCTCACAACAGTCCTACTGGCTGCTCTGTACCCCTCTTTGTGAAGCCAACTCCTGCCAACAACCTCTTTCCAAACACTACAGGTCGCAGCCATCAGAACATGGTTCATGACAGGGTTCCACACGCTCAGAAGCACTGCTGTGTTTGGACTCACCTAGCTACAACCTTGGCTAGAAAAATAGGTAGAGCCAGCTTAAAGGCTGAATGCAGCCTGTGAAAGGGGCAGTGTCTGCAGGCTCTCCCCTTTTCTCCCCACTCCCAATCTAAGACTTCCTTTGCACACTAAGAAATAAAACAAAGTGCTGCTAGCCACTCAAAGGAGGGGTCACCTGCAGCCCCAGTTTACAACTACTGGAAGCAAACTACTCATTATTTAAGCTTCCTATGGCACAAAGTCTGAAAGGAATGAACAGCAAGCATTAAACATGGACAGCAAACATAAAGATACTGATTTGTTGTTCTTCCACCTCCTAGGCCACTAATAATGGAAAGAAAAGCCCCTGCACAGAAGAGCAGCTATCTCCAGCTTACCTTGGCAGGATTTTGCCTCTTGTACTGGAGCAGTTCCTGCAGGTACAGCCTGAAGGTGACCCAGCTCTCTGCCAGACAGTGGCACAGCTCAGGGACACTGAGCAGGTGAGGCTGTGCCCCTGAAGTCACCCCTTCACTAGAGACAGACAAGAGCAAGAAGACAATCTTTGAACAGTCTGTTTTGTTGGGGAAGGGGGAAACAGCTGCACTGGGAAGCAGAGATCCCTACTCAAAGGCTCAACAATACTCACTGCATCTTCAACTGAACTGTGGAAGACACTTGATTTGGAGGCACTTTTTCCCTTTAACCAGGAAGAGAGCCAAGAGACACCCAAGCCAAGCAGCAGCAGACACTGTGCCACAGCATCCCTGTGCCACTGGCCCGAGATGCAAAGAGGTTTACTCAAAGCCCCCCAGATGGAAGTTCTGGAGGTGGCTGTCTCTGGCACCAAGTCCTTGGTGCTCAGGCCGGTAACCACAGCAAGGCACAGGACACAACCTATGCCACCACGGGTAGCACATGTGGCCTGCAAAAGTCAGTTTTGGGGATTTCCTTTTCCCTGCAGGATTCTTAAGACAGTCCAGGATAGATGCAGGGATGAAACTCGAGAGTTCCTCACATCAGAAGCACCTGAGCTTTATTGCTAATGAAAGAAGATCCGCTTTCCCCAGAGTCTCAAGCTGTGGCTCTCCAGCTGCTAAGCAGCTCCCAGTGCGGGAGAAACCACAACCAACATTGCACAACAGGAGCCACGCAGCCTATCGGAAACAGCCAAAAGGGCAGGTGAGATCACCATACTAAAGGAAAGCTTGCCCACTCTCCCCTCCGACCAAGGGACACATCAGCGAGCTTACCTCTCCCCTCCCGGCTCCTCCGACGGCTGTGCTGTAGAGAGAACACAGCACATTAGTCAGCCAAGTGAGAAACACAACCGGACGTTGCTACCACTCGAACCGAGCAGAGCTGGAGATGGATCATCCTTAGCTAGGGATGCACCCTGGGGACGTTCCTCATGCTCTCATGCGAGCAGGAATCACTGGCTGGGAGTTTTGAACTGCACAGGCTTCAGTAAAGCGTGCCTGGAGACTCACAGCAGCCAGAGCCCTTAGCTCAAGGTGCCCCAGCACACCGTGCAACCTGCCTTGACAAACACGCTGCACAATGCTGTATCTGAGGTGCAACCTGCCACCAGCACGCAGGCTCTCCACTGCAGGGACCGTACAGCCGGCCACAGCGCCTGGGCAGTGCCACCCCCCAGCACCTGGGCAGTGCCACCCTCTGGTGCCTGGGCAGTGCCACCCCCCGGCGCCCAGGCAGTGCCGCGCCTGGGAAGTGCCACCCCCTGGTGCCTGGGCAGTGCCACCCCCAGCACCCAGGCAGTGCCACCCCCCAACGCCTGGGCAGTGCCACCCCCCGGTGCCCGGGCAGTGCCACTCCCCGGCGCCCAGGCAGTGCTGCGCCTGGGCAGTGCCACCCCCAGCACAGCTGCCTAGCCCTCATCCCTCCCAGAGCACTGCCAGCACGCTCCCTGAGCTGGGCAGAGCTTCAGCTCCCAAAGCTGCAGAGCTCAAACTGGCACCCACAGGCCAGAGCCACAGCTCCCACCGACCACAGTCCCTGGCAGGATGCTGGGTACAAATGCCAGAGATGTCCCCGCTGTCTCTGTCCTTCCCCATGGGATTAAGTAACAAATAGCAGTCTTGTGTATAATTATCTAATCTTAGGGCTCCTTTATGTCCCTTGACAGCTCTTTGTGCCAGGCACAGATATAACTACACGCCTGAGGTCTGGCAGTCTGGACAAGCAAGGGAAAGCTGCTCCCATTGTTCCCTGCACCCAACCCTGCGATGATCAAACAGCAATGTTTCAGGGGCAGAGGTCCCATATCATTATGCTCTGCCTTTAGCTTTAGAGGGGTAAAAAACCCCAAATATTTCTATGACAACTGGACCCATGGGTTTGGGTGTCCCAGTGGCTAGCTGATTACTATGTGAGATGTAGAGGGCTCGTCCAAAGCTCTTTCAGCAACATTCTCTTTCTAAGACTCTTGAGGCCTCTACCTGCCAGACGAAGGTCCTAAAGCTGGTAGGGACACACACATCGTTGATGCTGTCTGGCCAACAACACACTTGGTCCAGGCTGTCCAGGAGGTTCTAAGAATGCCTATCCCCCACGCTGCACGTCGCCACATAAAGGGGACTAAAATAAAGGTAGGGAGTTTATGTTCAAAGTCCAGGCTACTTGCTGGAAACTGGCTTAAAAGTGCAACAGGAGCAAAAAAGGGTTTGAATCCTCCCCGGAGTTGCCAGCCCAGGAGTGGCAACAACTCCCCCATGGAAACGTGTGGAAGAGGTGAACATCAGTCACTGCCAACACCCAGTGAGACTTCAGGCTCCGGTTCAAGCCGCAGAAGACAGCAACTGCTTGTAGCAGCCTTGCCACCATTCTCCCAAGACACGGGACTTCGGGCCAAGTATGCCACGGCTCCTCCCAGCGCTGCAGACACCGCAGCAGCCGGCTGGCACGGCGCGGTGGAGCGGGAGGCCACCCGCCCAGGGGAGGAGGCGATTCTTTGAGAGCGTGACCCAGATTTCCAGTAATCGGGCCTGACAAGAGGAGTCAACTGCTCTCAGGCTGGGGTACCCATCCGCTCCTCTGCCCACGGCTGTTTGGGTAGGGTGGCTGGCAAGCACTGCTCGCAAAGGGAGCTTGGGGTGCAAAGGGAGTGCTATGGATGCAGCTCCACCCCCACGGGGTGGTTGCTTCTCTCTGGGAACCGCCATTGCTGTATGTTGTTGTTGTGCTCAGGAATCTAAAGCTGCTTAATCACAGCATGCAGATGTCCAGCTGTACCTCAAAGCCTCAGCTATTACCTGCACTACATGGCCAAATAAACTGTGTTTGGCACTGTCTGGCTGTGCTGGCTGGCGGTACTGGCTGTACCAACCACCAAACAGGGTGCTGGCACGCTCGTTGTACTCTGCCAGACAGATGTACCAGCAACAGTGTACAGAGAACAGCACAGGAACCCCACACCTCTCTGGCTGGCTGTACTAACCCAAGCCATCCCAAATATACCAGCAGAGGGAGTGAAACAGTTCTCCCAGGTTGCTTCGGAAGGGTTCAGATACTTGGGGGAGCTGCAGAAGGTTTCAGCAGGCTGCAGAGCGCTCACGTGATTTCAGCTAACCAGCACAACACAACCTGCCTCTCAAACCAGCAGCATCTTTCCTCCTGTGGCAGGCAGAGCACTGTCCATCCCACGGCACCGCAGTCTCACACCAACAGCCCAACCGCACCAAACCTTCACTCCAACCTGTGCTGTGAAACCGTCCACACTGGTCAAACTAAACCAGCAGGCAGGAGACCCACAGCTGGCCTCAGATCATCAATAACCAGCTGAAACCTTGCTGTCGGCATTTCACACCAGACTGCGGATTCATACAAACCACTTGACACACACCAGACTCTCTGGGAGACCAGTCAGACACGCAAGAGTTTAGGTTACGTGTTGGTAGTGACAAATTATTGCTGATGGATTCTTTGGCTCTTACAGGTTTTCAACACTTCCCCACGAGGCATCCTTCATCTCTGTGTAAACCTCGGCTGGAACGTGGGGGCCCTTTTTAAGGAGTACCAGCGTCCAACTGCAATGCAGGCTTTGCTGAAGCTGCACTCTCCTACCCTGACCAAAACGCTGCCAAACAGAAAACATCCCTACTCTACTCAATACCTGTTTCAGGAGGAGGTGGGGGGTGATTCCTCAATCCTTAAGTAATATTTAAGAGGAACCCCACACAGAGGTGGCTACACAGGGAGAAAATGCCCTGCGTGGGAGCTGAAAACACGCGGTCCCTTCTGACAGACCTAAAAAGGTCCTGCATCTCCTTGCTGTTAGCGCCTGCCTGATCACAGAGAGTGAGTAACTGCGAACCACACGCTGAGGGTTCAGCGTTGTTTCAGAAGTGGCATTTAAAGCAATTACCCGAGACATACTGGGCTGCCACAAGCTGAGGTTTGTGCATACACATGCTGACTCTTGAAGGCGTGGTGCTGACCTACTTCCAAAAGCTCTAGGAAAGGCATACAGGAAGGACTGGGGAGGAAAATGTGCTTATTTTGGCTGGGAGAGAGTTAATTTTCTTCATAGTAGCTAGTGTGGGGCTGTGTTTTGGATTTGTGCTGAAAACTGTTGATAACACAGGGATGTTTTTGTTAGCGCTGAGCAGTGCTTACACAGGGTCGAAACCTTTGCTGCTCCTCACCCTACCCCACCAGCAAGTAGCTGGGGGTGCACAAGGAGTTGGGAGGGGACACAGCCAGGATAGCTGACTCCAACTGACCAAAGGGATATTTCATACCATCAGGTTCAGCACATAAAATAGGAGGAAAAAGAAGGAAGGGTGGGGGGACATTCGGAGCAATGCCCTTTGTCTTCCCAAGTAATCGCTACACGTGATGGAGCCCTGCCTTCCTGGGGATGGCTGAACACCTGCCTGCCCATGGGAAATGGAGAATGAATTCCTTGTTTTGTTTTGCTTTGCTTGTGCAGCTTTTGCTTTCTCTATCCGACTGCCTCTACCTCAGCCCACGAGTTTTCTCACTTTTACTCTTCCAGTTCTCTCCCTCAGCCCGCTGGGGGCGGCTGAGCCAGCAGCTGCGTGGGGCTTAGCTGCCACCTGGGGTTAAACCACGACAGAAAGCCACAAAGCTGCAGCTCTGCTTCAGCAGGAAGCAAGAGCCACACAAGAACCCCACAGTATTCCCCAGTGCCAGCACAACAGAAGGCCCCTCAGGACGCAGAGCGCCGCTCCTTCCTTGCGGGGGCTGGGGAAACACGACCCAGTGGACCATGTTGAAATCAGGGCTGCGACCCAACCAGGCACATCAGAAAGGTGTCCCTGTTCCTCGCTGTCAGCAGCAGAAGAGCAGCAAGGAGAGAAGTACAGGGAGGAACACCACCAAAGAGTGGCACAGACTGACGCGCAGTGACTTCTTGCAGAGCCAATGGCACCGGATCAGCCCAGCCCCCAGGCTGTTCTTTTGGTTTTGGGTTCTTTTGTTTGGTTGTTGGGTTTTCATTTGTTTTGTTTTTTTACCATTCCTTACTGCTCTGCAGAATACCAACTGATACTGGTTTGGATTTCCTACTCCTCCTGTGAAAACAGAACTTCTACAGGCTGCTGGTACTCGCTGGAGCAATTTACTCCCACCTGCATTAATAACACCATTCTGTATTGGACATCAGGCTTCTGCATTTCTGGACATGTTTCAAGGGTGATGTTTTGGGTTGGCTTTAAACTATTCCCTTGAAAAACTAACACGGATAAGCAGGAAATTAAATTGGCCAATCCAGTTTGGCTGCCTCGTTAGCTGAACCACACAAAGCAAACAGCTTTAAGACTTCACTGAAACCTATCTAATCTTATCAGGACTTCTGTGAAAGCACCCTTTAAGTCAGTACCCTTTTAGGTCAAATACAGGGCACCTTAGAAACACACATATAGAGGGGCTTTCATTCAGAAACCCTCCCTGGAGTAAGTGGGCAGGGATGGAGGGCCCTGAGCTGCCTTTGAGCAGCAGCAGTAGATGCAGCAAGCGGCTCTGGGTCCAGCCAGTTAATCAACTCCAGTGAAGAAGGCACTCAAAGCAGACAACCTATAGCTATTGGCATCAGGAGGCTATTCCTCTTGTTGATTGTGTCTCATGTTGGAAAGACCCTTCAATAAACAGGAAAGATAAGCCAAGTGACCAGACTCACTGATTAGATGGAGACCAGATGCTGTTCCACACAGGTACAATACACTCACTGTATTGTACAATGTCCCTGCTGTCAGACATCATCATCCACTCCACTACCTGCCTCAAGGAGAAGTGGCTCGCATCCGCTCTGCCTCTTTCAGGGGATAAGCCCATTCCACATTTAACTAACACCAATTGCACTGGGTTTGTGTGGCAAGGTTGGGGGGGGATGCTACAGGGGTGAGAGAAGCTGCTAGAAATTCCCCCCATGTCCTGTAGAGCCAATGTCAGCTGGCTCCAAGACAGACCTGCTGTTGGCCAAGGCAGAGCCCACCAGTCCCGGTGACAGCGCCTCTGGGGTAACAGATTTAAGGAGGGGGAAGAACACCCAGAGCAACTGCAGCCAGAGAGACGGGTGAGGAGATGAGAGAGGAACAACCCTGCAGACAGCGAGGTCACTGAAGGAGGGAGAGGAGGTGCTCCAGGCAATGGAGCAGAGATTCCCTTTCAGCCTGTGTAGAAGGCCACAGTGGAGCAGGCTGTCCCCCAGCAGCCTGTGGAGGCTAATGATGGAGCAGATACCCAGCTGCAGCATGTGGAGGACCCCACACCACAGCAGGTGGATGCCTGAGGGAGGCTGTGACCCTGTGGGAATCCTGCACTAGAGCAGGCTCCCAGCAGGACCCATGGGGAGAGGAGCCCAAGCTGTAGCAGGTTTGCTGGCAGGATTTGTGACGCTGTGGAAGGGACCCACGCTGGAGCGGGGATAGAGCATGAGGAGTCCTCCTCCAGAGGAGGAAGGAGCAGCTGAGAATGTGTGATGAACTGACCCCAACCCCCATTCCCCTGCATTGCTGGGAGGCAGGGAAGGAGGTAGAGAATTTGGGAGTAAAGTCAAGCCTGGGAAGAAGGAAGGGGGGGGAAGGTGTTTTAAGATTTGGTTTTATTTCTCATTACCCTACTCTGATTCGATTGGCAATAACCTGATTTCCCCAAATCGAGTCTGTTTTGCCCATGACAGTAATTGGTGAGTGATCTCTCCCTGTCCTTAACCCACAAAACTTTCCTTATATTTTCTCTGCCCTGTCCAGCTGAGGAGGGGGAGACAGAGCAGCTTTGCTGTGCATCTGGCCTCCAGCCAGGGTCAACCCACCACACCAACACACTTCAACCCCCCTGCTCCCCGTTTCCTTCCCTCAGTTCAGCTGGCCATATCTGCTCAGACTGAGAATGATCTTTTCACCATGACATTTGCAGGAGAGAAAGCATGCAGCAGAAACAATGCATCATCATCCTTGTCATCAGCTTCCCTGACAAGCTAGCTGGGCCCCCTTAGTCACTCTCAAAATGAGATACTCCTAGAACTTCTCAGCACCAGGAGCAATGCTCCCCATGCCCAGAGCATTAAGATACACCCTAAAACTCTGACACAAATAGGCAAGAGGCAGCTCCAAAGCCTGCAGTGGGAAGAGGGCTTACGTGACTTATGAGAGAGCCAGGAAGGGACTGGCTGTGGCCGCTGCCCAGCAGCTGGTAACACTACAACTGTGTCACTAGCTACAGTGCTACTCATCACATACCTGAGAAATCAAACAGGAACTTGGGCTTCCACCTCTCCAGCAAGAGGATGCCAAGAAGGGACATGCTGAGGAGAAAGAGGGGTCTCAGGGAGGTGGAGGAAAACAACCTAGAAATGAAACAAGAGACTGTTAGGCAGGGAAACGGCAGCACATTACTGCTCCTGGTGAGCAAACAGACATGGCTCAGTGTACAGCAGGGCAGAAACATCCCACTGCTACCAGCCCCTGCAGCAGGCACCGTGCTCTGCAGGCACCCACCCCTGCCACCAGCACCTTCTCAAACAGTGCCTCTGCCCTCCACCAGCTGACTACCTGCCATCTCCCAGTGCTCTCCTCCCGTCTCCAAGCTCCTCCTTTGGTTGTAAAGCAAAGCTAATGCTCCCTGGTAGACTACAAGTCCCTCTGAATCCTCAAGATGGAGGCTTAAAATAATGTAAATACAGAACTGCTGTCACAGAAGACCGGTTGTAATCAGCCTGCTTCCTGAAAACTTACATCCTCTGTCATCACAGGACTGTAGCAGGTAGCACCCTAACACAACCTGCACCTCCTTCTAGATGCTGGTTCTGTCATCACAAGCCTCTCTCTGTTTCATCAGAGCCTAGCACTTAAATGGTTTAGTTGCTCACTCAACACTATCGTAAAAGCTTTCATGTCCTTCATCAACACGCTGGCTGGAGCCAGCTGCCAGCTCACACACCACACTACTCTCACCTAGTTGTGCAATCCCACCATCAAAGAGTTTATCTCCCCACTCCACACAGATTCAACAGCAAAGGTCCCAGCCTGGCGCTTGTGCCAGCACTGACTGTCTGCATTCCTCCTTTCCTCTGAGCATCAGCACTTCCCTCCAGCTCAGAGGGGCTGTTTCTAAGCCACTCCAGAAAGAAACGCCAGAAGTGCATTTCCTCTCACCCCTCCAGCAAGCACTCCTCTCCAGAACAGAAGAGCCACTTTGCTATTTCCCCTGCTCCCCTTCAGCAAGTTATCTGCCAATAACTGCTCTCAAATGCACCAGGCAACGATCGGAATCAGAGGGCATCTCCCCATGTAGTGCAGGGATGATGGGCTGTGCTTCCCACCAAGCTACAGGCAGGACTTGGAAGTGAGATCTGCCTCGCTGGGCAGCACAGAGCGAAAGCTGCACATTTTCCATGAGCTACGATGACCTAAGCAACATTTTTATCCCTTCTCATGGGACAACGATTCTGTAGCTTAACCTATCAGCTCTGGAAGAATTTCCTCCTATTCCACACCTCATTTGCGGGCCGAAGGATGCTGGCTGAACCCTCCATGGGACCGTAAATAATCCCTTCCCCTCCACATTTAAAACTCTTCCTGCTGTCCCATATTCTGGGCACCCTTTGTACTTCTCAAGGTTTTTTCGCAGGGTCCCTTAGCCATCGCTGTCTGCCACCCCAACACCTCACTCACCTCTTCCCCTCCCGCTGATTTCAAAGCTCTGCTTTCAGGCCTTTCCAGCTGGGAGAGGAGTCCAAATCCATTTGCGTATCACAGAATCATAGAACGGTCTGGGTTGGAAGGGACCCCATGGATCACAGAGCTCCAACCCCCCTGCCACAGGCAGGGACACCAACCTCCAGGCCTGGATCCACACAAGGTTGCCCAGGGCCCCATCCAACCTGGCCTTGAACACTTCCATGGACGGGGCATCCACTACTTCTCTGGGCAGCCTGTTCCAGCACCTCACCACTCTTTCTGTAAAAACCTTCCCCCTAAGATCTAATCTAAACCTTCCTTCCTTTAGTTTTAATCCATCCCCCTTGTCCTGCCATTATCTACCCTTTTAAAAAGTTGAATCCCCTCCTGCTTAAAAGCTCCCTGCAGGGACTGGCAGGCTGCAATGAGGTCCCCCCACAGCCTTCTCTTCTCCAGGCCGAACAAGCCCAGCTCCCTCAGCCTCTCTTTGTAGGTACCCAGTTACCATCTCTGCCTGTGATAACTGCACGGATGAGGAAGCAGAGCGCAAGCAGCCTCTTCCCAGCGACTTCAAAGGCTGTTAAGTCACATACTTTCCCCTCCTCTGACTTCAGTCTGTCTCTTTCCATCTCATCTACAAGCAACGTTTAACTCTTT
The DNA here is from genome assembly GCA_013400835.1 of Zapornia atra. Classification (NCBI taxonomy): domain Eukaryota; kingdom Metazoa; phylum Chordata; class Aves; order Gruiformes; family Rallidae; genus Zapornia; species Zapornia atra. The sequence goes on along the minus strand of VZTU01004367.1, from coordinate 65,518 downwards.
CCCGGTCAGAGTTGTGCCCTTTCCAGCTGGGAGAACCGCTGGCTGAGAGCGTTTTTTGCCAGTAAAACTGACTCACTGCTTACACAAACAAACAAACAGGATGTTTCTCATTCCCAGCCACAGCTGGGCCCTGCCACTCACGCTCCCAGCGCCTGGAGCTGCCGCCCTGCCCGAGCCGCAGAGGAGATGGGATGGCAGGGCAGGGGGGCAGCGCGCTGGCCCCCAAACCGAGTAGCCTCGGCGCGACAAATCAGCNGCGGCGCGCCAAAACCGCCCCCCCCCCCCCCCCCCCCGGAAAAGCCGTTAACGAGTGGAAGGGCTGAGAGAAAACAGGGCCCGGGAGGCGGCCGCGGGGCTTACTGGCTGCGATTACGCGGTGAAGCCAACCGATAAAGCTCGGGCGCAAAAATTAACCAGAAACGTGCCCGGGCGAGGCTCCAGCTGGGCTCAGCTGCGCCTTGTTACCGCGGGCCGAATCCTGCCCCGGGCCCCGGCGCTCTCTCCCCTCAGGGAGGGCCGCTCGCCGGGGGGAGCGGCGCGGTCACCCCTGGCTAAGCACACCCCGCGCCGCTACCGGGCGCGGCTGCCACCCGCTCTGCCGCACAGCTGCGAGCCGCGGGCAC
>VZTU01004367.1:32094-64507 GCA_013400835.1 Zapornia atra | reverse complement strand
GAGCGGCGGGCGCTGTGCGCAGGCGCATCCCGGGCCGCGCCCCCTGCACCGGAAGAGGAAGAGCCGCGGCGGGAGGAGGCGGAGGTCCGGCAGCGGCTTCGCGGCCTCCGCTCCCGTCACAGGCCTCGGAGCGGCCCGACACCCCGGCGGGGCGCCCGCCTTCCGAGCGGGACCAGTACGCGCCAGCCGCAGGGGGGCAGTCGGTCTCGGAGGCGGTGCAGCGCTCTCGGTGGGGACCCCGCGGCCCCTGCTCCGGCGGCGGGCGGGATGGACCTGGACGGGCTGCTGCTGGACGAGGAGGGCGCCTTCTCCCTCAGCGGCTTCCAGGAGTTCACGGTGAGCGCCGCCCTCCTGGGGCGCCCCTTGGGCTGCCCTGCGTCCCCGGCCCAGCCCGTCCCCAGCTCCGCGGGCTCCTGGGGCGTTCCCTCCTCGCTCCCCGTGTGAGCGCACACCGGAGCCCGAGGTTGGGCTCTTGGGGGCCCCGGCGACCCCCTTGTGCAGGGTCGAGGTGGAGAGCCCGGTGTGGGCAGCGCGCAGGGCTCTGCTCACTTGGCCCGTTTCTGCCTGCAGTTCCTGCCCAGGCACCAGCAGCTGAGCGAGAGGGTGCGGAAGCGGCTCTATTATGGCTGGGACAAAGACTGCAGCCTGGATAATCTCTCCAGCCCTGTGGCAGGTGGGTTGCTGAGTGTCCCTAGATGGGAATGCTGAGTCAAGGGGGTTGGAAGTAGCCCAGGGGTTGAGACCGACAAGTCACCCGCTCCCTCCCCAGCGCCAAATCCCACCCCTGCCCAGCCTTCCTCACTCTGTGCAGCGCAGCAGGCCGGATGCCAGAGCCTTGTGGCTCCTGCACTCTGTTTTATTGCCCTGTCTGTCCTGCTGCTACGTTTTTGGCACCTCACTGGTATGCAGAGTCATTTAGGTTGCTTGTGAATTCTTTGGCAGTGAAGGCCATGTCCCTCTGATGAGAGGTGTGCTCTGCAAAGTACTGGGGAGTTTGTTTAACTTCTAGTTGTGAGCACCAAGGAGACGAGCTCCTGATGTTTGTCTGGATTGCAACCCTTTTTTTCCCCCATGTGATTCAGCAGTGTTCATGGGAGCAGAAAGAGGCAGTTGGGTTGAGGCTGAGGAGTTGGTGCAGGTGGTAGCAGAGAGGAGTGGTCAAGAGCAAGGAGTAGTTTGCTGGAGGGCCTTTGCAGCGGGGTTGAATTAGCAATTCCACTGTCTGTGCCCTCACACAGCTTGCAGGGGGCATTGAGTGAGTGGGGAAGCATGCTTGCATTCAAACCACTTGCAGTATATTTGGGGAAGCTGTCTGAAGCCACCCAGAGGCTCCATGTGGTGTACCTCAGCGAGGAGGGTGATGCTGGGCGTGAGGGGATGGAGCAGGGCCAGGTGACTCCCTGCCTGGGTGCTGCTAGGAGCCAGAGTAGAGGTAGTGTGAGAGGCTGGGAGCTGCACGTGAGTGGCTGAAGCTGTGTCTGCCTGGCTGTGGGTCCCAGCAGTGGTGTGACTTGAATGACCTGGGCAGGTCCTGTAGAGCAGGGAGTGTGTTCCTGAGCTTGGTGGCTGCTGACAGGCAAGTAATTCCCGTGGGGTTCCCAGCCATTCTCTTAGTTGCAGGAAACATACAGAAAAGAGAGAGATGTGGAGAGAAGAGGTTGTGTGGTGATGCTTCCCCTGGGAGCTAGAAGTGTGAGGCTGCTGGGATGAGCTGTGCTTTCAACTGTCAGCCAAGGGCTCAGCAGCAAAATGGAGCTAGAGTTGCCTGTCAAACGCTTTTTGCCAAGCACCAGACTGTCGTGCTGTTTGGGATGCTCCCAGCTGGTCCTGTCACACTGAGAAGTGAGATGAGAGCTGCTGGAGCCATCTGCCAGCATCCATCAGTGTCTGGCCTTTTCAGTGCTCCAATGCTGAGGCCTGTTCACGGCTGGAGGACGGGAATGGGCTGAGATGGGAGCTGTGGTTATACTGTATTGGCTGCTTCCCCTTCCCTGGTAGTGCTTTCCATGCCTTTGGGCTCCTGCTCCCACGAGTACATTGCCTGTCACCATCTTGGGGTCACTGGCGTTGTGGTGTTTGGGAAGCTGGGTCAGTGCTGACCAGCTCTGGAGGAGGAAGATGCTGGTTGGAGGGGACCAGAGGCCTGGGAAGATCTGGTATTGATGCCAGGTCCTGAAAAGCTTCTGAAAGGGCTGCCTGAGGTCTTGTGGGGCGAAGGGAGGGTGTTAACTGCTCTGTGCAGCTGACTGCTGGCAGCTCATTGTGACTCAGACATGCTAATCTGGATCTGGCACTGCTGCTGGGCCTTGAGCACCCACATCCTCTTCCTGCTTTGGTCTGGCTGCCCTGCCTAATTTGTTTGTTCTTCCCTCGCCCCTCACTTCTGATCTGTAAGGCCTGTCCTACCTTTATAGCTTGAACTAAACTTGAGGGGCTGAGCAAACACTGAGACTCACTGGGCTTGGGGGGGGAAGAGCAAGGCTGGGGGTGGGCTGTGCCCTGCGGATCTGAACCCTTTTGCTGCTTTTCTGTCCTAGACATTGCTGTGGAGTTGCTGCAGAAGGTGGCTCCCAGCCCTATCCGCAGGCTCCAGAAGAAATACGTCTCCCACGTATCTCGGTAAGGAGCGAACCCCCCCGCCCCGGCCCCGTCCCTGTGCTCTGCCAGGGGCGGCAGCTCTGGCCTCCTGCCAAGACCTGATCAGTGTCAGAGAGGGAGCTGGGGGCAGCAGGCACTGCGGCTTCCTGACACAGCCAGGCCTGCTTCAGGTTGGCCCTGCTCTCTGGGCTCTGTGGGGGGCTCTTGTTTCTGGGAGTCTGTGTGAGCTGGCTCTGCAGCTCGCTCTGCAGCCAAATCCGAGCCCTGGGTCTGCCCTCAGCAGCTAAGCCCTCGCAGTATGCCTTGCTGCAGGCAGGGCTGCTCGGTTTGGGGCTGGCTGTGCCTGGGAGCAGGAGCCAGAGTGTTCTGTTCTCCACTCTGCATCCCCTGTGCTTTCCTGCTGCAGCTCAGGACAGCGGGCGCAGAGCTGGCAAGGCTGGGATGTGTCTGCCTGGGGGCTCACTGAACTGCCTCCCTATGCATACAGGGAGGGAGCAGCCAGGCTGTGCTGTGGGGGCTGGACACAAATAACCTTGGGATTGGTTCTTGCCCTGTCCCACAGGGAAGCTTGTATCTCACCCTGCTCCATGATGCTGGCACTGGTTTACATTGAGAGACTCCGGCACCGGAACCCCGAATACCTACAGCAGATCTCATCCTCAGACCTCTTCTTGATCTCCATGGTGAGTGGTGTGAGCTAGGGGTCATCACTGGGTTGGAGCAAGGCCTAGAGGAGCACAGGGGGGACTGATATCCTGTCCTTCGTCCTTCTTTTAGATGGTTGCTAGCAAGTACCTGTATGATGAGGGTGAGGAGGAAGAGGTGTTCAACGACGAGTGGGGAGCAGCAGGGAAGGTGGATGTCCAGACCATAAACACACTGGAGATGAACTTCCTGAGTGCCATTGTAAGTGGGGCTATTGCTGCAGCCAGCTATCTCACAGGGCAGGGGGAAGGAGGCCTTAAGGGGAGCCTGTGCTTCTGTTTTCTTCTGTTATTTCCATGAAAAAATGGAAGGGGGTATGTGTCTGGGTGCTGGGTGTCCTGCTCTGCTTGTGCTGACCTTTGCTGTCCCCCCAGGACTGGAGTCTCTACACAGACCCCCGGGAGCTGTTTGAAGTGCTGAGCTGGCTGGAAGGACGGTAGGTGTGTGGGGGGGTGAGCCTTTCATCTACCCTGTAGCCCAGGCTCCACCCCTGCTCAAAGCCAGCCTTGCTGCTGTGAGGTCAGAGGTTGGGGTACCTGTGAGCCTGTGCTGGCTCTGCAGCTCCCTTCTGTGGGCCGTGAGCAGGGTCTTCTCTGAGCCTGCCTGGGCTGAAGCTGCTTTGATGGAGAAGGTACACGCTGCGTCACCGTGCCCTTTTTTCCCTGCAGCGTGGCAGAAAAGCAGGGCACGTGGCGTGGCTGGTTCACCTACACAGACCTGTGTGTCCTCATGGAGCAGTCCACCTGGCAGCATGTGCTGGGCCAGTTCTACCAGCAGGTGTTGAAGGTGAGGGTACGGGGCAGCAGCTCCTTGCTGGGTTTGGAGCGATGGCAGCAGGCCATGGGTTTGGAGCAGGGCCCCCTTCTCCAGTGGGAACAGCAGCGTGGCTTAGCCCCTGTTGGGAAGGGGAACTGTTGGAGGGTGGAAGATGCTGATTTGAAGCGGTGCTGCCCCAGGCACTGTAGCCTGGTGCTGGGGGAGCCTGTGCTGGACCGTGTCCCCATGAGTCACAGTGCGAGGTGTGGAGGGCACTGGGTGCTGTCGGGGGATTTAAGCGGGAACCGCTGGGTCTGTGCGTGGCCACGCTGGGTGATGGCTGCCTGTGGGGGCTGCTGGGGGTCTGGGCTAACCGTTGGCTCCTCCTCCGCAGCTGGCCTGCCTCCTGGGCGTGATGTACCTGACCGGCTTCGCCGCTGTCTTCGCCTCCATCACCGTGGTGCACCGGTCCCTGTGCATGAGGAGCATCAGCCCCGCAGCCCCCCAGCCCGCGCTGTTTCCCGAGGAGGGTGGCTGCCAGCTGGGTGCCCAGCCAGCCCCGGCCCCTGACCAGCCCCAGCCCGTGCTGCCCGATGTCTCCCCAGCCGGCACCAGCCGTTGCCTGGGGCAGAACGAGACCACCGAGGAGCCGCGTCGCGGGGGTGTCATAGCAACTGCGCTCTACCTGTGGGGCAGTGTGATGACGGCTCTGTCCTACCCAAAGGCGCCTGATCTAGCCCGACACAGGAGCCCCCCGCAAGGCCCCTTCCAGAGAGTACCCACCGCCTGTGAGAGATCCAACCGCACCGGCCCCGCCGCAGCCCCCCGCCAGCCTGGCCCCTTCGGACTTGCCCTGTTCCCGGCTCCGCCGGCACTCCACTGCCATGCCTGCTCAGCCGGGGCGGGCCTCGCATGGCATGCAGCCCCCAACCGCAGGGACTGGCCAGACCCGCTGGGGCTGAGGCAGTGCTCCCTGCACACTGCCATGGATCTCGGGAGAATCAAGAGCTTCATTTTTCCCAGCTAGGAGCACGGGGCAGCGGCCCCGTTCCCCTTCCCTCCTAGTGTGGCACAACTCACTCCCTTGCACTTCTGGGACCCCTGGCCCTGGGGCTGCGCGGGGCCGGCGGGCCCTGCGTTAACTTCCAAACCAGCATTTGTGTCTCCTCACCGAGGACAGGGATGTCTTTCACTTTGGGGCTGTTGGGGCTGAGTGGGCTTGCTGTTGGGGTACTGGGGTGGGAGCCTACTAACTGGAAGGTAGAGATGGGGGCGGCCCTTGAGTGCTAGGGCAAAGGGGTGTTGTACCTCTTCCTACACTGAGTGGGTGGCCTTTGGTGGCGCTGGGCAGAGGTGGTGTGTGGGATGTAGGACATGAGGGATGTGTGTGTGGGGTGGAGAGGCTGGGGCAGTGACCCCGGTGTGGGGACAGCATGCTCCAGAAGGAGGTGGGGTGCCTGAAGAGTAGGTTGAAAGAGAGGGGAGCGAGCAGCCTTGGAGGTGATGAGGTGTGGTTAAGACTGAGCTTCCGAAGTATCCTGCTTGTGTGGAGTGCTTTGAAACAGGGGGTCTCTGTGACCCTGTCCCAAACCCCAGCTGCCTGTGGCTGTGAGCAGATGGTGCCTGACCGCTCCTCAGGGCGGGGAGACGGCGCCTTGCCTTGCTGACCAGCCCAGCTCATCGTGCCCCTTCTTTTTACTGTGGATTTTACACCTGATTTTTCACTCTTTTGTAGATGCAAATCTCTTCCAATAAAAGTAGTTCTTGCTGTGCATTGGCCGTGTCCTGCTGCGCTGCTCTGCCCACCCTGCACACAGAGCCCTGCCCCTGCCACACTCGCTTCCTGCACCTGTCCCACGGGGCTCGGGACAGACCAGGCTCCCTGGGGGCAGGAGGTCCAGCGCCTGGGAAAGGCAGGGGCAGTGGGAGAGAGGAGGTTTCCCATCCATGGGAATGCAGGGAATGTGTGGTCTCCATTGCTCTTTGCTCTCCAAAGCCTGTCCAGTTAATGAGTGAGCCCCCAGCTGGGCAGGATCACCTTTGTGGTTGCTGGCAGAGGCACCTCTGCCTGGTGACAAAACCATGGGTGTCCCTTCTGTGCTCCTTTGGGAGCCTTCCCACCCACATGGGCAGCTCTTGTCCCTGGCATCCAGCAGCAGGATTCAGTGCCCTCCTAGGAGCATGGGGGACATAGTAGAATAGGAGACCCTCATTGTGTGAGAACAGTACAGGACCTGGTGGGGGGTACCTGTGCAGCTGTTAATGGGCTTCCTGATGATGAGGAAGGGCTGAGCCAGGAGAGCACAGGGCTGCTGTGCTGGGGAGGAACAAGTACTGGCAGTGTGAGCTGGAGGATGCTGTTGATGGGATGCTCCAAGCCCATGAAGGCAGAGGCCTTTATGTTGTGGCCCACCTAGTCCCTGCTCCACATACCACAGGAGGCTGGAGCAGGACCAGGGCTGGGGGCAGTTGATGCAGTCACAGTGTCTGGTGACCTGGCCGTGGGTGGCTGCTACCTGGTCTTGTGGTGACAACCCAGGGTGACACTTGCATTCCTGGCCACAAGGGCAGGTTACTCACCAACTCAGGTTAATGGCTAACCCTGGGGCAGCTCCTGCAGAAGGTGGAAGTTCAGCTGTGTGAGGGCTGTGAGGAGCCCTTTGGGGGGAGCCTGCTCACCCCCTCCGCACCCTAAGCCGAGCACGGTGTGGGAAGGCAGCAGCATGCCTGGGGGCCACCGCAGAGCGCCTGGCACCCGGAACCTGGCGCTGGCATCTTGCTCCCCTCAGAAGATGTGCTCTTGGATGCTGAGTTGTTGCTTAGCCCTTCAGGTAAGGGGGGACCGCTGTGAGCATCCAGAGAGATGGGGTGATGGAAAGAGGGCTGGGATCCTCACAGATGGCAGGGCAGGGGCCAGATCCTGCCAGGGAAAGGGTGCAGGGTGTGTGGAGTGGGCAGAATGGCTGGGCAGTGGCAGGTGCTGCCTGGGGTGTGTCAGTGAGTGGGTATCCACCCATGGGTGCTGGGCATGGCGGGCTGTAGCTCTGGGTGCTGCAGGGAGTTGTGACCATTCGCCCTCTTCCCACACAGCACCTGGTGGTGCAGGCTTCCTTGCTCTGCATCTTTCACCTCCTCCTCCTCCCCACCCTGCCTGAGGAGTCACCCCATGCCCAGGCCACCAGTGAGCTGCTGGCACGAAGCCTCTTTGCCTGTGGCATCTCCACGGTGCTGCAGACCACCCTGGGGAGCCGGTGAGCAAGGGGGACATCCTTACCTGGAGGGTGATGCCACAGGAGGGTGGGTATCTGTTCCCTCCTAGACTGGGGGAGGACAGGCTCTGCTGGAGGTGGGAGGGGCACAAGGACCAGATGTTCTAAAAGGACCCCTTGCCCAGTGTCTCTGTACATGTCCCCTCCCCAGCACCACTGCATCCTCTTCTCTCACACATCCTTCCAGCAAAAGGTGGTGAGACGCTGGAACAGGCTGCCCAGGGAAGTGGTGGCTGCCCCCTCCCTGGAGGTGTTCAAGGCAGGGTTCGATGGGGCCTTGAGCAGCCCAGGTGAGAGGTGTCCCTGCCCACGGCAGGGGGTTGGAACATGATGACTTCTGAGGTCCCTTCCAACCCAAACCATTCTATAAGTTTATGATTCTAAAACTGTTGAGCTTTCCCATAGCTCCTTGCTGTCCTGCTTCAACATCCAAACAGGAGTTGGTTCTAGGCCACCTGGTGCCTGTGCTACCTACACCCTGCTCAGGGGCTGAGTGTGCTCTTTGGCAAAGCCCCTGACCTCTGCACATGTCCTGTGTGCTGCTGCTTGGGACGCGCTAGGGCTCATTTGGGATATGGGGTGCCTTCCTGCCACTTAGGGGTTCCCACCTTCTCTGATTCCTATCCTTCCTCCAGGAGCCAGGCCTTTGGGAGCAGTCCTGTCCCTTCTTTCCTCCATAACGTGCTCTTCCTGTTCCCTTCCCCAGGCTGCCACTGGTTCACATCCCATCCTTCGAGTACGTGGTCCCTGCCATGGTGCTGAGCTCCCACCTGTCCCTCAGTGCCAGCACAGACAGGAATGGTGAGCACAGCCCTGGAGCCTGCGTCCCGTGGGGCTGGGGGCATGCTGGTGCCAGGGGAACAGCGGTGATGAGGTGCCTGCTGCCCTGGGTGGGGCTGAGGGATGGCAAGGGTCCTGCCTGCTGGCCCCTCTGGGGGTGGTGCACAGCACCCTGCTCTCCCCGGAGCACACCCACAATGCGTCTGGGGCCGTGCCATAAGGTTTGTGGACTGTAACGTGCCTGGGGCCGCCTCCCCAGGGTCAGGGCTGATGGGGATGCTGGCCCTTCTCCAGCCAGCAGCCCCTGCAATGCGTGTTCTTGGGCCTGGCTCCAGGGACCCCTATGCATAGCATCCTTCCAAAATGCCCTTCCAGGCACAGCCGTGGCCAGCATGTGCCCCGCACCCCACTGTGCCGATGCAGGGAGCCGGGCTGCCTCACTGCAAGAGGTGAGTTCTTCTGTGTTGGGCTGGGAGTCCCCATCCTCCTGCTCCATCTCCAGTTGCTATCTGCACCCCCAGCTCCTTTTCCAGCCCCCCTGGGGATTGCCATGAGTAGGGAGGACACGAGGGGATGTGCAAAAGCAATGGGGGTCATGGTGCATGTGGGTGCATGTGTTCCTCTGGGATTGGAGTGAGCTAAGTAAGGTCGAAGCATGGGGAATAAGGGATGCTACCGGGGCAGATGGAAGCATGGCTAAAGGGGGGCTTTGGACTGCTCTGTGTACCCTGCCCCATGCATCCCATCCTTTCCTCCCCCAGGTCTCTGGAGCTGTGCTGGTGTCTGGGCTGGTTCAGCTGGCACTGGGGATGTCCGGCATGTGTGGGTGGGCAGCCCGGCGCTGTGGGCCCATGGTCCTGGCCCCCAGCTTCTCCATCATTGGGCTGTCTGCATACAAGGAGGCTGCTTTCTTCTGCTCTACTAACTGGATGGTAGCGCTGCTGTACGTGAGCCCGGGGCCAGCACACACACCATAGGGCTTCCCTTGGCCATGGGGACAGGAACGGGACATCCCTGCAGCACATGGCACAGGTTTGGGGCCCCATTGCTGTGATGCTCTGTGATGATCTGTGCTTCCTCTCCTAGGCTCATGTTCCTTGCTGTCACCTTCTCCCAGCACCTGGGGTCCTGCCGTCTGCCCTTCTGTGCCTGGCTCCAACCTCGGGGGGGCTCTGCAGAGCCGCCTGTCCCCACGCTGCGCACGTTCTCGGTACTGTGGCTTGTCTGCCCCTGCTCCCCTGCTGTGCCCCGGCTTCTCTCTGAGCCTGGCTTTTTGATATGGGGTTGGGTGGGACTCAGTGGCCCTGGAGCAGAGCTGGGTGCTTGGAGCAGAGGTAGGTGTAGGTCCTCGTGCAAGCTCCTGGGGTGTGGGTGATGCTGGGGAACCTTTGCTCAAGGGTGTTGGAGCAGCAGAACTTGAGGTGCTCCCTGAGGGGTGAAAGGGGAGATGTGGTGTGGCTCCTTGGAAGAGGTAGCAGGACAAGGGTCTGGTATTTGGGGTAGAGCAAGTGGGGTGCTAGCCAGGTGAGGAGAATTCCCTGCTGAGGTTCCCCTCACTGCCTTGCAGGTACTGCTCCCGTTTGCTTGTGTCTGCATTGTCTGTGCCATCCTCGGCCGTCTCCACATCTCCTGGCAATCACTGGACCTGGCCATGGCACAGCTGTCCTGGGCCAACAGCACCGTCCATGCCCCTTGGTTCCACATTCCCTACGCAGGTGGGGGGCAGCGGGGCCTTGTGTGGCCACCCAGCTCCAGCCAGGGCATCTTTCACCTATCCCTTCTTCCTCCACTGCAGGCAAGTGGGGGTGGCCGCTGCTCACCCCCCGGGCGCTGGCGGTGGGCATTGTCATGGCCGTTGGTTGCAGCATGAACTCCATGGGCTGCTACGTGCTGTGCGGGAGGCTGCTGCGAGCCCCTCAGGTGCCCCCCCACGCTTGCAACCGGGGGCTCTGCACAGAAGGGCTGGGCAGCCTCCTGGCTGGGCTGCTGGGCGCCCCGGGGGGCACTGCTGCCAGCATCGCCAACGCCTGCGCCACCGGCCTCACGCAGGTATGTCTGGGTGGGGGGAGGAAGGTCAGGGAGGGGTGGGGAGGCGATGGAGTAGGCTGTGGGGGACCTGCAGCACTCAGGCTGGTGTCTGAGCCAGCACTGGGAAAGGTGGGTCTGTGTGGTACTGGGGGGGAGCAGAAGGAGGGGTGACGCTCCCCATCCCAGCTTTTCCATGCTCTTTCCCCCCAGGCTGGCTCTCGCTTCTCAGTGCAAGTAAGTGCACTGGCGTGTGTGGTGCTGGGCATGTCCCCGAGGCTGGCGGGGCTCCTCACCCGCATCCCACTGGCAGTTCACGGTGGGTACCCTGCCCTTCCCTTGCCCTGCGGTGCTCACAGCCTGCCCGGTGTTTCCTGACTCCTGCCCCTCGCAGGGGGAGTGCTCTGTGTCACCTACGCTGTGGCTGTGGGTACGGGGATCTCCTACTTCCAGTACGCAGACATCGACTCTGGGAGGAACATCTTCATTGTGGGCTTCACCATGTTCATGGCGCTGCTGGTGCCACGGTGGTTCAGCACGGCTCCAGCTCACCTGGCCACAGGTACTGGGTGGGGCCGTTTCCCAGGCAAGGCAAAGCATCAAGCCCCACGGTGTGGTCACTGACATGGTGGCTCATGGCAGCAGGAAGCTCCCTCTCCAAGCCCTGGGTCTGCCGTGGCAGCTCCTGACCTTTTCCTGCAGCTGGGCTGGGATGTCCTGGGTGACTCTGGCACTGTCCTTGCAGGCTGGGTGCCCCTGGACCTCCTCTTCCTCTCCCTTCTCATGGTGCCTGTGGTCTTAACTGGCTTCTTGTCATTTTTCCTGGAGAACACAGTCTCAGGTGAGGGGATACTACAACGTGTCTGCATGAGCCTCTGCTCTGAGGCCATGGGACCATCCCAGAACCACCAGTTCTGTCCCTAGGCAGGTCTGCCAGCGGTCCTGGGGCTGGCGTGGGGCAGAAGGGTGCAGCTGGAGGAAGGGGCTCCCATCTCACTGCCCACCACCCTGATTGCAGGGACTCTGGAGGAGCGAGGGCTGCTCTCTGACCTGGCACTGCGGAAAGCTGGAGTGAGTGCTCACCGCCCCTGTGGGGAGAAGGGTGAAGCCAGCCAGGTGTATGGGCTCCCTGCCGTGCTGAGGAGGCTGCTGCCATCGTCCTGCAAAGCCTTTCCCTGCTGCTTCCTCTGTCCAGGCAGTGAGGAGGAGGAGGAAGAGGAGGAGGAAGGCAGCAGCCGTGCTCCTGAGGAGGGGACCACTGCCCCAGGGGAAGGGATGCACCTGCTCCCCAAACCTGGCTCCGGGGAGCTGCAGCTTGCCAGGAGTGAGATAGAGCTGTCTGCATGGTACACTGTGACCTGATCCCACTGCACTGGGACAACTCGTGGGGGACCAGGGCCTTGCCCCCCAGGCAGCTTGCAAGCCACTTTGCTCCTTGTTTCCAAAGCCTGCATGGACTGGAGGGACCTATGCTTCCCCGCTCCCAGCTCTAACCTCATCGCCCTGCTTGGGAGAGAGATATAAAAACCTTCAACCACCTTTGCCCTTTCCAGCGATGTCCTTTCCAGGCAGGATTTGTCTGGAAGATGTCAGCCCACCCTCCCCTGGTGCTCTGAGGACTACGACTGTGATGGGCACGGCCACCTCAGGGGCAGGGGGTGGGGGTGCAGTTTGTGGGTGCAGGGTGGATGGCCTCAATGCGCTGGGTGCCTGTGGGGGCTCACAGCATGTGTATGGTGTGTCTGTGGGGTCAGTGCCCAGGGCAAGGATGGGGCTGCTCTCAGTGTTGAGGATGGAGGGCACAAGGTAGGTGGTGTCCATGTCCCCAGCCCTGTGGTGTCCTGTGAACTCAGTCCTTGGGCATGGGGACACAGGCACACACAGCCCCAGCTATGCAGGCATCCCTGGGGTGCAGCCTCTGAGTCCCAGTGCAAGGCTGGGAGAGCTGTCTGTGTCACGCCCTGTGCCATGCCCCTGTGGGCACCCTGCGGCTGCTGAGGAACAAACCCAGGGCTGAGGGACGGGAGCCACCGGCTGCTGTTTGCTCTCCAGGCTGCCCCGAGGGCCCTGCTCAGCTGGGCACTTGTACCAGGGTATTTTGTCACAGGAGCAAGCGCAAAACCAAGTCTCAAGGCATTCCAGTCCCCATCACTTTGCACGGTGCTCCCCGTGGTGACTGGGGGGGCTCCGGAGGGACCCCTGTGCTTGGGTGAGGGAGTGGCCGCAGTGGCTCCCTGGGCCCTGAGGCAGTGACAGCCGTGGCCCTTTGCCCACGCTGGTTCCCCACGCTGGTGACCCGGGGCGTGTGGCATATCGCCTCACCTCCCAGCATGCCCCGGCCCCTCGCACGCTGCGGAAGAGAGCAGCATGCTGGGAGCCGTAGTCTGGCCCTCACCTCCGGCCTGGGGCCTGGCATCGCTCCTGTTCGCAAAGCCCCTCACCCCGACACAGCCTTTGGCCTGCCTGCTCCTTTTGCCCTCGGGTAACTGCGCATCCCCGCAGAGCTCCCAGTCCTGCCGGCGCCCCAGGGACGCCGGGTCCCTGGCTGTTTTGGCAGGCACGCAGCCTGTGGTGGGGAGGAGTGGGAAGTGGGATTGCTGGCGCGTGGCGTGGGCTGCTGCCGGAGCTCCGCCGGCATCAGTGCGGGCAGGGGAAGGCGTGTGGCTCGCGCGGAGGGCAGGCTCAGGGTCTCCAAGCGCAAGGAGGGCTGCGGCAGCCCGCTGCCCACCCTGGTGCGAGCAGGGCAGCTTAAATGCTGGTTTAGAGATGGAGGTCTGGCTGTACTGATGGCAGCGAGCACTGGGTAACGCTGGGGAGGCAGCAGTTACAGTGCTGTGTGTCTGCGGTGCTTATTGTGAGCTGGGGTAGGAACTGGCCTGCAGAGAGCTCCCTGAAATTCCTTCCTGCCCCCAGTAGGAATGTAGGGTTGTGTGTGACCAGGGCTGACCAAGCCTCCTTACCTCTGGGCTGCGAGGCGGGGCTGGCATTGTGGAGGGGCTGGCAGGGACTGAGTGTCCCTGCGAGGCCACCCTAGGGACCAGGGTCTTCCGAAGTGGGGGGTGAGGCAGAGACCTGATTGCTCTCTTGCAGATGGAGGGCTCTGAGTTGCTGGAGAGCAGTCTCCTGACACAGCCCTGGGCTTCTGTTTGCTTTGGTGAGTCCCTCTTTCTTGCCAAAGCGTGCTTCAGGGACAGCGACTACGTTCTGCTGATCTCCGACCTCAGCAGCGTCTGGTATGAGAGTGCAGATGCTGAGACTGTGGGACAAAGGTCCAAGGTGAGTGTCTGGGAAGTCCAGGGACCTCTCTTCGTAGCAGCTGACAGCCTGGCATAAACCGCTCAGTGACACAATGGCTGCTGGATCTGACAGGGCTCAGGTGTAGATGCCTGGCCTGGGAAGTCCCGGGGCAGCTCTGCTCAAGTGCTGAGGGCTGAGCACCCTGCTCCTGGGAGAGCAGGCCGGGCTGTTCAGTGTGCCTGGGGCAGCCGGGTGTTCACTGGGGCTGTGTGCTGAGACCGGCATGCTCGTTTCACTTGTGGGCTGGATGGGCAGCTGGTTTCCCTAGGACCAGTGTACTAAGGAGGAGCTTGAAACAAGGCTGCCTTCCCACCCGTGGCAGAGAGACTCCTGTTCACCTCCATAGACAGGCACAGGCACCCATGGGGCGTCCTGTCAGCATGGCTCCCAAAACACACAAAACAAAACAGCCTTGTCCCCTTACGTCAGCCCATGTGCCCAGGCCCCATGTGCCACCCCCATCTGCCATGTGCTTCTGTCACGGAGTGGCTGTGGGGAGTGGCTGGTGGCAGGAGGGGTGGATGTGCCGTGGTAGCCATGTCCCAGCTCTGGTAGGTGAGCTGAGCTGTGAGAGCTCTCAGCCAGCCCCTGGCAGTCATGGTGGCATGCAGGGCAGATGCACTGGTGGAGACCATTGCACCCTGCCCACCACCCAGACCACCTTTGGTGGTGTGGGGGAGCCTTCCCAGTTCGGTTGGCCTGGGAGAACCAGTGGGGAATGTCCTGTTGTGGGACTGAAGCCAAGGCCCAGGGATGGCTTTCTGCCGTGCTGGGACAAGAAAGAGCAGCTTGGCTCTCTGTGTGCTGGGGTTTCTGCTGGGGGGGGGTTGTGGTGCTGAGCTCCCTGGGATGTTGCTGTACCCCTCACCTTGCCTTTTCCCAGGAGCTGAACAAGCGGCTGACGGTCCGTGTGTCCTCCTTCCTGCACCACTTGTCCAACCTGATGTGCCCCTTGCTGGCAGGGCAGCAGGATGCCACCACCACCTTCTCCTGCCACCGCGCTGCCGCTGGGCTCAGCCTGCACGTGAAGAGCGAGCTCTCAGGACTGCCCTTCTACTGGGACTTCCACTGCTGCCCTGCTCCTGTGGAGATGGTGAGCGAAGCTGCAGAGTTTGGGGAGGGGGGACAACTAAAATTGAGGACTGTTTCCTAAGGCTTTGTGCTGGTCTGGGGCCGTGCTGGGTGGCTGTAGGGTGCCTGGTGTACCCCGTCAGGTTGGCTGTCCCCATTTCTTCCCATTGAGGCTTCGGCACCTTGGCTGGCACCTTGCAGCAAGGCAGGGGTGGCCCAGCACTAGGGCAGCGGGGCACCTCTGGTTTGGGATGACACGCTGCCAGCACCCAAACACAGCACGGCGATGCACTTCTCCTTTGGTGCACGCTGTGAAGCAGGGCAGGTACCCCACAGGTGGTCTGCAGTGACAGAGGGAGCTACAGCAGGCTCTCCCTGGCTTTAGGGTATGTACCCCCACGGGACCCAAGGGTGGTCTGCAGTGACAGAGGGAGCTACAGCAGGCTCTCCCTGGCTTTTGAGGAGTTGCTCTTCCCACGGGGCTACCTAAAATTTCGGGGTTTGGGAAGCAGACCCCTCCTGGAGCCCGGGTGTCGCCAGCCGGACCCTCAGGGGCAGCCCCGGCAGCGGAGGGGTGGGCGTTGCGCGGCCGGGGCTACCGGGGCCGGGCACCCCCCGGGACCCTGCGGCCCTGCGCGCACAAGAGGGCGCCCGGCACCCGCTAACCGCCCCGACGGGAGCTCGGCCCCGGCCCCGCGGCTCCGCTGCCGGCGTCGCCCTGCACCCCCGGCCGCGTCCCTGCGGCCCCCTGCACGGCTGTGCTTGGGCATCACGGGGGGAGCTGGGCGCCGGCTGTCGTCGCTTTCAGGGCTGAGGCTTTGGCACCATGGTTGGTGCCTTGCAGCACGGCAGGGATGCCCCAACACCAGGGCAGCAGGGAGACCAACCGTTTGGGATGATGCCCTGCCTGCACCCCAGCACAACACAGTGATGTGCTGCTCCTTTGGAGCCAGGGAGCAAATAAATTTAGGGTCCCAGCTTGGCTCGCCCCGAGGACTTTCTGCCGCTCTCTGGGCAAGAGGCACAGAATTTGAGCTGAGACCAGAGCTCTCCCTTTGCATGGGAAGGTGCTGAGTGCCAGCAAGGCACCTGGGAGGTGGGAAGCAGCTGGGGTGCTGAGCGTGGCCAATGTGGGTGAGGGAATGGGACCGACTCTGCCCTGCTGAGCTCGACTCAGCCAGGGGCTCAAGGCAGGTACAGTGCCCACCTGGCATCACCTGGCACATGCCAGCTCTGCAGGGGATGGTGCCCTCTGAGCGTTTGGGTGGGTGATGGCCATTGCCTCTGTGGCTTGTGCCCTGGGGCGAGCAGAGCATGGAGCCCACCGTGGGGTTCACTGCAGGAGCGAGAAGGCTGTGTGAGCAATGCTGAGTTTGCTGCCCAGGGCCCACAAAGACAAGGGCCATGCTAGAGTAGGAGGATCCCCAATGTCCTCCCAGGGGCTGGAGGAGGTGATGGGAGATGAAGCAGGAGGATGCTTCATCTGCCCTGTGGGCGAGGGGGGCCCAGCCTGGCTCCAGGGCAGGGGATGTGCCCAGGGCTCTGTGTGGGGCTTACGTGGCCATAAGCTAAGGGCAAGTAGTGTGGGCTGCGATGGGGAGCTGCAGCCTGCACCAATCCTGCGTGTAGGAATCCCTTCTGCTTTTGATCTCACCTCCCTGGGAAAGTCTGTCCTGTTTCTCAAGTTGCAGTTTGACACCTTGGGTTCTTTTTTCTTCATGCAGCTGTGCCTGTTTCTTACATAGTAACATGCCTTGGGGTACACAGAGCTCCAGGGAGGGTCTGGGTGGTGCATGAGGAGGGCTCTCTGCCTCCTGCAGCACCCCAAATGGTGGGTGGATCATTGCCTACCCCTGCATCCTGTCCCCATCAGGCTCCCATGCCACAGACCCCAGCTATAAAAGGATGGGGCTGGGATGGAGAGACATGTCCCAGAGCATCCTGTCTCGCTTCTCCCAGTTCATGTCTCTTGACCACTTCCCACTGGATTTGGGTGAGACATGGGGTATCTTGGGGAGCCCTGCGTGACCTCGAGTGATGCCTGCCCTGCTTTGACACCTCCATGGATAGCTGCATGCATCCCTGGACCTTTCTTAGAGTGTTCTCCTCCCTCCTAGGTGTCCCGTCACCTCGTGCAGCCCCTGATTCGGATGAGCCTGGTGCTGCAGCACCAGGTACAGGAGCTGACCTCCCTGCTGCTCCAGAAGGATGCCGAGATCGAAGAATACAGGGACAGCGGGGCTGCTCTCAGTAGAGGTGAGAAGGGATGCCTGGGGCTGAGAGAGAAGAGAGCAGGGAGCCAGTTTCCTCCTTAGCAGGAGGCTGGCGTGCTCTGCTCCCTCTGGCTGTTACCCAGTCAGGCTTGAGATTCATGTTCCGCTGCTCCAGCAGCGACACTGCAGCCAGAAGCCTGGGGAGAAGCCCCTGGGGAGAGCTGGGGGAGGAACAGCCTTTGACCGGTAGCTAAAGCGGTTGGGGAGTCGCCAAGGGGCTCTCCACTTTGCTGAGAGCACCTGACTGCTCCCCAGGAGCCGGTGGGGATGCCAGTGAGGGCCGGCCCTGGAGCCGTGTCAGGCTCCTTCCCGAGCGCTGTAGCTCACAGAGTGCTTGGAGAGCAACCAGGGGCTCCCGGCTCTCCCCGTCATGGGAAACAGCGCTGCGTGTCAGCCCCCTTCCAGCGCCCAGCCCGCCTCCCCAGCGGTGGGCACGGGTGGGAGGGAGCCCTCTTGGACAGGACACGGGACAGCACCTGCCTGGCAGAGCCACTCAGGGGAGTTGTCCTCCACACATGGAGCTGGGCACCATTTTTCTGGTTATGCTTTGCCATGCTCTGTCCTGCTGCCAGAGGTGATACCTGCCCTTCCCTGGGAACCTTGACCTCTGGAATGTGGGGTCTGATGGGGGCCAGCCCTGATCTGTGGTATCACAGCCAGGAAGGCGATGTGGTCCAGACCCTGTCCCATGGCAGGTACCTCACCGCTGGAGCCTGGATCTACCCTGCAGCTGTTCCAGAGCTGCACCAGCAAGCCATGCTCTCCTTTCTCCTCCTGGGCTTGGAGCAGCCAGGACAACCTGGTTTGGGTCCAGGGACAGATGCTGCTGGGCAGGGCAGGAAGCTGGGAGGAAGCTTTGCACCAGCTCTGACCAGGAGGTTCTCCAGGCAGTATCTTAGCAATGATGCAGGAAAAAATTAGTGCTTTGAAGGAGGTGCAGAGAAGAATGAGGGATAACGGGGTTTTGATCCTGTACTGGAAGAGAGGACACAGACTGACTCACCCCTCCAGAAAAGCAGCTGGAGGCAAGCGGTCCCCTGCCCTGCAGTGTGTGTCTGAGAAGTGCTCAGTCCCTGGCAGCTCTTTCAAGCTGGGAATGGTGCTGAGCATGTCCTGCTGCTGTCCCCTGCTCTGCCATCTGGGAGGGTGCTGGGACAAGAGCAGATGGGCTCTGATACCTGGCTGCTGTGTGCATCAACAGGCTCAACCATATCCCTCTGCTTCCCTGTGACCCTTGCACCTTCTGCTGACTGGGTGACATGTCCCTAGCTAAGAGGCCTGCTGGGCTCTCCTGCTGGCTCTGGGATGAGACTGCTGGGGTTGTTCTTTTGCAGCCCACTTGCCCCATGGACAGGGGAAGCCTGGGATGGGAGGTCTGGCCAGACCTGCCCCGGCTGAGCCTGCTCTCCCTTGCAGACCGCCTGCGGACGGAGCCCTTCCGGGAGGAGACGTTTCAGCAGAACTTCATGGCTGAGGTAAGGAGCTGTGCAAGTCCTGCCTCCTTCAGCAAATGGGTGGTGGGGAGACAGAGTTAGCAGCCCCACTGTGAGGTGTGCTGGGCTGGATGGGGATGGCTGGACCTTTCCCTGCAGAGGTGTAATGCTCACCAGCTCTCCCATGGCCTTCCTCATGTCCTTGGACCTGATCTGCAGGGCGAGCAGAGCTGGAGGCCCTCCTGGTATGGCCACACTGGGACACAGCATTGTGTTTTGTCATTCTCTTGCCACTGCCTGGCTGCTGGGAGCTGCCAGGGGTGGAAGCCGGGCTGGCTGCTCCGTGGGAGCGTGCCATCCCTGAGGCATCCTCACCATCCTCCCATGTGTGCTGTGGATCTGAAACACTAATGCTGATGGCAGGCAGGGAGCGGGTGAATGAGGAGAAGCCATCTGCTCCATTCGATTCATCTGCTGGTTTTAGGGGTGGCTTTGTAGTTGCACATTATGGGGACAAGTGCCTTTCAACCTGTTACCTGTGCTGTGCTCACCACTGTCCCCTTGGCATGCTCAGCTCTGAAGTCAGACACGTGCTTTGGAGAAACAGGGGTTGGAAGGAGAGAGCCTTTCCTCTGATCCTTCTTCACTCCTGGAAGTAATCACAGAAGCATAGGAGTTACTCAAACCAATGTGACAAGATCAGAAATGATTGATGCCCATCGAGGCAAAAAAAGACTCAGGATGCTTCTCAGCCTTCCTGTGTTCACTGTGAAGCTGCAGGACTGGGAACCATAGTGTCTGCTGGGGACTGGGGAGTCAGCCAGAGTGTCTGTGGTGTCACACAGGCTTTGAGAAGACGTAGCTCAGTACATGCTGGTTCCCTTGCATGGCCAGTGATGAACCATCTGCAGAGTTTCTGAAAATTAGGGATGATCTTTCTTTTATATGAGAGGCATTGCATCCAGCGCGGGCGACTTTCATTTCCCCTGGTTATGATGGATAGAGATGAATTCACTGCTGGACTGCAACTTGGAGGTTGCCTAGGGACCGATGATCATGACCAGATTACATTCACCCTGGGCAAAGAAAGGACATTCCTAAACAGTAATTTATATCCTTCATGCTTTGAAAGGGCTAATTTCCCAAAGCAGGGGGAAAATTATGAGCAAAATCAGCTTGGAGGAAACATTTAGATAGAAAAATGTGAATGAAAATGGTGAGCTCTTTCAGAAGAATTTCAGAAGCCACAAAAAGCCACAATTCCACAATCAAGAAAGAGGGCAGCGCTGGCTGAGAGCCCGTTCTGGTTCAGTGGCAAAGTGAAGGCAGCAATTAGAAATGAAAGAGCAGTTTATAACAAATGGGAGAGCGGCAGCAGATAGCGATCGATAGAAATTAGAAATTATGAAGTGTAGAAAATGGGTAGCAGAAGCTAAAGACATCAGGGAAAAATCATGGAGAAGGACAGAAGGAAAGGCTCTCATTTAGAGTGGTAGGAGAAAACCCCAAGCTCCCAGCGATGGGATAAGCTTGTTAGCAGGCAGAGGTGGTAAGATGATTGATGCTGGAGCAGACATGGCAGACGCTGTGGGCAAAGGTTTCGGTGCTGTCGCTGGAAGGATGCAGGTGGATGTGCCAGGATCAGGGGAGGATGAAGTGTGGCTTTGTCCAAGGGATGGCCCAACAACATCTGCTAAAGATGAACATCAGCCTTGAAACTCAGAGTCCTCCAAGAGCTGGTAGGGTGTGGGGCACAGGGGAAGGTGCTTGGTGGTGTGGCGTGGGCAGGAGGGGAGCGACGCAGCCCCGTGCAAAGGCAGCTGGTGGGCAGCTCGTCCAGCAGAGACTTCAAAGATGGGAGTGCAGTTGGTGCTGTGTGTCCTGGGACCAGCCCAGGAGTGGTGTCTTGGGGCAGGAGCACTCAAGGGGCAATGGAAGGGTTTGGAGGATGCTCTCCCTCTGCATTCCCCAGCAGCCAGCTCTGAGCATCGGCCGCAGGGGAGAGGCTGGTGGAGGCATGCCTTTGGGAATTCCATCTGCCAGAGAGGGGCTGGGGGGGGCGTCCTCTCTGTATTCACCCTGTTGCTTTATAAACCTGCTGCTGATGCTTTTGGCCCACTTACCATCCTGCAGCAATGAGCCATGAGATGTGAGCAACTGCTGTCTTTGGCTTGAACGTGGCACCCCATCATTCCTCCTGACGCCTCCTAGGTCTTGTGCTAGCAAGGAACACCGAATGTAGGTTTGCAGCTCCCCATCACCAAACCTGGCTGTCCACCCCAGTCTCCTCTCTCTTCCCGCAGCTGAAGGGTGGGCTGGATCATCTCGTTGTCTCTGGGCAGGTATTTCAGAACCCTCCAGGTAGTTTTGTACTCCATTTGCCAGCTCCAAAAAGCAGCAGCACAAGGGGCTGGGGTCCCTCAGGACATGCCATGGGGAGCTGGGAACGCTGCGACCAACTCCCCTGTCTGGGTTTCCAAAAAGACGCCGGACAATCAGCGCGGAGTCACAGGAATGAATTGAGGGCTGGGGAGAGAGCCCAGCATTGAGAGGCTTGGAAGGGAAGAGCTCTGCCTAGTTTATCAGGGAGAAAATAGAGAGGCGCCTTGATTACAGTGCGTGAGGGTCTTTACAAGGAGAAAATGCTGGTTAGCAAAGGCCTCTCTTTAATCTCGTGGGGAGCAGCAGAGCATGAGCCAGGCACCAGGAGCTGGAGCCAGGCGATTTGGAGCAAGGATGGAGTCACTTGGGTTTGCTCCGGTGGGTGATTAGCACTCGGGGCAGGGTCCCACGGGCAGCGGTTGATCCTCCGTCTCTTGATGTCTACAAAAGCAGGCTGGGAGCCTGCTTGGAAGGAAACCAAGTTGCTGGGCTCGGTCTTGGGATGCGTATGGCTGAATGTCAGTGGGAAGGATGTCAGGAGGAGAGGTCTGATGATCCTTCCAGCCTCTCCCTCTGGGAAACAGGGCTTCAGGTTGTGGATGTTTGGTAGTGGTAAACACCCCCTGGCTGGAAGGGGGCTGTGATGGTGTGGTTCAGGGCTGATGGGATGCAGGACACTGCTCCATGGTTTTGCTTGCATCCCAAACTTTTGTTGCATCCACCATGGAGTGGAAAGGACCTGCCAGTCCCCCAGGGCAGACCTGCACAGGGATGCTCCTGCCTTGGCTTAAACATGCCCTTTCCCCGGGATTTTGTGCACTTGGCCATCCAGGGCATTTTAACTAATCGTGGGGAGTTTTCCAGCAAAGCCCTGGGAATATTTATATGTTTAGGAAACGACGCTTTCACACACGCAGTTTTTGGCAAGGGTTCACTGCTTAGCAGCTGCCTGGGCTTGGACAGAGCTGGAGGGAAAGCAGTGGCCGCATGCAAACCGAGGCAAAGACGGCCGCTTTTATTGGCAAGCCCCAGGGTTCATGTCGTGAGGGGAAGGAGCAGGCGGCTGGAGAGGGCTCTGCACCCCAGGGCTTCACTGGCACCCTTCCCAGCAGCACAGGACTCAGCTGGTCAGGGGTACTTCATCCCCAGGTGTCCCTTTGGGTTGCAGAGATGGCCCCACAGGGCAGCATGGGGGTGCCCACCCATGGTTTATTTGAGAGCGTGCCCTGGCCCAGCTATGGTCAGCGTTTTGTGACACAGCTTCTGCCAGAGCCTGTGGCCTAGCTCTGCAAGGAGGACAGGGTCAGTGGGTCCGTGTGGCGCTGTGCCCCCTCCCCTCCCCCAAGCCCTGGGGAAGTCAGGGACAGGTACACCAGGGCCAAGCTCGCTGATACTATCAGTGCAAATATAGCCCCCGCGCCCCAGGATGCTTCGCCCGGGGTATTTTTATCCGGCGTGGCCGGTGCGCGGGGGCGGCCGCTCCGTGCCTCCGCAGGCCCAGCGCGGGACCTCGGCAAACAGGACGCGGCGGGTTCACGGCTCGACCCCGGGGCCCGGCGAGGAGGAGGAGGATGTGCCATCAAAACAAGCAACGCCAGAGAGGAAGATAAACAAACAGGCGGCTTCCAGTGCGGCCCTGGCCGAGGGCGAGCGGGAGCCCCGAGCTGGGGCTGGCGGCGGTGCTGGCTGACGTCAGGGCGCCCGGGGGTCAGCATCCCTCTTATTGTTCCCCACCGGGGCTGGGACGGGGGCCAGGCGCCCATCCCTCTCCCACAAGAAGACATGGGCCGGCGGGGCAGGTGGAGGGTGGCCAGGGTACCCACTGGAGCCACCGGCCATCACCAGCCCAGTGTCCAGCCAGACACCTGCCTGCATGCTGCCTGCCTCCCTCCAGCACCCAGCCTCTCCTTTTTAAAAGGTGCTAAAAATAAAGCCCCAGTGAGCAGAGCTGCCGTGGTCTGGGTGAGGGCGAAGGCAGCAATGGGCTGCATGTTTCACAGGGTGGGGATGACATCCCTCAAACCCATGCCAGCCTGGTGCAGAGGGGAGGAAGCGACCTTTTGGCTCCTTCCAACAAGGGATGTTTTTCATTAGCGCAAGGTAGCTGTGGCTTCGCCACTGTGGCTGGGTGAGGGCAGGGCTGGTGGCATGGGCATGACACGGGCTGCTCATGCACAGGCTGCACAGGACCTGCATTTGGAAGGTGCCATGGGTGCTTGGCTGTGCTGGGCTCCCTCAGCATGGGGCGGGAGAAAGATCCATCAGTGTTTGGTGCTGTTGTTAGCAGGGCCGAGCGGTGCAGAAGTTGCAAGGCCCCGGGCAGGCTGCCTTGGGGCAGAGGTGGCAGCGTGGGGCTGGCTTTTGGGGATGCTCAGAAGCGTGGAGCGAGTTCTTGTGCACAGCCAAGCATTTGTGCTGTGCCTGTCCTGCGAGGCCCATGGGTGCCCGTGGGCTGGGGCCACTCTTGCCATCCTTGCTTCATTCCTGAACAAGCCTCGGTCACCTATTTCATTGCTACCCTGGGCTCAGGGTCTCACACTGGAGCTGAAACATTGTGGGCTGCAGCTGTGCTGGGGGGAGGGAGGCACATGCACACACATGTATGCAAGGAGCTGGGCGCTGCTGCAGTCAGGAGGAGCGGAGGGTCTCTTGTGCTCAGCGTGACCGTGTGTGCAAGAGCATGTGTGTGTGTGTGCACAAGAGCAGGAGCATGCGTGCTGGCACTGCCAGGCCAAGAGTGCTGTGTCTGATGGCTGAAGGAGATGGGGCTGAGGGCCAGCACCTTGTGCCCACAGTGGAGATTTTGGGAAGGAGCAGACTCATATCACTGCGTGGGGGCTGATCACCGCTGACCACCAGTGTTTGCTGTGGAGGCATGTGGCAGGCAGTACTGCAGTGTTATTTCTTTGCTGCAGCCCGGCCAGGTGAGGGGGGTCTGGCCAGGGGATGCTTTCTGGGCCACTGCTGCAACCATGGGCAGCTTGCACAAGCAGTGGGTCAGTGTAGCTGCACGATGCTGAAACCAGACTTGGCATGGGTGCCCTGGGGCAGCAGCCTGCCTGAAATAGTGCCCAGACTGCAGGCAAGGAGTGAGGCCCCAAGAGCTGGGGGCTGGCCACCATTGTGCTGGGGATGGGGAGGGGGATGTGCTGCAGCAGCAGTGGCTGCTGTCCTGGGAGCCCCACAGGGATGCTGCTGCTGGGGATGCAGGGGGTTCACGGCCCACCCCCCAGTGACTGCAGCTATGCCTGGCTGCAGCTCTGGCACTGTCTGTGGAGAGCAGTTGGCACCTGGGCCAGGTACAGGCAGCTGCCTGCTTGGTCCCAGCTCCACTTCAGCTCAGCATCACCTGGTGGCTTGTCTGGGGATGGACAAGCACCATTACAGCCTGTCCATCACAGGGGGTTACTCCTCTGATGAGTTACCCCTCCCTGAGTTACTGTATGACCCTTGGCTCTGCAGTGGCATGTGGCCTGGTAACCCTCCTTTGCAGTCAGAGTCTTCCTCACCCTCTTTGTGCCATCATGCTGTGCCGTGCCATGTTATGCTGCACCATGACGTGTTGTGCTGTGCCATGCCGTGCTGTGCCATGCCATGCTATGCTGGGTGCTGCTGCAAGCAGGCAGAGGGGCACCACAGGCCATCTGACAGAAGGGGCCAGACCCTGTTCTTGCAGGAGAGGCCCCAGCCCGTGCATGGGCACCAGCCGCACAGTGCTGCCGAGGAGCAGCTCAGCTCAGGATGATTGATCTTGTGTCAGCAAGTGGTGGTTTGAGCCAGTGCCAGGCCTCAGCTCAAACAGGAGCATTGAATGGGGAGAGCCCCTTCCCCCTCCGGAAAGCAGAGCAGCAATCCCCCCGCCACCACCCCTGGCCCCGCTCCCACATCTCGGGCATTATTGGCCCCGTGGTCACAGGCAGCTGCCTGGCCCTGGGGAGTGCATAGGGATCAAGGGGCACGTGTAGGCATCTGGGGTCCCAGTCTTGCCAAGGCTGAGCTTGCTGGGGCTGTGTTTGGGTTAGAGGAGGGCAGAGGGGGGATGAAGGGATGGCTGGTGGGGGGAAGGTGTGGGGCACAGACTGCCCCTCGCTGCTGTGCCCTGCAGCTGCCTCTCCTGGCCCTTCAGCTCAAGATGTGGCAGCATCTCCTAAAAGCAAAGGACCTTTTGGGGAGGAGAACAAGGTGGACTTTGACAGGGCTCTAAAGGGCACTGTTCTCTGTCAGCAAGGGACGTGGCAGCTTCTCTGTCCCCAGCTGATGAGGTCTGGACTGACGTGTTGCTGTCCATGGGCAGGACCAAGGGGCAGTGCTGCCTGCACCCCTGGTGCTGCCTTCCCCAGCTCCCTGCACCCCTCTGTGCCCTAAACAGGCTGCCATGTTGATCCACTGTGTTCCTGAGCGTCCTAAGCCCTTCCCCAGCTCCCTGTATACAGCCACTTCTCCTATGCCATCCAGGGGCAGCTTTTTTTTGGGTGTTTGAGTGCTGCTCCCTACCAACCCCTCCAGCCAACACCCCTTTAGCCTCTGCCAGTCATGCCAGCCCAGGCAGAGGTAGTACCAAACAGCTGGGCACATCTGGGCAGGCAGCAGTACCCGGGGAGGGGTTGCTCTGCACCCCAGGAGGCAGAGACATCAGATTCCTGAGGCTGCCTGCTCCCACTCGGCTCGGGCCTGCGCGTCCCGTGTGAGGAAACAGGCCCATTCATGGGTTTCTCTCTCTATTTATACCTCTCCCTTTCCACATTTAGTGTGTGTGCAGGCAGAGGGGGCAGCGAACGCCGGGGCTACTGATGTTCTTGGCTCCGGTGCCGGCTGGAATTTCGTCCTGGAATGTATCCTGAACCGCTCTGAAAACACGAATAAATCTCTGTGTGTTGTGTGTGTGTGTGTGTACACACAAATATATAGACAACGTATAGACACGGGGACCTATAGGGCATTTGTGAGCTTTGCTATTTAAAGGCAGGAGTAGTTAGAGGGCTCTCGCTGAGGCAAACACCTCCGGATCAAAGGGAGGGAGGGAGCTCTGCTAGGGGCCAGGCACCTTGGGGGTTAGGTGGCCTTGCTTTATCCTCTCCAGGGAGCTGAAGCCACCTCCCTGGTGCCATACCCATGGTAGCACACCCAGCCAGCCCTGAGCAGTGCTCTCATCCCCTGGGGGCTGCATTTAATGGAGGTCTGTGCTGCCTGGTCTCCACTTTCCCAGGGAGAGCCCCAGAGAACCAGCTTCTGTGCTGCAGAGCCTGAAGTGCAGCCAGATGCAGTATGGTGAGGGCATCGGCCTCTGTGTGGCACAGGGCAGTCCAGGGCTTCTTGAGGGTCAGGGGGTACATCCTCAGCATCCACTGGTGATTGTGGCTGTCAAGGAGAGATGATGATGTGGAAAAGGAGAAAATAGACATTGGGTAGCAGGTCCCAAGTAGATGCTGGGCATCTCCTTGGGATGCTGGAGCAGCCGGTGCTTTCTGGCTGTCTGGGAAAGACAATGAAAAGGGGAAAACACAAAGTGGTTGCCACATCCCAAGCAGGGTGCTCAGCCATGGCAGGAGGGCAACTCCTCTGGAGGCGCTGGGAGCTGCCTTGCTGGGGATGCTAGGTGAGGCCTCAGAGGGAGCAGCTGGGTCTCCCAGCACCCCTTGGCCAAGGACTGGGCACCTTAATTAGCTCACCTGAGGGTCACACCACCTCCTTGTCTTCTGGGTGCTGAAAAACCTGATGCTTTGGGTTGAAAGTGCCCCCGTTTGGTCTCTGGCCAAAGGCGATGTGTTTGTGGGTGGGGGAAATTGGAGCGAATTCCTGCTGCGAGCCCTGCACGTGTGTGTGCGGGTAGGGGAAGTGCAGCCTTCCTCCCCAGAAAAACATCAGCCCGCTTATTTTTATACAGAGCTCCAGAAGGGCCGAAGGTGGAAACTTGGCCTGTCAGCAGCTGTCACAGGGGAGCGGGTCCCTGCCTGAGTTTGGGGGGAAAACCACAGCTGGGTGTTAATGGGACTGTTAATGAATTAATGTTGGCTGCTGGGGGCCGGGGAGGGGCTGAGAGGGGGGAGCCTGGACCAGCGGGGCATGCGCAGAGCCCTGCCTGGCCCACAGGCTCCAGCTCGACTGTAGGAAGCTCTAGGAGCCATGAGTTTGGGGAGGTGCAAGTCTCCCCTTCCAGTCATGCCTTGCCCTCTGGGTTGTAGAAACACTTGGAAACGCGGCCCTGTTGTGAGCGGGAGGGTCTCAAACCAGAGAGGGTCTCAAACCAGAGAGGGTCTCAAACCAGAGAGGGTGCGTGCAGCCTGCATGGGTGTGTTATCTTTTGACCGTGGGCATCTGCTGCCTGAGCTGGTGGTATTGCTTAATGCTGGGTCTCCTCGGGTGCCAAAACCAAATCTTTAAAGCAATTTAAAGAAAACAGCGGGGAAGTGAAATCCCCCTGTCTGCCCCCCCCCAGTTTATTTATGGGTTGGAGAGCTTGTGCTGCTCGGCACGATGTCAGCAGCTGCGCTGGTCTCTGCACGGCGCTACCCATCTGCAGCCCTTCTTGGAGTTATTTCTCTTGCTGTTCCCCCCAAAATGTGGAGGAGCACCCATGTGAATTTGGTGAGTGCAGCTGTGCCCCATGCTGCAGGCTCAGCGGAGCGTTCACATGGCTCTGGAGAAGGAGGTCGTGCTAACACGCTCACCTGCTGTCAGCGTCGTAGGTGTGGGGGGGCTGAGGAGTAGCACCGTAACCTGGTTGGGCTGGAAATGAGAAGGAAAACGCAGAGAGAACCTGAGAAAGAGAAATCAAATTCTCCCTGGGCCTCTCCTGCCGCATTTGGCTTCAGGCTCTGTGGGTGAGATATTGGCTGTGGGGAAGCTGGTGGCATCTCCTGTGGTTTCACACTCTGGCACCAGATAGCTGTTGAACCAAGAGGAACGAGTGACTATCCTGAGGGAGGGATGACAATGTCAAAGAAGGGATGACCATGCTGAGGAAGGAAAGTCCACACCAAGGAAGGGATGGACACCCTGAAGCAGGGATAACCATGTTCATCATGGGACTGTGGATGGACAGGTTCTTCTGTCTGTCTCCATGCTGTTATGGATAGAGACAGAGTCTCTTACTCTGCTGGCAGCTCTGCTTTGTCTCTAGTGATGATCTGCTTGCACCCAGGCTGCAGATGCTATGCCAACTCTGGCGCTGGGTGTCTGTAGATGGGTGCAGACAAACCCTTACCTCACTAAGGAAGACTCTACGGGCTGTTGGACCCAGTACCTTTCCCAGGACCCTTTTCTGGCCCTTTAAAGTCAACCTCCAAGAGTGCAGCCAGCATCTGCTGCCCAGTGTCAACAGATGGGGCTGAGGGCCGGGAGAGGGCAGTGCCTGGGCTCCTCGCAGCCCTGCTCCTTGCGTGAGTGGGCTGTATACAACTGGCCCTTCGTTCTGGAGAAGGTCCCTCAGAGGATCACAAATCCCAGCTTGGGGAGGCCCTGAGCCTCCACTGTGCCCAGCCACCAGCTCTCAGGGACCAGCTCTGGCTCTGCTGGGACCCTTCCCAACCCCATCCCAGACAGACGGATATCCCAAAACCCACTGGTCCCAGGGGCCCCCGTTCTGGGTCCCTCTGTCTGAATGAGGTGGTGTGCGTGTGCCCAGACTGTCCCCTCCTGTGACTGTACAGTACACACGGCTAAATATATGTCTGTGCAGATACAGGAACTCAGAGGGGCTGAGTGATGCTCCCTTTCTATACCTCTTTTCATGGGGAAAGCTAATGAGATTCATGTCATTAAAGGGCTGATGTTTTGTGGGATGGGAACCTTTTAAACGGGATGTGTCCTGGCTTAGTCATGGCAAATATTTACCAAAAAAAAAAAAAGGGAAAAAAAAGAGGGGAAAAAAAAAAAAGAGAAAGGGGAAAAAAAAAGGGACATACCGTATAAAATTAGAGTTCTGAAAATAGTATTTAGAGCAAGTGAGAGAGAGAGAGAGGAACCTAAGCCAGAAAATACAGCTCAGTCTGTTCAGGAGTCAGGGGAAAAAGAGAGAGCAAGGNAAAAAAAAAAAAAAGCCAGAGATAAAACGAGAGAAACCTCGGCAGTAAAAACAGCATCTTGGTAAATAGACTATTAAAAAAATTCTGACCTGCTTTATGGCTTTCTTGGCTGCCGTTCAGCTGTGCTGCCCTGCCCGGCACGGAGGGAAGGTAGCAGGAGCCGGCGTCTGTGTGGATGCTCAGAGCCCCGGGACGCAGTCCTCCCCCCCGAGCAGCCGCGCGGGGCGTTAAATTTAGCCGCATAATGATGGCCCTGAGGAGGCAGCCTTTTGTAGCCACACTGTAATTACTGCCTCGCTTATAAATTTTATTTTTCTTATTATGTTTCCTCCTCCGCTGGGGAAGGGGCGGGGGGGGTCGTCCTTCCACACCCCCATCAAACCCGCAGCTCTCTGGGGAGTCGGGGGGTACTGCTGCGGGGATGGAGCAGGTCTGTAGGATGGAGGAGAAGGTGGGAATGGCTGTTTGAGTCCTGCACCACCCAGTGCTGCTCCCTTGCCCCAATACAGGGCTGAGTCTGACATTTGGGGATGAGGGAGGCGTTGAGCTAACCCTACCCATGGTAGGGTCCTCGCAGCCCAAAAGGTGGGTGTCGTGGCTCTCCCGAGCCTTAGCATCACCCTTGCGGGGAGCTTCTGAGATGGTACCCTGTGGGTACCCGCAGCACAGCCAGGCTGGGGAGGCAGCCAGGACCCCCATCAGATGCAAGGACTGACCACCTGGCCCTGCTCAGTGGGACACCAGCTCCAGCCCTGCCCCTTGTGGAGATGGGAAAGGCGAAAAGGGCGAGGGCTGGCCCCGGCCCCCTCCTCCTTCTGGGAGCAGGACCGAGGGGATGGCTCCTCTCCGAGCCAGTGCAAGTGGGGGACAGCTTCAGGCCAGGCAAGAACGTGCCAGAAAAGGTCTCGTTCCCCTCTTGTTTTCCCAAAACAAAGGAAGCAGCCTTGCATTGCTGGAAGTCGCGTGCTCAGGCTGTGCTGCCTTGTTATCATCCGATAACCTGGCGACCCGGGAGCTGCCCTGCTCCTCACCCATCGAGCCCGCACTACGGGATGCGAACAGCTTCCGCATGAGCTGCCCTTTGCAGAGATCCGTTTTCCGCTTCCCGGGCCTGGGGCGGGGGGGGAGCAGCATAGGGGACAGTGGCCCCAGCTGGCCCTGGGCTCACCATGTGCTTGGTGAGGGACCCGCCCGTGCAGGTGATGGTGGATGGGCAGAAGAAATGCAGCAGTGGCAGGTGCCTTGGCGTGACCCAGGTGCTGCCATCCCACACAGGGTGTGGAGGGAGATTTGGGGCTCTGCTGCATCATACTTTGCCCCGCGTCACTTCCCTGAGAGCACTGAGGCCAGGCTGTGCTGCAGAGCAGGGTGGGGAGTGTACAGGGCTGGGGGGCATACAGCAATGCCTTCAGGGAAGGGACCCTTGCAAACCACCAAGGAGGGCCAGAACAGCACCAGGAGTGCCTGCTTTCCCTTCCCGCTTTGTTCCTTCACCCAAACTCATGGCCCACGGAGGGTGCAGTGATGCCCAGGCATCACAGGCACTTTGGTGGGGCTGGTGTTCAGGGTGATGTTCATCCATGACTGTGGGGAGGTGTCTGGGGAACATCTCCTTGGCAGAGCTGTGCATGGGGAACATGTGGGACCACAGCAGTCCCACCCAGCTGTGCCCAGGGGAGCCGGCTCATCCCAAAGCCTCCCCTTTCTCCTGCCCCACGCTATAAGGGCTCTGTTTAGCACTATGATGACCCGAGGCAACCTCCATCCTTTGCTCAAGTGCTCGTTTCAGGGCAGGTGGGACAATGCTAAATCAACTCCTTTAAAGCTTCCCGACCCACAGCCCCGCAGACGTGCCGGTGTCCATCCCTCTCTCACCTCCTGCGGGCATGCTGGGGGCTGGCGTGCTGGCTGGCTGCCCGGGCACGGGCCTGCCTCGGCTCCTGGCCAGGAGTCTCCTGACCTGGCTGGGTCCATGCCCCAACCCTCCGCCCCACTGTGGGGTCTGTGGCTTGTGCCCGGTGCCAGGGATTCAGTGCTGAGGTGGTCACAGGAGCCCTCGGGGACAGCGGCCACCGCCTCACCGGTGGTGACTTGGGAGCCCAGGTTTAGAGCATGCTGGGGACTGGGAGACAAAGTGCCCTTTCAGCCCGAGCCCTGGAAAGATGTGTGTGTGTGCATGGATGTTAATGCCCTCAGCCCTGGGGAGAGGAGAGGGGAGAGCGTGGGCTGGCTTCATCCCTGCTGGGAGCTGGGAGCCAGGAGCTGGGAGCCAGCCCTGCACGTGTGCCTCTGCGTGTGCCTGCGTGTGCCTCTGTGTGCAGGAGGCTTATGCATTTCCGTCTCGGTGTATTTATGTACGTCATGTGTGTGCCTTACTCATCGCTGTGTTTTTCTTTCCTTGTTCTTGGGTCTTTCCCCCACCCCCGCCATGGATCTATAATTCTTATGGAATTTTATTCTTTCCCCCACCTTTCTTTTTTTTGGGTTTAAATCTCCAGTTTTGGCAGGCACTGGCTCCTTAGGAAAATAACCTGTATTTTTAGTGCTTGTCTGTAGGGCTGCTGATGCCGCCGGCCCCTGCTCATCGCTTATTCACTATTTGTTTAAGGTTTTATTTTCCCCTTCGCCCCGTGCTGTGGCGCGGGGACAGCCAGCGGCGTGCTGGAGCTGAGCAGCATGGCAGGAGCGTGCTGAAGTTCTCAATGAGCAAAAAGCAGCTCCAATCTGGCCTTTATTGAGGTCTGGGCTTGTGTAGCGCTGGAGCAGCCTGCCCTGTAATCAGCCAGCCACGAGAGCTGGCCAGCCTTGTAATAAAGCGACTCTATATTTATTTGTTCTGTTTATACCCTGCTCTGTAATAAGTTGGGAGCCCTCCCCACTCCCCCCCATTTTCTTTGGGAAGCTCCTCCGGGTCTCCAAAGGGATTTACCATCCTGTGCGCAGCGGATGCTCGTGGCCCTGCATCCTGCGAGCAGCTCTGGCTGCATCTGGGCCACACAGGATCACAGAATCGTAGGGCCTGGAAGGGTCCTCCAGAGATCATCGTGTCCAACCCCTCTGCCAAAGCAGGTTCCCTAGGACAGGTCGCACAGGGAGGTGTCCAGATGAGTCTTGAATCTCTCCAGAGATGGAGACTCCACACCCCCCTGGGCAGCCTGTCCCAGGGCTCCCTCACCCTCACTGGGGAAAAGTTCTTCGGCATGTTGGTGTGGAACGGCCTGTGCTCCAACTTGAGGCCATTGCCCCTTGTCCTGTCCCCACAGACCACTGACAAGAGGCTGGCTATTTCCCCCAGTCCCCCACACTTGAGATGTTTATAAACATCAATAAGATCCCCACCTCTTGCCCTGTTAGCCCCACACATCCCGTGCCTGCCATCCATCCTCTCTCCAGCATCCCAGCCCTGTTCCCCCACCCAGAGAGCCCCCACCACTCTCCTGGTACCCTATACCCCCTTCCACCGTGGCCCTTTCTCCCCATCCCTGCTGCCCCCAGTGCTGTCTCTGCCAGCCCCCCCTCTCCCCCTCTCTATCCCAACCCTGAGTCTTTTTAAAATGTGTTCATTAAAGGGAGCTCAGTTGCCCTTTCCCCAGCGAGGCTGGAACACTGACAGCCTGTTTCGCCTGCGTGTCTGTAATTAAACTCAATCTCTGGGTGAATACAACAATGTGACTGCACAGAATAATTCCTGGAGATCCTGACGCCGAGGAGGAGTGTGGCCTGTGAGCGGCCCATTCACGCCTGGCTTTCTATAAATACTTTACTATGTGGCACTAAGAAAACTTCACGCACTTTCCCCC
>VZTU01004367.1:10570-26589 GCA_013400835.1 Zapornia atra | reverse complement strand
GCCGACGCGTCTCTCCTTGGCCTCCAGCGTGTGCTATTTTCTGTGCTGTTTACTGTTCTTCTGTGGGCTGTCAGGTTTCCGTGCTGGGGGAAAGCTTGTAAATGGGGGGGGGTGGGCGGGGAGGAGGGGGAAGTGAGTCCACACGGAGGGGCTATGGGAAGGGGAGGGGATGGAGGAGCACAGACATGGCCTTTATCGCAGCCTAGGGGATGTGTGGCTCATAAATCCGACCCAGGCAGATAGGGGATAAATCATCCCAGCTTGGGCACTGGTGGTTACCCATGGTTAGAAATTAACTTTGTGTTGGATGGGTCCCAGGCTGTGGGATGGGAAGGGGAGGCTGCTCCAGGCAGCATGCCTCCTGGCCGGCCAGCCCCAGAGCTGGGCTGCAGGCAGGCGAGCGGGTGCCCAGTGCCCTGGCCCAGGCAGGCAGGGCTGGCAG
Organism: Zapornia atra; assembly: GCA_013400835.1. NCBI lineage: Eukaryota > Metazoa > Chordata > Aves > Gruiformes > Rallidae > Zapornia > Zapornia atra. Next base: position 26,147 of record VZTU01004367.1, on the reverse strand, counting down.
GCAGAGTTAAAGCCAGAGCTGATGGAGCAAAGGGCCTGGGACCAGTGCTGCAGCTGAAAGGCGCTGCAGGCAGTGATGCCCTGGCACTCGTGCTGACCTGGCTGGGCTCTGGTGCTTCGATGACTGGCTGTAGCCAGTGCACGAGCTGTCCTTGGGCCGCAGGGACGGTGGGTACTGTGAGACAGTGGTCTGCATGGGAGGGTATGGGGGCCTGGGGAGCCGGGGTGGTGGCAAAGCATGTGTGAAGGACAGGAGGATGGATGTGCTCACAGCAGGACTGTCCTTTCCCCCCACAGCTGCAACCCAGGCCTCAGCAGTGCTGGGAGCCCCATCCCAGTGTCACAGGGACAGGCAGGCTGAGGCAGTCTCTAGCCACGGTTCTGTGCCTACGAGGGTGGCAAGAGACAGTGAAGCCCACAGACCCCTGTTTCACTTCCCTGCTGCAGCATCCTTCTAGCCCAAATTCCCCCTTCTCCCATCCCTTGGGCTCCCTGCACAGCTCCATGAGCATCCCCAAACCCTGCCCTGTGTAGGGCCAGGACTTCCCAGGGGAGCTTTTAGGCATGTGACTGCGTCAACCTCTTCTGTATCTGCTCAGGCCAAGTGCTCCCAGCTGGGATGATGCCACCCTTGGGGTCCCAGAGCACCCACCAAGAGGGGGAAGAAGGGGCAGGGCTGGTGGGGACACCCCTCCCGCCACGAGTCTCCAGGCAGCTGGCTCAGCTCTGCTCAGCTCAGCTCACTCCTGGCCTGCTCTCTAATAGCTCCCCAGCTTTCCTTTCTAACGAGGCTCTAATTGGAAGCTGGTTGTGCTTCCCTTTCCCTCTCCTCAGAGCTCTCCAGTCCCAGTGCTGCAGGGCGATTAAGCTGAGGTTTTGGGTTTTTTTTTTAATATGGCAGAATTATTTTGGAAGGGCCAGGATCGTTACATGACGGGCTGCTTGAAAAACCCCAGGCTTCGCCTTTCAGACGGGGCCTTTTCAAGTGGTTTTGCACAGTACACGTCTCTGGGCAGCGACCGTCTCGAACAGTTACTGTTAATTATAGATGCCTTTTTCCCGCTCGCCCATTACTCAAAGGATTTTTGTGTGTTTTAACAGTGTTTTACATCAGCCTGAATAAGACTCTATTCAGTGTTTCCGAGAGCTGGAACTTGGGCATCCCCTGCTGTATATGTCGTGCTCTCTTCCCTGCATCCCTGGGGCTGGGGACCAGGCAGACAGAGTGGGCACAAGCCTCCTTCCCAACATCCAGCCAGTGCACACACCACTCTGGGTGCAGGAATTGTGCCTGTGGCATGAGCACCTCCTCTGCATCCCTCTCCTGGCTATGCACAGCCTTGGGTTCACACGCTCAGCTCCTCAGGGCCATCGCTTAAACCCGCTCTGTCATAGAATCATTGAATCATAGAATCATAGAATGGTATGGGTTGGAAGGGACCCCAAGGATCATAGAGCTCCAACCCCCCTGCCACAGGCAGGGCCACCAACCTCCAGGCCTGGATCTACACAAGGTTGCCCAGGGACCCATCCAACCTGGCCTTGAACACTTCCAGGGACGGGGCATCCACTACTTCTCTGGGCAGCCTGTTCCAGCACCTCACCACTCTTTCTGTAAAAAACTTCCCCCTAATATCTAATCTAAACCTTCCCTCCTTTAGCTTTAGTCCATTCCCCCTTGTCCTGCCATTATCTACCCTTTTAAAAAGTTTAATCCCCTCCTGCTTATAAGCTCCCTTCAGGTACTGGAAGGCTGCAATGAGGTCCCCCTGCAGCCTTCTCTTCTCCAAGCTGAACAAGCCCAGCTCCCTCAGCCTTTCTTTGTAGGGCAGGTGCTCCAGCCCTCTAATCATCCTCGTGGCTCTCCTCTGAACCCTCTCCAACAGTTCCACATCTTTCTTGTATTGGGGGCCCCAGATCTGGACACAGGACTCCAGATGGGGCCTCAGGAGGGCAGAGTAGAGAGGGACAATCACCTCCCTGTCCCTGCTGCCACCCCTCTTGCACACTGAGCTCGGCTGCCCAACAGTGCCTGCTTGGCCAGCCCCTGTTCCTGCTGCCCTGTCAGTCTCTTTGGCCCAGCAGTGACAGCCCTGGGCACACTGGCCTCACCCTGGTCTCAGCAGGATGTGCAGGGTTGTCTGTCTTCTCTCTTGCTGAGCCCCAGCTGGGTGTTTCCCCTGCACCATGCACCACGCAGCTGGTGTCAATCCCTGTGTCCTGCATTTGTCAGCGCTGATTTCATGGCTCCTGGTTATTGAACAGCAGCTTGTCGCACCCAGAGGTTTTTCTGACTGCCCTGAAGAGTTCCACATCACCGAGGAACAGCCTGGTCTCCTGGGCTGTCCCATTCTCACCCTCTGCCTGCAGAAGCCACCCATTATTCAGAGTCACCTCCTGCGCTTTGCCCTATGCGCAGCCTGTGAGAAGAGCTTGCCTCTTCTCCCACAGCAGCAGAGTTGTTTTAGCCATCCCTGGGGAAACACCGTGTCCTAAATGTTTTCCCATTCCCACTGCATCCCCCAGCATGTCCAGCTGGGCATGCTGGTCCCTTCTGAGAGCTCGGGTGGGTTTGCAGGGGTAAATTTGCGGTGCTGTGCCTTCTGTTTGTGTGCTGTGCCTTCTGTTTGTGTCATTTCTCTCATTGCTGGGGTTTCTGCAGCTCCTGAAGCTTTCCCAGATGGAGGACAGAGCCCTGAGCTCTTGGGTTCCACTCAAGAGACGGGAACCCCTTGGGATGTGCTGGGTGCTCTACAGAGGGGGGACAGACTCTGGGGCAGAGCATTCTGCCTGTCCACTGGGCAGCCAGTGCTCGGCAGCAGGTATACATGCCAGGCAGCGAGGCTTTGGTCAGGACAGAGGTTTGGGGAGGGTGTAAGATGAGGGGCAGTTTTGGGACTGCTGTGCTGGACCGACTTCCCAATCCTGTATGGGATGAGAGCTTCCCCTGGGTGTTCCAGGGCTGTTTGTGAGCTCCTGGCTGCTCCCCCCCCGGCCCGGGAAACCATGCTTTAGGGGGAAAAGTGAATCCAGCTCATCCCCATGGCCACAGTCCATCCACCTTCTGGCTGGAGTGGGGACTTGGGGGTTGGGGGGGGAAGCTGGGAGGCACCATGAAGTTGTCTGGGAGAAGTTGTCTGGGAAGAGCCCCATTTGGGGAGGTGGAGGATGCACCTCATTTGGGCACCTCCACAGCCTTCCTCTCCTCCGGCTCGGCTCGGCCTATAGGGCACTGTGGTCAGGCCCATTTATAAAGCAGGTAAATATATCGGCAGAGTTTGTGTCCCCTCCAAAGGTCAATATTTGTGCAGAGTTTAATTTTAACTTATAAAGCAGTTGTTTGCAGAGGCTGCTCTGTGTGTGTGTGTGTGTGTGTGTGTGTGTGTGTGTGAGCACTTCCCCATCGATCGATGCTTGCCAGCAGGCCTGCGAGCCGCTCACACGCGTGCACTGACTCCCTGGGGTACAGAGGGGCCTGACACAGCTCCCTGCTCCTGGAGATGCTCGGGATGCAGGGGTAACACTGTGCAGTCCAGAGGACAAGAAGGACCAGGGTCTGTGGCCGAGTCTATAAATGAAACCCACAGACCTCTCCGGGAGGTGACAGTGGGCAAAATGTGCCCCGTGAGGCTCCAACCAGCAGCCGCTGGGGACGGTGGCTTTCACAGCCTGTTCCGACTGGTGCCCTGGGCTTGCTGTGGGCAGCTCTGCGGCCTCCTGGCCCCCAGCTGTGCCCCTTCTGAACCCGTGTGGCTTCTGTGGCTCTCACCCCTGTTTTGGCACTGTGTACCTCGGAGCTGAGCACATCCCTCAGGCTTGTGCCGGCGTGCGGCGCTGGCTCTGCACGGAGCTCTGAGGACTCAGCACTGGCCCCTGGCCGCTCCCACACTCGGCTGCTCCGAAAAGACCTGCGGTGTTTCTCCCAAGGGTCTTCCAGTGTTGCTGTCTGTGGGGTTTTACCCCTGCCCCTGTCTGCTCTCCCTCCACACCATGCTAAGCAAGTGTACATCCCACACACACTGGGAACACCTCACTGAGGCTGCTGGCTCCTCTTTGAGGGGTCTACATCCAAAATATCCCTGAGTCGGTGTGTGAGAGGGAAGCAGGGCTGCCCAGGCTTCTGTTTCTGCCTCTCCCAAAGCTCTTCGAGCCAAAATGCCGGGCTGTGCTTTGCTGGGGGCTGGCCCCAGCTGGGCTTAGGGACAGGCTGTGCATCTTGCCCACCCTGTAACGTCTCACCCGCCCCAAAGCAAATCATCCCTTGAGACAGATGCTGGGTCCTCTTGGGTACCTGTGTCGCATCCCAGCATCCTGGGGCAGGACAGGACATGGGGTCAGGTCAGATACGCTCCCCCAGAACGTCCTGCCGAGAGCACAGAGTGTGTTGTCTGCGGGAAAATGGGAGAAGAACAGTGGGCACAGCTCTGGCCAACAGTTTTCCCAGTGTCCCACCCCAGGGACAGGCAGCTTGGGGGCAGGAAGGGGGGAACGTGGTTGGGGAGAGGTGGGAGGGCTGGGACGGAGCCCGCTGTCCCCGCAATGTGGCCGACGGGGCTCCGTGTTTTGCATCCCGCCTTGTGGGCGCTGAGGTTTGGTTTCCTTCTCTCCGCTCTTTTCCTCTTCCTCGCCAGGCCCTGAGGCTGCCGACTGACCTCAAAGCGAAAAAGCGGGCTAGAGGGACAGTGGTGGGGACGAGCAGGGGTAAACACGGGGCTGGGGCCGGCCAGGCAGTGGGTGATGGAGGTGAAGTCATGCCGTGACGTCAGCCCTGCGGCTTTGGGGACAGCCGTGGTTAGGCTGCCCAAGGAGGGGCGGCTGTTTTCCTGCAGCTCCGCCGCTTGCTCCCAGTGCCCGTCTTAACTTATAAACTTTAATGGCCAGTTTAAAAGGTTCCTGCCATGGGCACCTTGTTGCCAGTTTTAGGTTTTTAATTTGGAAACTTTCCCCTCTGTGGTCGGGGGAGGAAGGACTTGGGTCCGCGTGGGGCTAGTCATCGGGACATGTGGGTGCCAAAGAGACAGCCCAGAAGGGCTCTGTTCCCGTCACTGGTGTCAGGGCAGGGCTGGCCACACCAGCGCCGAGGAGGGCGGTGGGGCACGCGCCGTGCATGGGGCAGATGGGCTGGAGGAGCTCCCCGGTCTCCTCCTGCTGCCCACATATCGGTGTAATAAATTTAGCTCCTCCTCGGCCGCTGGCTGGGGGAGCACCAGCCGCAGCCACCTGCTCCCCATCAGCGCGATCCTACCCCCCTGCCCTGGGGGTCACCACAGCTCTGGGCTGTGCGGGCAGCATCCTCACCCCACAGCCCTTGGGAGATGCCAGGAGCCCCCGCACCTTTGCTCAGGGGGGTGAGGAGGCATGGCGACTGCAGCCACATTTGCTCCCCGAGGCACCTGGGTCCTTGTTCAGGCTGTCACAGTGTGACCTGGTGGCCTGGTCTCAGCCTGGCTCACCCCCAGCTGCCACCACCACCGCAGTAGCTGTCCTGCCCCATGGGGCTGCAAGCCCTGCATGTCTGTACTGCAGCGACTGTAAGAGGGGTCCGCCCTGTCCCCTACCGGGTGGCCACTGATGGCTGTGACCCCCCCCCAGCCACATGACAGGGATTGCTGACATCCCTCCCTGCGCTTGCTCTTGCTGTGCCACAGCCAGCAGAGCTGGGGTTGGGCACAGGGCTGTGCCTGTGTGCGGTGCTTGGTGAGAGGAGAGGATGCAGGGATGGTGCTTTAGGAGATGCTGAGAGCATGGCACTGCTGCTTCTCCTCACTGCCCACCTTCCCCAAAGCCCTCCGGTAGCCCTCATGGTCTGTGTGTTGGCTGAATCATATTTCACCAGAGAAATCTCAGCTCTCCTCTGCCTGCATTGACTCAAGAGACCCCCCCAAATCCTCATGAGGTCCCCTAGGACGTGGGGCTGAGGCCTGACCCCGTCTCATGCAACCAGAACACTGGCCTGCAAGCTTGAGGGGAGCATCCCTGCAGCCTTTCCACCCAGCCCACCCTTAGCAGCTGGAGAGAGCATGGACATCTCCCCCAGCCCAGCTGCAGCCTTTCCACCCAGCCCACCCTTAGCAGCTGGAGAGAGCATGGACATCTCCCCCAGCCCAGCTGCAGCCTTTCCACCCAGCCCACCCTTAGCAGCTGGAGAGAGCATGGACATCTCCCCCAGCCCAGCTGCAGCCACCTGGGGTTACTGATGGTGGGGCTCCAAAGAATGACCGTGGTTTGGCTGCTGTCCATGCTGTTTGTCCGAGGGTGATGGTGCCTCCCTCCTGTGCAGGCTGACACGAGCATGCTGTGGACCCTGGTGGCTGGTTGTGTCCTAGACCCAGCTGAGACAGCCCACCCTAGAGCATCTTAGCTATCAGGTGGGTCCAGAACCTTTCGCAGACCCTGCTGGGGGTCCAGGGAGCTGCACGGCAGAGAAGAGAGCTGGCTTGGCAGAAGTCTGCACCCCAGGGGTTGAGCTCCCCTCAGGGTGGGCACCCAGAGCACTATAAATAGCGTGCAGAGCCAGAGGAGCGGCCCTGGTTTACCAGTGCTCTCATACCGTGGCTTTCAAGTGGTTCCCCTGCATCTTCCCCCTGAGCACATCTGCGCTGGGTCCAGGCGCGGGGCCGGCCAGCGGGCTGCCTCCGGTGCCGTGCCATGTGCTCTGCGGCCGCTGGAGCTGGTGCCAGCCCCGGAGCAGCCCTGCCTTTGCCAGCCCTGTAATTGATTCCTGCTCTCCTGCGAGGGCGGAGGCTGCAGATGTGCAGCCTGGTAGGGGGGAGCGGGCTGCGGGTACCAGCTCCCGGAGCCAGCCCAGGCAAGGCCAGGCGCAGCCCCATCCTTGCCTCCGCTCTGGCACCCGCTCTCAGAGCTGCATCGTGAGTTGCCAGGTATTCAGAGAGATACTCTCCAGGCTCAGCTCTGGGAGGCAGGGGATTCGGGGGGGACCCTGCTTACCCTGTTTTGGGGCTCCTGGAGGTAGATGGAATTGTTGGGGAGCAAAGAAACACCTCCCCAAAATGTCACTGTCGTGTCTGCCAGTGACAAGCTCCTGTTTTGAGACCAGTGCAGGTGGAACTGTAGAGGTCCCCCATTCCCCCAAGGATGCAAAAAGACCTGGCTAGGGGGGGGAAGGTCTGGAAACTGCTCTCCCCCTCTGCCCCAGCCAGACTGGCAAAGAGCAGGGCCACGGGGGTGGCAGGGGTTTAAATCACAGAGGAGGATTTTCCAGCCTGGCACCGTATACGAGACAATATACTGGAGCGTGTTATTAGGGGTAAGGTTAAAGATAAACCAGTTTGGGGGCTGGAAGGTGATGGTGGTCCAGGAGAGAGTGACTGCAGACAGATGAGGTTTGACATCAGCAGAGGGGAGCTGTAAGCAGGCACCCGCTGTACCTTGTTTTCCGATGCTGCTGGTGACAGAGTGTCCTGCATGGAAGAAAACGCCTAGAAAAATAGGGATGAAAATGGTGAGGCTTTTTAAAAAACCCTGTATTTAGGCAAAGGGCATGGTTTTGCTGTCTGGAGATGGTGAGGGGTGGGTGAACCCTTCAGAACAAGACAAGCTTGGGTGGAGAGAGCAGTGTGATGAGTGGGCAAGGGGCTGGAAAAAGCAGTGGCTGACGGAGCCATGGGAGGTCTCTGCTCCTGTTTGCCCATGGGGGAGTGGTGGGGCTTGGAGAGTCATGCCCCCGGGACAGGCTGTGGGATCCCTGCTCCTTGAAAATGAGCAGTGACTCCGGCTGCAGCGGCCGGACCTGGCCGGGCTGAGATTGGTGCAACTACAGTAGTGGCCCAGCTGGAGGGACACAGCTCCTGGCTCCCCAAGTGTTCTGTGCCGCCCCCCAGGCATCACTGCAGGGACCCCTTCCCTCTGTCCAAGGTCTGAGAGGGCGAAGGTGCCCTGACAGAGTGTTTTATTAGCAGCAGGTGCCTGAAACCCAACTCGCAGCTCGGCAATCGCTCCCCTCACCTGGAGATGAACCCGGGTTGGGGGGCAGGACAGTGCAGGGTCAGGGCCTGCTGGTGCAGGGATAACCCCTGCTGTAACCAGAGTGGGTCCCTGGCAGTCTGACGGGCTGGTCCTGCCACAGGCGACAGCGCGTAATGCCTGATTTCACAGCGCCGGCGTGCTCTGTTTGCTGGTCTCCCCGGCCCCGGACAGCTCCAGCCCCTGGCCAGACCCCGACCTGCAGCTCTGTCAGCTGGGATTAGACACAAGATTTAGGCTAAGACCTCCTTGGTCCTGTCTGCAGCAGTGACAGAGAGGGGGAAGCGTCACCCATCATCTCTGGAGATGGTGCTGCTGCCCTGCCCTCCGTCCTGCACATGGCAGCTTCCAGACGTGCAGCAGCAGTAGGGCAGGAGCATCCCAGGTCTGCAGGCAGCACCAGGGCTTCACAAACGCAACAACACTGCCGTGTTCCCATATAGAAAGGGAGGAATGCAGAGACTCCCCCATCTCTCCTGCTCTAAGGTAGTCCATGAGATGGGCATAGGTCTCTGGGGAGTCTGCAGCAAACCAAAGGGCTGCTCCTTAGAGAGGGAGCTGAGGAACAAGAGTGCTTCACGCAGAAGTGTTCTTCCCTTCGATGCCTGCAGCCTCCCCACCCTCAGAGTGCTCCTTGCTGTGCCCAGACAGCTCATTCCCACAAAGCCATGTCTGTGAGAAGGAGCTGTGGGGCAGCATTGTGTGGGGCCCACGTAGCCAGCATCCCCCCTGCCCTCAGCTCCTGAAGCTGGCTGCCCGGCACAGCAAAGTGCCAGGGGGAGGCAGAGCAGGATCTGCGTGGATCCCCAGACTTACAGGGATGCTATATTCACACCTCCCTATCGCACAGCGCTGTGTCCAGGCCAAGCACACCCGTCACCCCCTTGCAGGGCGCACAGCCCCGGCCAGCCCTCCCTGTCCCCGCAAGCTTGTCCTCTCCCGTAGTGCCGCTTCCTGCTTGTCTCCCTGGACCCCTGGCTTTGTTGGCTGAGCTCATTTAGCTCTGACAAAGTTTATAGTGCGCTGGAATGCAGCATAGCTGCTGGCGGCCCTCCAGCCTAAACATCCCCACCCCGTGGTGCGACAGGGGCTGATAAGGGCGAGTGCGGCAGCGGGCAGGTATCTCGTGCCCAGCCCGCGACCTTACAGCCACACGACCTTGAAGGCTGTCACTTATCTCACGGGCGCACGCGTGTGTGTGCGTGTGCATGCGTGTGTGTGTGTGTGTGTGTGTGTGTGTGTGTGTCTGTGTGTGCATGAGCTGCCTCCCGTCCCCAAGAAATGTTCTCAGCGTCTCTGGTTTTTGCTCCGGGCCAAACCCACACGCACGTTGCCCGAGCCCGGCTCCGAACAGGCTCCTTTGATGAGCAGGGCTTAAATATATATTTGGCATTCCAGCGGCAGCGTGCCGAGCGCGGCCCAGGGTGTGAAAGTGTTTGCTTGACAAACTCCGGGGGCTCTCGCCTCTCTGCCGGCCCCTGGGGACTCGCAGGAGAGAAATGTCAAGGAATTTTTCACCTCTCTGTTTTGTTTTGTGTTTTTATTTTGTTTTCCTTCTGAGAGTGCATTTTTAGCTCTGGTGAAAGGCGGCTGATTGACAGGCCCGGAGACTGAGTCCCCTCTCTTTACTGGGACAGGGGCAGCGGGAGCAAACGTCCCACCCTGGTCCCACTGGGGAGAGGGAACGGCCCTGCGAGCCTTGCGCTGGCCCTGGTGGCTCCCGTCTCCGCTGTCCCCTCTGCGCTGCCATGGCTGGACGGGTGTACCAGCAGGATGGAGATGCCTCGCATCCCAGATGGCCCAGGCTGTGGCCTGCTCAGAGCCAGACCCTCATCAAAGAGCCTCTATCCGCTGAGGACAGCTGGCCTTGAGGAGCCCTTCACCCCAACACCCTGCCCTGAAGACACCCGTTGCTCCACAGAGCACTTCCCAGCCGGTGTCCCCACATGCCGTGGCACCAGCCTGGGGTGTGCGCTGGCCCCCAGGCACCTTGAGGGGGTGAGGGGAAGTCTTGTCACTCGGCACCTGAGTGGGAGGAGATGGAGCAGGTGGAGCAGGAGGGTGTCTCCAAGGGCAAATTGCAGGTGGAGAGCTGATGCTTGCGGCTTCCTAAAGTGGTTTTTGGGAGGCATTGGGGGCATGAAGTCAAAACTGCCCTGATCTTCACTTGCCACTCGGCTCCTTCAGGGTCACAGCCGGCGATGGGGTAGGGGAGGCAGCTCTGTCACCAGTTCTCAGGCAGCGGGGGATCCACAGTGAGGCTGGGGTGGGCAGGGCAGAGCATGGTGCTGAACTGGGACTCTGGCCTTGGATGGCAGCACAGGGGTGTATCCTGCGTGGGGAGGAGGAGGAGGAGGAAGGCAGAGCCCCCCCATCACTGCAGCCGCTGTGCCCTGCGCCTGTGGGAAATGGGGAGGGGGGACCCTGGGCCCCAGTGGATTCAGTTTCAGAGCCCGTGTCAGCAGTGCCCGCTGGAGTGGGGCGAGATCCTGGCTGGCTTTTGGGAAGGGGCCTGGGGGGCTGTGTCTGTGTGTTCCCAGCTGTCCCCAGCATAATCCCTCACGAAAGAGAATCCCCTGCACCGCTGCATCCCCCTTGTCTGGTGGCAGCACCACCTGACCCTGAATCACCTGCTGCTCCCGGCCTGATGGATCACCATGGAAATGGGGGTGCTGCCCCCCAGGCCAGCAGAGAAGAGAGGGTATGGGGCCTGTGGGGCAGGGGTCCAGGCTCTGGAAGCTGCCAAGCAGGGATTAGGATGCTGGAAGACTATGGAGTGAGGCTTGGTGCCCTGGGGACCGCATGGCAGGGAGTGTTACCTGGGGTACTGATTTGGGGTGGGGATTGGGCTGCTGGGAACTGTAGGTCCTGAGACTGGGATACACAGGGACTGCAGAGTAAGCTTAGGGGCCCTGGGGGTCCATGAGGCTGGTGGCAGGCCCCGTCCCCAAGGCAAGAGCAGGCTTGGCTTGGGCTCCCCAAGGTTTCCTTCCCAACCCACAGAAGAATCGCTGGCTTGTCTGGTGGAGAGCAGGCCCGTGGATTTCCTGGGCAGCGAGTCCCTTTCATGTGGCCGCTCACAAACTCTCATGACATCACCAGGGGCTGCTCCTCCTGGAGACAAACCCAGTGCTTTTTAGGGGTTTGCCATCCCCCCCGCCCCAGCCTGTGTGTTTTGGCCGGGGGGGACCCAAGGAATCGCATCCAAGAGCAGCTGCTTTGGCAAGGAGATGGCGTGCGGAGCTGGCAGGCAGGGGGAGGGCAGCGTGTGTCCCCCCCTCCCTGCGCTGAGTAAACATGGGCTGGCCGGGGCTGGAGGGGGCTTTTCCAGCCTGGACCACACCCCAGGGGGTTATTTTTTGCCATGAATGAAGGGGCTGTGTGCTTGCAGGGAAGCCTGGCCTCCTGCCGCCGCTGCTGCATGCGGAGAGCTTGCCTGACACCCAATCCTGCTGCCTGGCTGGGGCCCAACATCTGCACAGAGCAGCTGGGCACTGCCCAGGGACACCTGGGCACCTGGCACAGCTGGGCACTGCCTGGGGACACCTGGCACCAGCACTGCCTGAGGGACACCTGGGCACCCAGCACATCTGGGCATTGCCTTGACGAACATCTGGGCACCATCACTGCCCAGGGACACCTGAGCATTAGCACATCTGGGCACTGCCAGGGGGACACCTGGGCATCAGACACAGCTGGGCACTGCCTGCAGAGAAGCTGGTGGTCTGCCAGGGTTGGGAAGCACGGGCTGTCACAGAGCAAGGGGAAGTGATGGTGATTCAGTGGCTGCGCCAGTGGCGGTGCCAGGGCTGCTGGGGCATGTCGGACCCAGCCCTGCTGGGACCGTGTGCCTGGGAAACCACCTGAGCCAGCCCTGGAGCAAGCCCTGCTGCCCCCCTGCCCCAAGCAGCAATGCTTCCTGCTGCAGTTCCGGGTGAGGATGGGGCAGCATCCCCAGGGGCTGTCCCTCCGGCTGCACCCACGCTTGGGAGGAACTGCAAAGCTGCCGGGGTGGAGCAGCCACTGCCTCCTGCTCAGCCCAGTCCTGAACGCACCCAGATTCCCCCCAAAGCCCCTAATCCCACCTGGCTTAGCCCCAGTTTCCGCTCCAGGCCCTTTTAGCTCAGCCAGTTCCTTGTGTGCCTGGTTTAGAGACACGTTGGGTGCAGCATCCCCATGGTTCTCCCCCTGCCACCCCCAGATTTTGCTTCTCAAGGGGTCTGTGGGCTGCTCTGCCAGTCCCCAGCCCCAACCCATGCCCCTGCTGCCTCTGCCAGCCCCACGGGTCCCAAGGGAGCCAAGAGTGTTTGTGCCCATGAATGAGTGGCCCGTCCTTGCTGGGTGGGGTCAGGGTGCCGGATCCCAGCCCTTGCTGTCCCTTATCGCCAGGCAGCATCCTTGTGATTCACCAGGTGTGGCTCCCTTTCCGTCACCCCACTTTGCAGGAAGTTTCCAGCCCCCCGTGAGCCCTGTGCAATAATAACAAGCCAGGATGAGCTGTCTGGCTTTCCTGAGCAACCCTACAATAACAAAAGTGTGCGCTGTGTCCAGCTTTCCTGGGCAGGCGATAATTAACCTGGATGAGCTGGCGTGCTTTGCGGAGGATCCCTGTAATAATAAGCCTGGGTGATGTGTCCATCTTCACCAAGCAACCCTACAATAACAAGGCAGTGCGAGCCACCCAGCCTCCTTGGAGAGAAAAGAGGTCCCTGAGCTGTCCCCTTGGGACAGGAAGAACCCTGGCCACCCGGTCTCCACATCATCTGCTCCTGGGCTTGCCCAGGCACTGGCCCCTGGAGAAGGCAATCGGTGATGCCCACAGGGTGCCATCAGCTGGTGGCTCTGCCTTCCTGGTAGCCAGCAGCAAGTCCTCAGAGGTCCTGAGAGGCCAGGAGCTGCTGTTCTTCAGGGCATCCTCAATTACCAACTCCCTTGCCAAACTGGCACCCAGTGCCAGCCACACTGGCCACTCTCCTGCTGTTGTTGTCCCATGGGCTGTTGGACAGGATGACCTGTTGCTGGGGTGTCACCAGCAGTTGCTCCCAGCCCTTGGGCAGCCATACCCAACATCTTGCAGGGTTGCCCAGGCAAGGAGGCAAAGCTGGTCCCTGTAACAGGGGCTGCTCTCTGAACAGGGCTGCTCTTTTCTTCAGGCAGTTCGTTGGTGCTCAGGCAGCAGGAGATGCCTGCAGGTTTGCCAGGCGGCACAGTGGCATGGCCTGTCTCCAGGTGTGATGGGGTGGGGGCTGTGCCTACTGGGAGCTGGAGCCCCTCACCTCCCACCACCCTTTTGCCAAGCCCCAGGCTACTCCTGGTAGGCTGGCCTTCACGCTGTTGGGGAGGAGATGCTGCGGGCTCCTGCCCTACCTCTGCACAACCGCCCACCCTCCTTTCCCCCGGCTTTATCCCTGGGAGCTGGAAGCAGCAGCGGGGCGGGCAGGGCGGGAGCAGGATTCCCCCCTCCCCAGCATCCCTGCCCGGCGGGGGGGGGGGACGCACCTGCATCCACCCTGGCGCAGCGGCACCACAATGCGGAGCCCCCGCTGCCGCCGCGCCCCTCCGGCCCGTATCTGCTAGGAAGGCTGTAACCAGAGCCGCCAAAGCAGCACAAGGGGCAAAGAAAAGGGTATTGAGTGGCGGGGCCGCTGCGGTCGCCGGCCAGCATAGACTGCTGGTTGTTGAGCCGGTGCCTCGCTTGCAAAGGCGGCCTTGATGAAGTGTGAGACAGCACTTACGGAGGGACGCGGGCAGGCATTCTCACTCCATCTTCTGCTCACAGTGCCGCTCTTTATGCGCCTGATATTTGCTCGCTGGAAAGGCCCCGAAAGTCAGGGGGAAAGGAAAACATTGCCCACAGGCAGAGCTGGAGCGGCCCTGGGAGGAGTGCGGGGCCGGGCCGGGCCGGGCTGGGTCGGGCTGGGATGCTCGGCCATCCTGCCCTCACCGCCTTGCTCTTCCCCGGGGTGACCCCTTCACCTCTCGGCAGCTCTCGGGCTGCCTTCCCCGGCCGGCACCACTGCTTCCTGCCAGGTGTGCTCAGCCTGGCTCCCTGCCTGGGAAGCCCAAGCCATCCTGCCCCTGCCTGCTCCAGGGGCGGGCTGGCAGCACCGTCACCTCTCCTTGAGGCTGCTGCTGCGCATCCCCGGGGCCTTGTTTGGCAGGGGGCACAGCTCAGGCAGAGGGCAGGACCCTTGGCTGCCTTCCTCTGGGGTACACAACGCCCCAAGGACTGCTGCAAGCTGCGGGGAGCATGGACAAGCAGGTCCAAGGGCACCAAGGTAGCCAGGAAAGGGCTTTGGCACACAGTGGGGGCAGCTCGGGGTGCATTGGGGCAGCTTGTGGTGCTTTGTGCCAAGGGCAAGGGTCACTGCCCCACTGGGGAACTGGGGCAGGAGGCCAGGCTGGTCCTTCCCAAGGGGATGCTCTGACCATTTGCCTACCCTTGATCCCAACTGCAAGGGAGCAGTTCAACCCCCATCACCTCTGTCCTCCTGCAGGCAGATGCTGGTGGCATCCCTTGGTCTGGCACTATGAGCATAGGCTGGGTGAGCAGCTGGCACAGATCGGTGGCAGTCTTCCTGGATCCCAGGGTGGGTCCTTCCCCAGCCTGACCGATGCTGGCACAACCATGCCCAGTGCACATCCAGCGAGCCATGCCAACCCTGTTCCCAGGAGCACGCACAAAGCTCATGGCAGGAGAGACGACGAGGGCAGCCTGGCCACAAGGTCCGGGAACGCCCCGGCCATGGAGCCCTTCCTCTGCCCACCACGGTCTGCCACAGCATTGTCAGGCTTCACCCGTGCCCATTGCTGGAGAGCCAATACACCATTCCCGGGCTGCCGTTCCACCACGCCGCTTCCGCGGAGCCTGCTGGCGGGGGGAGCCTGGGGAAGCCATGCACCCCCCTTCAGCCCACACCCCTTGGCTCCCAGCCCCGGCAGGAATTATTAAGTGTGCCCCTGTGGAGCATGTGCTGAGGCTGGCCACGGGAATGTGGGCAGATCTGACATACAAGCCACAGCAGCCAGGCTGTAATTTCCAAACAGGCCTCGTTCGCTCTGTTTTCCAGTTAAAAATATATTAAAAAATAGGAATGTGGGGTTTGTAGCGAAGAATGTCGGTAACCACTTCGAACGTCTGGTGTGATAATGAAAGGGTCAGCCCCCAGCTTTGAGCACGACCGATTTAGACTCTGGTGCTTGGCACCGGCGCGGAGGCCCAGCATGGTCCAGCCTGCCTGCAAACCTCCCGCCAGACCCGGGGAAGGTGACGCTTCGGCATCGGTGGCGCGGTGCCGGGCTAGGTGGCGTGCCCCTCCGTCCAAATCTCCAGGTCTTATGGCCTCTTGAGAAAGGAGTCTGGGCAGGGGCAGGATGCCTGGGAGATGCATGCTGTACCCTACCCACCACTGGCCCTGCTCCCCCCCCACAGTGAGGCACAGCCGTACAGCAGAGCCCTCCAGGACAGGGGCACAGGGCAAGGCTGCAGTCCAGCTCCCCACACCACTGCAGGGCTGTCAGTGACCACAACATGCTCCTGGCATGAGGTCAGGCTCCTGCTCCCTTTGCCAGGCAGCTCCCCCCGCCCCCCCCCC